>JAANYP010000482.1:187505-512676 GCA_020465985.1 Centrapalus pauciflorus
AATCGAGAGAGTAGAGAGAGAGTGATATCTTGAAAATGAGTAACTTTTCACCTTTTTATTTGTCACTTTTATCTATTTGCACATTATACCCCTCAACTTCGTATTTTCTCATTTGACTGATAGTATGATCAAAATTAACTTAAATTGACATAATATTTCATTAATACAACCATTAAGTCCAAATAAATTGTAAATTACATAAACTTAAAATTTGGGATGTTACAGCATGGGCTCCACCACGCCTATACTTCGTCCGCGAAGTCATGCTGCGCTAAACAAACTTGGGTACTTAGTCTTCATGTCTTCTTCCGATTCCCAAGTATGATTAGCTCCCCGATGATGCTTCCACTTGACCAGCACCATCCTGATTTCCTTGTTCCGAAGTTTCTTGACTTTTGTTTCCAAAATGCACTCCAGCTCATCAACGAACCTTAGACGTTCGTCAACTTTAATTTCCGAATGATCAGTCCATGGTTCCCTTTCGGGCACCAGACTTTTCCTTAAATAACCAACGTGAAAGACCGGGTGAACACCTGACAATTCCTCCGGCAAGTCCAAATGATAGGACTGATTACCAACTCTTTCTAGTATTTTGAAGGGTCCAATAAACCGAGGAGATAGCTTTCCTCGCTTAACAAACCTTGTGACACCTTTCATCGGAGAAACCTTTAAGTAGACCCAATCGTTGTTCTGAAATTCTATGGCTTTGTGACGGCGATCGTGATAATTCTTTTGTCGATCTTGCGCCGTTTTCATGTACTGTCTAATGAGTTGGATCTTTTCGTTTGTTTCTTGTAGCAAAGTTGGACCAGCTATTGGAGTTTCTCCTATTTCCCTCCAACAGGTTGGAGTCCTACACTTCCTTCCGTACAGGAACTTGATGGTGCCATTTTGATTGTGGAATGGTAACTATTGTTGTAGGAGAATTAAACCAATGGGAGGTGATCGTCACAGTTACCACCCAAATCCATGACACAGGCTCTGAGCATGTCTTCCAGAGTTAAGATCGTTCTTTCACTTTGTCCGTTAGATTGAGGTCTGTAAGCAGTACTCATTGTGATACGAGTACCAAGACCGTTTTGCAGAGCAGCCAGAAGTTGGAAGTAAATCTACTATCTCGGTCAGAGACATTAGACTTAGGCACACCATGCCTGATGACAATTTCGTTCACGTAGATCTGGGCAAGACGGTCCAATGAATATGTTTCACGAATGGGAATGAAGTGAGCAGATTTTATTAATCGGTCAACAATGACCCAAATGGCATCATGTTGAGCAAAAATGAAAGCTTGAGCTTCATGGTCATCCATGGAGTTTTAATGGTGATTTTGACTTTTTAGAGTCAAAGTATGTGAAATTGCATGATTTTGATGATAACCTTGATATATGTTTTATGAGATATGTGTTTATTTGTAAAGTTTGTTAATTTGTCAAGCTTAATTTGTAGAAATTATTTGGATTTATAAAGTTGGTTGCCAAAATGTGCATATATTGTTAAAATTATAAAACTTAGGTGATTAGCTTAAAAATTTATCCTATGTGCTAAGTGGTTTTTATTTGAAAACATGATAAATGTTTAGTGCTTAAAATAACGACAAATTATAGACTATATATATAGGATGCAAAATGTGAGCGTAAAAGAGTGTGTGTATATATATATATATATATATATATATATATATATATATATATATATATATATATATATATATATATATATATATATATATATAGCGCATCTTTTTAAGTAAGCGTAATTGTGCAAATTGCAATTATAGGTTACATTATTTAATTTATCTCATACATATTGTGGTTGGTTGGCACAAATTGTAGATGTTAAGAAGAACGAGACAGCGAACCCAAAATGTTAATGTCCCGATAGATTGGTCCCCAAATCTCCTATTATCCCAACACCCCGAACACATTAGAACACACTTATTTTTATATAAGAAATATTCAAATAAAGTGTTGACTGAAAAGAGAGTTAAGAGGAGTGATTTTGAGGACTACGGGATCCCATACCATTTTGACTATTTGTGGTGGGAAAGTGTGTTAGATATGGGCGGCAATGATATTTATTAGTCCGATGTAGTCGAGTGGATGTCTACCCTACGGAGGGAGACGGGTCGTTCAGCGAACGACTTTAGGTTGATAGGTACCGTCCATGGTAGGGACGTGGCGATGGATGCACAAATCCTTCGCCAATTATTTAATTTAGATACTGGGGTAGGCTACGAAGGGTCTAACCAGCAGGGGTACGAGTATAGGAATGAGGCCTAATTGACCTTCATTGATATGACTTGGTCAGGGGAGTGGACAGAGCAGGTTAATAGAGTTTTTATCCCATCCATTTTGGAGTCCGAGTCCTCCACTTCCTATAGCCGAAAGGCTTTATCTCCGAGGTGTAAAGTGCTTCACAAGATTCTTGTGAATAACATCTTACCTTGTGATAGTGACCTGACCAAAGTCAGGCATAGGGATATCACAGTCCTTCACACCCTTCTTAAAGGTAGGCCCATCCTTTGCATGGACAATTATGAATGATTTATGGGCCATGTACGACACGAGAGAGAGGACGATCATCCCCCATGCTTGGTTGATCTCCAAGTTCCTTGAGAGGACGGGCACACTTTCGCGCGATTTCTTGTTATCCCCCATTTCGGCGACGTTCATTACGGCCGCCATGTTCCCTACGTTGATTTTTAGGGAAGTTGACGAAGGGTTCGAGATATTAGACAAAGAGACAAATGAGTCGTATATTGAGGACTATACTGAGGATGAGAGAGAAGGGAGAAGAGAGATGAGAAGGCCGCCAATGAGGCGGGAGTTCGGCATTCTGAGCCGAACCTAGGTGCGTCTACCTCGCGCAGTCAAGGTAGTGACAGTTTTGATTTTGACCGCATGACGAGGCGGATAGAGGATATAGCCGTGGGTCAGGGTGACTTCAGAGAGGATGTGACCCAGAGGCTAGATGAGATGAATGTGCGTATTACCCATATTTATGATAGGGTCGATCACTTAGCGGGTCGGGTAGATCAGTTGTAGGACGGGCAGAAAGCCCTGGCATTCCAAAATGCCTACAACCAGCACCATGACTGGGCATATTGGGAGGGAGTCCGACATCATGAGGACTCCGTAGCCGGTATGCCGTATCAGTTTTATGAGGATTACACGGTACCCGATTAACAGGCCTATAACCCTGCCATAGATACTTATCAGCGCTATCCGACGCATGGCAGGCAGGACCTCCCAGACCCGATGCCTCCTCTCTTGGTTCCGCCGACTGCACAGTTCACCCATGGCCAGAACCCGTATATCGACTTCTTAAACAGCGTCTTCGGTCCTCCTCCGCCGCCTTCTCCATTTGAATGATCGGGTACTATCCTTCCTTATTCTTTACTTTTTTGTACTTTATTTTATTTTAGTTTGTTATGCATTTAATTTCTTTATCGTAATTTTCATTTATTTTTAGTTCTTAGCCGAGTCCTATTTAGAGTTTATAATGTTATATAGTCTGTCATGTCTTCCCCATTTGAGTCTTGTTTTCTGATCAGGCCATGGAACATGATGATACTTAGAAAATACATGTGCGAGTGAATTGCCCAGCGTTGACAGGATATTTTATAATTAAGAAAAGAGTCGAAGTAATAATTACAACTTTTGCCATGTGAAATGAATTCAAGTACGTTAAAATGTATTTGGGCTTAAATATAAGTAATGTGTCAAAAGATTTTGGGAAACTCATGCAATAAGGGTGAGAACTTAATCATGTTTTAAGCCTAAAAAGTAAGATAATTGTAGCTTAGATGGTTTGAGAAACTAAGTCCGTAGGGGTACCACTAATGCCTAATCCCCTAAAACATTTGGTTTGAGAGCGGTTGATCGAAATCTCATTACATGGACCATCTAGCTAATATAGTGAAAAGAATATATATAGAAGCATGGTGTTAAAACGAAAATTTGTTGTAAACATGCAAAGAGGAAAAAGATGGTCGGAAGACCCACATGTTTTAAGTATCGTTACCTTGAGCTAAAATGGTATTTTCAAAAATGAGATACATTATATAAATTCTAAGAGAAGTATACTTTAACTGAAAACGTCTTCAATTTATATGTTTAGAATTTTAATGCATTATTACGAAGGCAAGCTTGACATAAAATTCCTAGACTCACTGCCAATACATGTTCGTTCATTAGTTAGTTCAGATTCCAAAAGCTTGTTTGGGGACGACCAAGAGTTAAGTTGGGGAGATTTGATAACTCTATAATTTATATGGTTTCTGAGTCATATTATGATCATTTTAAGCACCGATACTTTGTAAAATTTATATTATTACTCCAAGTTTGTATTTCAGGGCCAAGATGATAAAAAGAAGCAATCCGAGAGAATTCAGAGCAAATCGGGCTGGGGGGCGCAGGCATGCGCCACCCTGCGCTCGACATAGCGACCAAACTATCCAGATACGTTCCAGCACACGCCAGCGAAACCCTAACCACGTCCGGGCGCAGGCCTGCGCCTGGTCTGCGCTAGTGCGGTTCAAAAATGCATTTTTCAACCATGGAAACCCTAATCTCAACCTCCCTATAAATACAAGTCGAGGGGAAGCTTTGGAGAGAGTCCTGACGTGTGTGAAAGTGTGCCGAAGCCCTGCTAGAGTGAATCTATGATACGAGAACGAAGACGGTGGTTCGCAAGCTACCCAATGGCTCAGATCTGTGATTGTGACGAGCATATGATGAGCGGCTAATCCCATTAGCCGTTTGCGGAGGATCTACGGCTAAATTTACTCTTCTTTAATTTCGATGTTTTGATGTATTCGTATTAAGCGAGATCTATTATGTGTATGCAAATGATAAACATTTGGCTATGATTATGATTATGTGTTGCGATTGGTAAAAGCAAGATAGTTTAATGTGGTGTTATCATTCGTGCCGAGTCCATTAGTTAAGGGATTAAGACGAGTATTAATGTTGCATATGCTATGCCGAGAGTTATTGGTTAAAACACGTTTTATTAATTTAGTCGCGCAATTGATTATGTCTACGTGATCGTTGCATGAAATTATAGTGAGTAATACTTACGTCGTGGTGATTCCGTGAATGGTTATTTGTGTCTTGATTGTTTATCTTCTTCGTTAGTTACTTCGCTCTTAATTTTAGTTACAAAGCAATAGCAAACCATTAGTCTAAACAAATCATTCAAATCCACAAATTCACAATTTAAATGTTTTCTATAAACTTATAAGGCTAATAACTCAATCCAAATTATGACCACACTCCCTGTGGATTCGACCCTTACTTCTCTAGCTAAATAGTGGATTTAAGGACTAATTCTGCGGGTCACAACGACGGCCCGTCATTCACACAAACAAAAGAAGGGAAAACAAGTTCAATTTACAGCTTTGGACACTAAACCTGTCAACAAGACAGGTTCTAGATCTAAAGCTGATGGGAAGAAACCTGTTAATCCTTTTGATTTTGAACATTTTGAGAAAACGTTTTCAAAAGGTAAGCAGCCTGCTTTCAACAGGGGTAAGTCTCATGTTGAAAGTAAATCTGCTGTGATTTCAAATAAGTTTTTAAATCATAGTGGAAAACTGGTTATAAATGAAGGTAAGTCTTTCAAAACCAGAAGCAGGGATTATGTTGATAGGAAATATTCATCACATCTTAGTAAGGGCAAAGGCAAAGCCATTACTCAACCTGAGAAAGTTGGGAATAAGTTTCCCAATCCTGTGGAAGGACAAAGGCCAATCAAACTTCCTATATTTGATCTTTGCCCTCCTAAAAAGAGGAAAGAGGACATAGGTAAAGTTGTTGCTGTTGTGCCATCCACTCAAACTATTGATTCTTCTAAAAATATTAATATGTTCGCTAAACCTGTTAAGAAGACCAACAAAAATAATCCGGAATGTGTTTCTGGAAGTACTTCTTCCAAAAAGTTTAAAAAGAGAAAATGCTATAAATGGGGGAAGAAGACACATATGGCCAAAGTATGTCCTGAAACTGAGGACATAAGGCCAGCTGGAACTGCTAGTTCCAACATTGCAAAAACCAGCAGTGTTGGAAGTAACATGGTCAATGAGGAGAGTATCCAAGCTGATACAATCCAAATTGGAAACATTAGTGTAGATCAAAGTGGTCCATCGACAAATGTTGATGAAGAAGGAGAACTCATCCTTATGATGAGTTCCCCTAAAAATAACTAATATTTTCCCATGACACTCTGCAGGTTAAAAAATCATCCCAGGTTTGGTACTTGGACAGCGGCTGCTCAGGCCACATGACAGGTTGCAAGGTCTTGCTGGGTGATCTCAGGCCTGAAAAAGGGCAAAAAACAGAAGGATACGGAACCCTTCAAGCTGGTGCTGCTATATTCAAAAGAGTAGCCTATGTGTCTGGGCTAAAACATAATCTTGTAAGTATCAGTTAACTGTGTGATGCTGGCTACAAGGTTAACTTTGATGAGCATCTAGGGTACATACTGGATTCCCAAGGCAAAGTTATGTTGTGTGCACAAAGGAAGAAAGGTGTATATGTTGTGGACCTGAAATCTACGGATCCCACAACTGAAACCTGCTTTATCTCATGGAGCAATGCAAACCTAACTTGGTTATAGCACAAAAGGCTATCACACCTGAACTTCAAGAATATCAACAAACTCTGTAAGAAAGAGTTGGTAACTGGTGTGCCTTCTACAACCTTTATTAAGGATAAACTCTGCACAGCTTGTGAGAAAGGCAAGCAGAGAAAAACATCTTTTAAATCCAAGCATAATTTTTCTATTGATACTCCTCTCTTCTTAATTCACATGGACTTGTTTGGACCTGTCAGTGTCCCAAGTCTAGAAGGTAGAAGATATACTCTAGTAATGGTTGATGAGTTCTCCAGGTTTACATAGGTGATCTTTCTGAAGACCAAAGGAGAGGCTGCTAGAGAAATTATTGGATTCATCAAAAAGATGGAGGTTCTGAACTCTGCTCAAGTTAAGCAGCTTTGTAACAACCTAGCTTTTGACTTAACTTTAATTTCTGTTTTGATTCAATAATGTAATTTTATAACATTATTTGTATTGTAACTTTAATTAAGTAATGAAAATATTTAATTAAGATAAATTAAGTTAGTGATGATAAAATGAAGATAAATTTGTATTTGAATGAAAATCAGATGTGGAGGGACCAAATGTGTCAATATTCGAAAGTTTAGAAATAAAAGACCATAAGTCTTTATTCTTCATCTTCATCATCTTACAACACTCAAAACTTTCTCTCAATCTCACTCTAAAAATCTGCTGGAACATCAAGATTAGAAGAGGAATTCGTGAAATCAGCTAAAGATTATCAAGAATCAGTGAACATTAAGGTAATAAAACTAAATTCTAAGTTTTAGTTTGTATTTTTAAGAATTTAAAAGTACAAATTCGAATTTATAATCTGTAAAATTTATGTTGCATGTTAGAAATATTGTTTAGAAATCATATGCTGAAACTCATAAATGATTTAGAAACAAAAATCGTAGCTTAAATCATCCAAAATAATCAAAAATCTGAGTTTTTATAAACTTTTATGTTCTTGAGAAAAATTCAACATTTTGGACAAATCTGGATGATTTAAAATGTTAAATGGAAAATGATGTCGAAATACCCCAAAATTTATATTATAACGTTGGATTTAATTGCATGTTAGTATAAATTTAGTTTGGTGAGTTTTTGAGTAAAATCCGTAAGTTGCGACCTGCATATCTGCATGTGAACTCGGCGAGTTCCCAAGAACACTTGAACATTTCTTCAGAAAAATTCATAAGTATCGGATCCGAATTCGGTTGGGAACCGAATTCGGATGTGAACCGAAATTAGATTTGGACCGAAATTAAATTAGAACCGAACTCGGATAGACCCGAATTCGGATGGGTCAACATAATTCGGATGTGTCCGAACTCCAGTTTAGGGTCCGTACTTCGGGCATGAACTCGGCGAGTTCACCGAGCTGACTCGGCGAGTTCTATGCTTTTCTTGTACAATTCGGATAAGGAAGTGGTTCAATCCAGATCAGCCTTATCCAGATGTCCCAAATTAGGATGCTTCCAATTCGATCCATATCGGTCCGAATCTGAATAAATTAATTCGGATAGGTCTGAATTCGGTTGCCAATTCGGGTGGCCCATTTTACATATTTTATATAAGAATTTATATTTATGAATAAAGCAATGTAATATATATAAATAAATATTTTTATTTATATCTTTTGAGAATTTGATGATACAAAGAAAATCAACCAATTAATAATTAAATGAGTTATCAGTTATCAGAATCAGATTAGATAAAGATAAAGATCTAAAATGTTCTTGCCATGATGTGATTCTGGACAGGTTCAGATAAATTTGAACAAATAATTAAAGATTGAAAAGGCAAAGCCAGAGTTCAGAAAGATTAAAGATAAATCCTGAGATAACTCAGGTGGTGGATCATAAATCTGCTTGATAAAGACCTACAGAAACGGTGAGTTATAGATATTCAGTTTTGCATGCTAGACTTCCGTTTGAGACATATTGTTGATGATAGATTATTTGACATTCATGAATGCTCAGCTGGATTGTGACCTCTGCACACCATGGTTCGGTGATGCCCTGTGGATCATGACAGCTATTTGACTTATCAATTCGCATGACATTGTACTTATAATTCATTTCAGATATTGTTATGAGTTTATTGCTATCATGACCTTGATGACTTATGCTTTCATTATTATTCGCTTCTTTGACATATTGATTCAGCTTAGCATGATTAGCCTTGTCGGTCTATTGTTCTAGACCATGCTATTTCACCAGTTCTATCGAACTTGGTATAGACACTCCGATGTTCCCCCATGAAGACCGCTGGTAGCTAGCCCAGCATAAGTGGATAGCTTCCACTAAAAGCGTGAGCGTGGGCTGAACATCATCCAATTCTATGAATTTCTATGTCTCATTCATGAGTGGCTGTAGCGGCAGTCCAGACATATCACGCTTTGACCCATGATCCGCTTGATTAATGCATATGAATCTGAAAATCTATATTCTCACTAAGCTTTGCTTACAGTTGCTATTTGACCTTTTTACAGGAAAAGATAAAGGAAAGTCACCTGCCGGACCTAGTTCTTAGGTCTTACAAGATCAAGATTGCAGTTTTCTATAGACCACTACTCAACAACCTTCGGTACTGATTGGCAGATGAAAATTGTGGTGGTCTGGGTAGATTTGATTTGAATGTATGATGACATGAATTAGAATAGTCTTGTGCCCTTTATAAGTTTAATTTGAAAACTGTAATCTGTACTAAAAATTGTATTAAACTTATCCTAATGTTTGTACTTGTAATATGAAATTCCGCAACTTAAATTACTCTATCTTAGTTATGATTGATATCGTGTTGCATGATGTGGGACCTAGACTCTGAGGACTGCCCCGTAAGGGAAGGTCTTCTCAGGATGGTATCAGAGCCCATAGTTTGAGTGAATCAAGTATTACGTGAGTATACTTGGTCTCAAACTGAAGCAATACATATGTATCAATCATCTAGGTGGTTTGAACTGAGATAGGATGTACAGACTGTTAGGATGGGAAAAAGGGTACATAGATCTAAGTCTATAAACTGATAGTTAATTGATTTTAATTTTCAGTAGAAGATGTCAGGATCAGGATCAGGTGACATACCAAGCAACATGAACCCTCAGCAAATGTTTGAAATGATGCAACAACTATTAGCCCAACATTCTGAACAACAAAATAAGTATATGCAAGAACAGCTTCAGGCTAGAGATGAGGCCGAAGAAAAAAGACGCGCTGACAAAAAGAATAAGAGAAAAGATAAACAAATCCAGAATAATGAATCTGATTCTGATAACTCTACCCCAAATGTTCAAATTGAGCAGCCGAAGGGCTGTAAGTTCAAGGATTTTAAAGCCAGCGGTGCCCTTAACTTCGAGGGTACAGTCAATCCAATTCAGGCGATGGATTGGATCAGTCACTGAAGAAATCTTCAGAATCTCCGATTGCTTGGAGTCTAAGAAAGTGAGTTATGCATCTGCTCTGTTCTTGGGTGCTGCCCGTGCCTGGTGGAAAACCCTGAGAAGTATTTATGGCGAGGAGGTCATCCAGACTCTTGAATGGGATCAGTTTCTTGAAATGTTCAACGCGAAGTATTGTCCTGCGGATCAACAAGACAAGATGGAGGTTCAACTGTTGCAGTTAACCCAAGGAACCAAGACTGTAGACGAGTATGAACACGAATTCTCACGGCTCTGTGGCTACTCCTAGTATCAGGTAGCTACTGAAGAACGAAAGATGAACTGATTTCGTGGAGGACTTAACCCGAAATATAGAGACCCAATGAGCGCAATAAAGTATAATTCGTATCTCGAAATGGTTGAAGCGGCAAGGCAGATTGAGAGAGGATATTTAGAGTACGGTGATCAACTCTATGCTTCATCAACGAACCCGGCGTGTCCTTCTCCTCCAAAGAAGCAAAGATTCAGCAGATTCTTCAAGCCAAATAAATCTCAGACTCAGCAACCCCAGCAGTCTCAACAGTACAGTTCGCCACAGAAGGCTCAAGCTTATTCGCTTACAAATGAACCACGGTTCTGCAAGAGATGCAGAAAATCGCATATGGGATTGTGTAATCCAGACGACGTCACGTGTTATGTGTGTAGCAGAATCGGCCATAGTAGAGAAGAGTGCCCCCAACGAGGTCTTGGTTGTGCTAAATGCGGAAAGCGTGGTCACTTCATGTATCAGTGCCACAGTGGACAACGAGGTCAATCACAGTCATCAGCTGGAGGTTCTACAATGAAAAGCTCAGCTGCAACTCCAACTGTTAGGACCCGCGCCTTCCAAATAACGGCGGAGGAAGCGAAAGAAACCCCGGATGTGGTTACCGGTACGTTCTTACTAAACTCAATACCTGCGCGTGTGTTATTCGACTCTGGTGCAAGCCGTTCATACATCTCGACTACTTTTGCACAAAGATTATCTATGTTTCCTTCAAAGCTTCCTGTTATACTTGACATAGAGACAGCCAGTAATAATTACGTTATGGCTGATTCCGTTTATCGAAATTGCACATTACTTGTTAATCACGTTGTGTTAAACCTCGATCTTATCCCGATACCGCTAAAAGAGTTCGACGTTATCATCGGCATGGATTGGTTAACGAACAACGAGGCTACGATCGTCTGCAACCGCCGAATCATTCGAATCAAGACTTCAGACGGCCGAGTGTTAGAGATCAAAGGCGACAAGCGTAAAGGGACGCAACTCAGATTATTTTGATTATTTGAATTTAATTGTTTTTAATTGTGATATTTGCTTATTTGTGTTACTTGTGTGTACCCAATTAAGTTGGGGAGGATTCATCCTCCTGAACATGGTTGTGTTTAGAAATTAGGATTTGAATTAAATAATAAGACCCCGCATCTGAAAATAAAAATTTAAGCACGTAGCAGAATTATTTTAACCCGATAATAAGAGCGTAAGTTGGGGAGAATACCCGTAAAAATTAAAAAATTAAAGAATTAGGGTTCCAAGACCAGTGCACGACCCAGATAGCAAATCCAGAGGCCCAGGCGCAGGGAGGGGCGCAGTCCTGCGCTTGACCTACGGCCCGACGCGCTCGAAATCTTATAAAAATGGCAGTGATCATTCCCATAATTCCAAAATCCTATTTCCAGTTCCAGAAGATGGCGATTTCGATTTTCTAAGCCTAAAAACATCAAAAATTCATCTTTTCAACGTCAATTCTTCGATCCGACGCTTGTTTATCTCAAAGGTTAGCAAGGTATACTTCCTAGAATCCCTTTAACTTCATTCTACCCTAGTTTCATTATGTTTTATCATGCATGCATGGGTTGAGTTCTTGTGAGTTACATGGTTTTTATAGAAAAAATGGTTATTAATAATTTTCAAATATTCATTTAGTTAATATTAAATTATTTTTGCAAAACTTTTGTAAAAATTATGCATTTTTCCATATTTATTATAATTTATTAACTTTTTGTCGTAAAAGGTTACATTTTTATTGAGTATTTAAAGTTTATGCATTTGAAGGGTTAGATTGGGCTCGCATTGTTGGTGAGACTTAGGATTAGTTTAATTATTATTGAAAAAGGGTGTTTAAAATTATCATGCATCATTTACGTAAAAACCCCACATTTTTAATCCTTTGTTTTTTGCTTTATTTTTAGATGTCAACCCAATTTCAAGCAAACGGTAACCGAAAAACCACTAAATGTGAACCCACGACCCTAGGGATGTTCGTTTCGAAAAACCACTAAATGTGGAGTTCCCTGAAATTCCACCAAACACTAACAATGGTAAACCCCCTAGGTTTCTCATAGAGCGTACCATAAAAGAGTTTGATTTTGATAATTTTGAAATATTAGAGTGCTTTGAGAGGCTAGGATGGGCTAAAGCCATACAATGGGAACTTCCGTATATTCATACTAGTTTAATCCAACAGTGATTCGCCAAAATGCGTAGGATTGAGAGGTCTGAGGAGCATGACTTTGAATTAGTGGGAAGGGTAGGAAACAAAGAGGTGTTAATCTCTAGAGAAAAATTATATGAAGAATTCTTAATTGACACCGAAACACCTCGTCCTGTAGAGTTCTGGACATTGTCTAATACTCAGGGGGATAAAATGTGTACAGTTAACAAATGGACTAATCAATGGGATCAAATGATAGCAATCGTTTTTGGTATTTCAACTAGAACTGCACGTACCTATACCGCCTTTAATAGAGGTGATTTATGCATGTTAGCCAAAGTTATGTGGAAGTTTATTATCTTTAACATACTTCTGCGTCATCAAGACACCACATATGTGAAACCACAAGAAATTCTGGTAGTGCACGCATTAATGACTGGACACCCGACCATATCCTTAGGGTACATTATTATGCAAAATTTATGGGAATGCCATGTGTTAGGCCAAGGGATAAGTTACCCCCATTGTAGGATGTTAACCGAATTATTCGTGATAGAAAAGGCTGTGTCTGAGGAATTGCCCTACAGATCCTTAACCCAAATACCCTATGGTTTACAAGGTTTACGATGGTAGGACTAGTTTTTGAACGTACCGAAAGAGGTTTCCAAATTCGTTGTCCAAAGTTTGCTAAATTGACCCAAATCCCTTTCAAAGACCTAGAACATGTACTTGAAAGACAGAATAATAGAGGAAAAGTGTGACGCCCTCTTGATTTGATAGTGTAAATAGAAATCACCAGGATCAACAAACAACCCAAAGAATATCATGATAATTAAAATTGAATACTTAAATTAGATTTAAGCAGTTCCACACTAAAGCAATAGAATACATGTCTATGGTGATAAAGTCTAACTATTACTGTTGGTACACCCTGTGTGACGATAGCAGTCTAAGTGATCCAACATTGTGGTTTAGCAAGTGTTAGATATCTATGTTTATATATGGTTGATAATTATTATTGTTTGTGTGTTCGAACTTAATGTAACGTATTACAAGAAGTTCAAACATAAAGATCAAATATAAAATCAATCATAAGGTAAAAACATAAGTTTCAATACTTAGTTAATTATTTGAATGAGTAAATTCGAATCCTCAAAGGACTAGGATTCGAATTTGGTTAGATTCGAATGAGTCACTTGACAGATTCGAATATGCTTCCTTAGGTAGATTCGAGAATGTCAGTAAGGACAAACTCGAATGGGCTTTGGGCCGGATTCGAGTTTAGCCCATGACAGATCTGAATTAGCCTCTATAATTAGAGATAGACTCGAACTATTATCAGACTTTTTGCAGAATTCGAGAGTGATTAAGCATTAAGCGATTTCGAGTTTATCATCAGTGTTAGTGCCGTTTCGGAGAGAATCAGTTCGTAGGTGCGTTCGTGTGTCGTTCGTGCAGCTTCTGATAGTCTCTGTGTTTCTGGTGAGAGTTGTTTCCGTCTACCCGTTAACGAGGATTCTGCACTCGTTGACGGTTCCGCGTCTAGATAGATCTGTAGTTGCAAGACCTTACAATTACAACATCACGAATTGTTTTGAAAATTGTAAATCCCAGCCCAAAGCTATTACATTCAAGTACCAATAGCTTCTAAAGTCTCCGGGATATTGAAGTGAAATGCTTAAGTAGAAGGTCCAACTACTCCTTTGCCTTTGCCTGAAAACATGGTGAGTCAACAGTAAGCTAATGCTTAGTGAGATAACAGATTATGCAAACAAAAAATATTTCTTTACAAGCAACGTGTACCCATGGGCAGTGTAAGCCCCAATGTAAATGTATACAGGCAGTGTAAGCCTCGGTGTCTATGAAAACCATGCAGTGCAAGCATGGGGTTGGCAGTTCAAATGCTGATCGGGGATGTGCCGAACCTGAAGGGATAACGAGTGGGATGATCAGTCCCTGACAGTGGCCTGGTGTCAGCCCCAGTCCAGGTCGCATCAGATTGTGAAGTAATTATCATGCAGTGCAAGCATGATGTAACTAGATGCACTTTCAAATGAACGCAAGCTACATTTGTGTTACATGTCAAGTACGAGTGTGCATCACAACAACAAAGTAATCATGAGTGCCAATTGATGTATTGAACAATATGAACATGCCATTAAATGTAAACGTGAATGCAAAGACAATAAATGTTAGAATGATAATCTATTACTCACAATGATTGGTATAGTGTGATTTGTCTCTGAATCAGTGTGTGTTAGACAACACCACAATGATCTGTAAAGTAAGTGTAATAGTGAATTAATGTCAGTAATTGCTTAAAACTTAAATCCTTAAAATTAAGTGTAATTGGGTCAGATTTCGGACCACATCCGAATTCGGATGGTCCGAATTACAATTGGTCCGAAATGGGCATTGGGGTCCGGATTGGGACAGGGTCCGGATTAGGGTATATTCCGCATTAGGGTATGAACGAAATGGGGTGGTCCGAAATTGGAGGGGTCCGAAGCCACTGTTGGTCCGAAATAGGGTTGATCCGAACTGGTATGGTCCGAAATGGACAGATCCGAATTCGGTCCATTAATATCCGAGTTCATACTTGGATAAATTCCAATATTTTCCAGAAATTACTTTTGGACCATTTTTGCATGTTTTTGTATCTAAAATTACAGATATAAACTTAAATACACTATTTCAACCTATAACATGTCATAATGTACCAAAATATTGCATTTTTGTCCATTTTTCATCCTTGGTCGATGAACACACACACTAAAACACACACTTATCTAAAAATCATACTTAGACTTTGAATCTGATTCTGAAACTTGGTACACTACATTATCAACCTTCAATTTTAACATTCTAATAATAATATCCAACATGCATTAAGAATCAAAACCAAATTCATATGATTCGGTTTTTATGAAAACCGAACCAAAACATCAAGAATTCGAAATATTGAATGATGTTTACCTTGATTTGAGGCTTGTAGTAGTTATAGTTCCTTAAATGCTACTTAAATCCAACTTCTTAGCCTCCAATTTAATTATCTTCAATGCCTTTGATTTCCAATTTGTAAAGAAACCCACGGTTTCTTTTAGAGAGAGAGAAGAGAGAGAATCGAGAGAGTAGAGAGAGAGTGATATCTTGAAAATGAATAACTTTTCACCTTTTTATTTGTCACTTTTATCTATTTGCACATTATACCCCTCAACTTCGTATTTTCTAATTTGACTGATATTATAATCAAAATTAACTTAAATTGACATAATATTTCATTAATACAACCATTAATTCCAAATAAATTGTAAATTACATAAAGTTAAAATTTGGGATGTTATAGCATGGGCTCCACCACGCCTATACTTCGTCCGCGAAGTCATGCTGTGCTAAACAAACTTGGGTACTTAGTCTTCATGTCTTCTTCCGATTCCCAAGTATGATTAGCTCCCCGATGATGCTTCCACTTGACCAGCACCATCCTGATTTCCTTGTTCCGAAGTTTCTTGACTTTTGTTTCCAAAATGCACTCCGGCTCATCAACGAACCTTAGACGTTCGTCAACTTTACTTTCTGAATGATCAGTCCAAGGTTCCCTTTCGGGCACCAGACTTTTCCTTAAATAACCAACGTGAAAGACCGGGTGAACACCTGACAATTCCTCCGGCAAGTCCAAATGATAGGACTGATTACCAACTCTTACTAGTATCTTGAAGGGTCCTATAAACTGAGGAGATAGCTTTCCTCGCTTAACAAACCTTGTGACACTTTTCATCGGAGAAACCTTTAAGTAGACCCAATCGTTCTTCTGAAATTCTATGGCTTTGTGACGGCGATTTGTGATAATTCTTTCATCGATCTTGCGTCGTTTTCATGTAGTGTCTAATGAGTTGGATCTTTTCGTTTGTTTCTTGTAGCAGAGCTGGACCAGCTATTGGAGTTTCTCCTGTTTCCCTCCAACAAGTTGGAATCCTACAATTCCTTCCGTACAGGAACTCGAATGGTGCCATTTTGATTGTGGAATGGTAACTATTGTTGTAGGAGAATTCAACCAATGGGAGGTGATCGTCCCAGTTACCACCCAAATCCATGACACATGCTCTGAGCATGTCTTCCAGAGTTAAGATCGTTCTTTCACTTTGTCCGTCAGATTGAGGTCTGTAAGCAGTACTCATTGCGATACGAGTACCAAGACCGTTTTGCAGAGCAGCCCAGAAGTTGGAAGTAAATCTACTATCTCGGTCAGAGACAATAGACTTAGACACACCATGCGTGATGACAATTTCGTTCATGTAGATCTGGGCAAGATGGTCCAATGAATATGTTTCTCGAATGGGAATGAAGTGAGCAGATTTTGTTAATCGGTCAACAATGACCCAAATGGCATCATGTTGACGACGTGTTTTGCACAGCTTTGTTATGAAGTCCATAGTAATATGATCCCACTTCCATTCTGGGATAGGAAGAGGTTGCATACTATCATAGGGTTGTTGATGCTCAGCTTTGACCAGTCGACAAGTTCGACACCTTTCTACATATTGACCGACATCTCTTTTCAGCCCTGACCACCGGAAATCGGCTTTCAAGTCATTGTACATTTTTGTGCTTCCAGGGTGAATCGATAACTTAGATTGATGAGCTTCTGCAAGAATTACATCTCGCATGTTCCCGTACTTAGGAACCCAAACTCTGCCGTACGCACCTTTGAGTCCTGTTCCATCGTCTTGTATTAATGGCAATTGAACTCTGACATTTTCATCCTTTACATTCTCCTTTAGAGCCTGCAGTTGAGCAGCTCTTACATCGTCTATAATTGTTGATGTCAGTATCGTGGAGGTCAAGGCATAGCAGTACGCCTTGCAGTAAGCTTTTCTACTTAGGGCATCGACCACTACGTTGGCCTTCCCTGGATGATATAGAATTTCACAGTCATAGTCTTTGATCAGCTCCATTGACCTTCTCTGCCTCATATTCAAGTCTTTCTGACTGAATATATACTTTAAACTTTTGTGGTTGGTGTAGAGTTGACATTTAGTTCCATACAAGTAGTGTCTCCATAGCTTGAGAGCGAATGTCACAGCAGTTAGCTCTAGATCATGAGTAGAGTAATCCTTCTCATGTGGTTTGAGCTGTCTAGAAGCATATGCTATGACATTTCCTCTTTGCATCAATACAGCTCCCAAACCCATGCCTGATGCATCTGTGTAGACTACGAAGTCCTCGTTCCCTTCAGGCAGGGCTGATACTGGTGCTTCACTTAGTATCTGCTTCAATTTGTCAAAAGCCGTTTGTTGTTTTTCTTTCCAAAAGAAGGTCGTGTTCTTGCGAGTAAGCTTGGTAAGCGGAACAACGATCTTTGAAAAGTCTTTGATGAATCGGTGGTAGTAACCAGCCAATCCCAAAAAACTACGAATCTCGGAGGCGTTGCGAGGTGATTCCCAGTTCTAGATAGCTTCGATCTTTGCAGGATCAACAGCAATCCCAACACCAGATATCACGTGCCCCAAGAATTGGATCTGAGTTGAATGTTTAGGAGGAACAAGTTAACAAAAGAGTTTATGATTGAGTGTAAGGATCATGAAATTGTTTCGAATGTTGAGACGTACCTGCCTCAACCAGAATTCACACTTCAAGAATTTGGCATAAAGTCGCTCTTTGCGTAGCAACTCTAATAATTCTCGCAGATGTGTAGCATGATCCTCTTTGGTCTTTGAATAGATGAGAATGTCATCGATGAACACGATCACCAATTTGTCGAGCATTGGCCGGCAGACTCTGTTCATGAGATCCATGAAAGCAGTCGGCGCATTCGTGAGACCAAACGACATCACCAGAAACTCATAGTGTCCGTAACGAGTTCTGAAAGCCGTCTTTGGAATGTCGTCCGAATGTACTTTAAGCCGATGATAACCCGATCGAAGATCAATCTTCTAGAAGTAGCTTGCGCCTTGTAACTGGTCGAAGAGATCATCAATCCGGGACAACGGGTACTTGTTCTTAATTGTGACTTTGTTGAGTTCACGGTAATCGATGCACATACGCAATGTGCCATCTTTCTTCTTATCAAACAACACAGGAGCACCCCATGGAGAAGAACTTGGGCGTATGAAACCCTTATCGAGCAACACCTGTAACTGCTTCATCATTTCCTGCATTTCTGCAGGAGCTAAACGGTACGGAGCCTTTGCTATTGGAGCAGCTCCCCGAATGAGATCAATGCGGAATTCCACTTGACGATCAGGTGGCAATCCCGAGATATCTTTTGGAAAGACATCTGGAAACTAAGAAACAACAGGAACGGTGGAAGGAGATTGAATTTCAGCCTTAGCATCGACAGCGTAGGCTAAATATGCAGGACAACCGTTGGCAACATGCTTTCGGGCTTTGGCGATTGAAATGAGGCATAAGTCGCCTTTGTGTCTATCACCATATATGCAAATGTCTCGGCCCTCGGGAGTGGTAATCTTAATCATCCTTTTCTTGCAAATGATTTGGGCCTCGTTATAAACCAACCACTCCATATCTACTATGACATCGAATTCCCCGAACTCCATGGAAATTAGATCTATATTGAATACTACATCTTTTACCAGTAAAGTGCAATTCCTATATACCTTATCTGCTTTAACTAACATGTTGCTAGCAGTCTCTATGTCAAGTACAAATTGCAGTTTTGAAGTATGCATATTGAATTGACGAGCAAATGATGTGGAGACAAACGAATGGTTGGCTCCGGAATCAAACAAGATACGTGCAGGAATGGAATTAACAAAGAACGTACCAGTGACCACCTCCGGGTCATCTTTTGCTTCTTCAGCTGTGATTTGGAATGCCCTTGTTGGAGCCCTTTGAGATTGATCCCTGCGAGCAGTGGAAGCTGCAGAAGATCTTGTTGTTGATTGCTGAACATTCTGATCTCGTGGGGGTTTCGGGCAGTCCCTTGCAAAATGGCCAAGCCTGTGACAGTTGTAGCAAGCAACATCTTTTCGCGGACAATGCTCCCAGTGATGGCCCTTTTGCCCACAGCAGAAGCAGTGCATGTCTTGAGTCTTGCACTCCCCAGAGTGCGCCTTTCTGCATCGCCTGCAGTCTCTCATTTCTGAACTGGCCGAAAAGGCCCTTCCCTTCTTGGGTGAAGAAGATTGTTGATGAGATTGAGGAGAGAATCGGGAGGATCCAGACTCCCGTTGCCTTTTTGGCGGCGACGGTTGAGTCGGTGATGCGGCGGTTGAGTCGATAACATATCTAGATAATCAGACGATCTGCTCAACATTCCGAGCAACCTCCAGTAAACCAGCAAAAGTTGTATACCGAACCACACTCATGGTTCGGTGAATTTCATAGTCTAGACTGGCCTCAAACCGGGCTATCTTTCTCTCTTGCGTGTCGACTTGATGGGGTGCGAATAGACTTAGACGGGTAAACTCAACGGCATATTGTGTAACCGTTTTCGTTCCTTGAGTCAGGTTCAGAAACTTCGCCTCTAGACGGCGCTTCTCATCGGTAGGACAGTATTGCTGAGAGAATACTTCCTTGAATTCGTTCCAGGACATGTGTGACACTACCTCCATCGTTAACACATATGTCATTGCATCCCACCACATCACTGCATCCCTTGCAAACATTGCGGTTGCAAAGCGGACCATGTCCTTTTCAGCGCAGTCGCTGATTCTGAAAGTTCTCTTCGTGGTGGTGATCCATTCCAATGTTGTGACAGCATCTCCAGTTCCATCAAAAGTAACAGCCTCGTTACTTTTGAAGTCCTTAAACCTACAACCCCTTGATTTGTTAGAAGACGCTGTGTCTTGTCTTTCCTCTTGATCATCTTGTTGTTGCTCCTTGTTCTTTCGTTTATCGGCCTTTCGTTTTGCTTCGGCCTCATCTCTGGTCCTTAATTAGTCGGCAAATGACTGAGCCTGCTCAGCCATTCTATTGGATTGTAGTTCATTGTTCTGTTCCATGAGAGCTTGCATCATCTGGAACATCTGTTGAGGAGTCATATCGTCTCCTGACATGTTCTGAAATATAACAACTTATATTTAGAACATTTATTGTAACTCCTAAGTGTTTACAGTTACCCTTTTTGTGTCCCCGTGTGCATGTCAATCCTATCTTAGTTCAGATCATTTCCTAGGACTCCATTCTAATATCATAACCTAAGTTTGAGTCCAAGTCCTCGCAGACACTTGAAACCTCAAACTAATGCTCTGATACCAAACTATGTGACGCCCTCTTGATTTGATAGTGTAAATTGAAATCACCAGGATCAACAAACAACCCAAAGAATATCATGATAATTAAAATTGAATACTTAAATTAGATTTAAGCAGTTCCACACTAAAGCAATAGAATACATGTCTACGGTGATAAAGTCTAACTATTACAACATCACGAATTGTTTTGAAAATAGTAAATCCCAGCCCAAAGCTATTACATTCAAGTACCAATAGCTTCTAAAGTCTCCGGGATATTGAAGTGAAATGCTTAAGTAGAAGGTCCAACTACTCCTTTGCCTTTGCCTAAAAACATGGTGAGTCAACAGTAAGCTAATGCTTAGTGAGATAACAGATTATGCAAACAACAAATATTTCTTTACAAGCAACGTGTACCCATGGGCATTGTAAGCCCCAATGTAAGTGTATACAGGCAGTGTAAGCCTTGGTGTCTGTGAAAACCATGCAGTGCAAGCATGGGGTTGGCAGTTCAAATGCTGATCGGGGATGTGTCGAACCTGACGGGATAACGAGTGGGATGATCAGTCCCCGACAGTGGCCTGCTGTCAGCCCCAGTCCAGGTCGCATCAGATTGTGAAGTAATGATCATGCAGTGCAAGCAAGATGTAAATAGATGCACTTTCAAGTGAACGCAAGCTACATGTGTGTTACATGTCAAGTACGAGTGTGTATCATAACAACAAAGTATCATGAGTGCCAATTGATGTATTGAACATGCCATTGAATGTAAACGTGAATGCAAACACAATAAATGTTAGAATGATAATCTATTACTCACAGTGATTGGTATAGTGTGATTTGTCTCTGAATCAATGTGTGTTAGACAACACCACAATGATCTGTAAAGTAAGTGTAATAGTGAATTAATGTCAGCAATTGCTTAAAACTTAAATCCTGAAAATTAAGTGTAATTGGGTCAGATTTCGGACCACATCCGAATTCGGATGGTCCGAATTACAATTGGTCCGAAATGGGCATTGGGGTCCGGATTGGGACAGGGTCCGGATTAGGGTATGTTCCGGATTAGGGTATGACCGAAATGGGGCGGTCCGAAGCCACTGTGGTCTGAAATAGGGTGGATCCGAACAGGTATTGTCCGAAATGGAAAGGTCCGAATTTGGTCCATTAATATCCGAGTTCATACTTGGATAAATTCCAATATTTTCCAGAAATTACTTTTGGACCATTTTTGCATGTTTTTGTATCTAAAATTACAGATATGAACTTAAATACACTATTTTAACTTATAACATGTCTTAATGTACCAAAATATTGCATTTTTGTCCATTTTTCATCCTTGGTCGGTGAACACACACACTAAAACACACACTTATCTAAAAATCATACTTAGACTATGAATCTAATTCTGAAACTTGGTACACTACATTATCAACCTTTGATTTTAACATTCTAATAATAATATCCAACATGCATTAAGAATCAAAACCAAATTCATATGATTCAGTTTTTATGAAAACTGAACCAAAACATCAAGAATTCGAAATATTGAATGATGTTTACCTTGATTTGAGGCTTGTAGTAGTTATAGTTCCTTAAATGCTACTTGAATCCAACTTCTTAGCCTCCAATTTAATGATCTTCAATGTCTTTGATTTCCAATTTGTAAAGAAACCCACGGTTTCTATTAGAGAGAGAGAAGAGAGAGAATCGAGAGAGTAGAGAGAGAGTGATATCTTGAAAATGAGTAACTTTTCACCTTTTTATTTGTCACTTTTATCTATTTGCACATTATACCCCTCAACTTCGTATTTTCTCATTTGACTGATAGTATGATCAAAATTAACTTAAATTGACATAATATTTCATTAATACAACCATTAAGTCCAAATAAATTGTAAATTACATAAACTTAAAATTTGGGATGTTACAGCATGGGCTCCACCACGCCTATACTTCGTCCGCGAAGTCATGCTGCGCTAAACAAACTTGGGTACTTAGTCTTCATGTCTTCTTCCGATTCCCAAGTATGATTAGCTCCCCGATGATGCTTCCACTTGACCAGCACCATCCTGATTTCCTTGTTCCGAAGTTTCTTGACTTTTGTTTCCAAAATGCACTCCGGCTCATCAACGAACCTTAGACGTTCGTCAACTTAAATTTCCGAATGATCAGTCCATGGTTCCCTTTCGGGCACCAAACTTTTCCTTAAATAACCAACGTGAAAGACCGGGTGAACACCTGACAATTCCTCCGGCAAGTCCAAATGATAGGACTGATTACCAACTCTTTCTAGTATTTTGAAGGGTCCAATAAACCGAGGAGATAGCTTTCCTCGCTTAACAAACCTTGTGACACCTTTCATCGGAGAAACCTTTAAGTAGACCCAATTCGTTGTTTTGAAATTTCATGGCTTTGTGACGGCGATCGTGATAATTCTTTTGTCGATCTTGCGCTGTTTTCATGTACTGTCTAATGAGTTGGATCTTTTCGTTTGTTTCTTTTAGCAAAGCTGGACCAGCTATTGGAGTTTCTCCTATTTCCCTCCAACAGGTTGGAGTCCTACACTTCCTTCCGTACAGGAACTCGAATGGTGCCATTTTGATTGTGGAATGGTAACTATTGTTGTAGGAGAATTAAACCAATGGGAGGTGATCGTCACAGTTACCACCCAAATCCATGACACAGGCTCTGAGCATGTTTTCCAGAGTTAAGATCGTTCTTTCACTTTGTCCGTTAGATTGAGGTCTGTAAGCAGTACTCATTGTGATACGAGTACCAAGACCGTTTTGCAGAGCAGCCAGAAGTTGGAAGTAAATCTACTATCTCGGTCAGAGACATTAGACTTAGGCACACCATGCCTGATGACAATTTCGTTCACGTAGATCTGGGCAAGACGGTCCAATGAATATGTTTCACGAATGGGAATGAAGTGAGCAGATTTTATTAATCGGTCAACAATGACCCAAATGGCATCATGTTGAGCAAAAATGAAAGCTTGAGCTTCATGGTCATCCATGGAGTTTTAATGGTGATTTTGACTTTTTAGAGTCAAAGTATGTGAAATTGCATGATTTTGATGATAACCTAGATATATGTTTTATGAGATATGTGTTTATTTGTAAAGTTTGTTAATTTGTCAAGCTTAATTTGTAGAAATTAATTTGGATTTATAAAGTTGGTTGCCAAAATGTGCATATATTGTTAAAATTATAAAACTTAGGTGATTAGCTTAAAAATTTATCCTATGTGCTAAGTGGTTTTTATTTGAAAACATGATAAATGTTTAGTGCTTAAAATAACGACAAATTATATACTATATACATAGGATGCAAAATGTGAGCCTAAAAGAGTGTATATATATATATATATAGCGCATCTTTTTAAGTAAGCGTAATTGTGCAAATTGCAATTATAGGTTACATTATTTAATTTATCTCATACATATTGTGGTTGGTTGGCACAAATTGTAGATGTTAAGAAGAACGAGACAGCGAACCCAAAATGTTAATGTCCCGATAGATTGGTCCCCAAATCTCCTATTATCACAACACCCCGAACACATTAGAACACACTTATTTTTATATAAGAAATATTCAAATAAAGTGTTGACTGAAAAGAGAGTTAAGAGGAGTGATTTTGAGGACTACGGGATCCCATACCATTTTGACTATTTGTGGTGGGAAAGTGTGTTAGATATGGGCGGCAATGATATTTATCAGTCCGATGTAGTCGAGTGGATGTCTACCCTACGGAGGGAGACGGGTCGTTCAGCGAACGACTTTAGGTTGATAGGTACCGTCCATGGTAGGGACGTGGCCATGGATGCACAAATCCTTCGCCAATTATTTAATTTAGATACTGGGGTAGGCTACGAAGGGTCTAACCAGCAGGGGTACGAGTATAGGAATGAGGCCTAAATTGATATGACTTGGTCAGGGGAGTGGACAGAGCAGGTTAATAGAGTTTTTATCCCATCCATTTTGGAGTCCGAGTCCTCCACTTCCTATAGCCGAAAGGCTTTATCTCCGAGGTGTAAAGTGCTTCACAAGATTCTTGTGAATAACATCTTACCTTGTGATAGTGACTTGACCAAAGACAGGCATACGGAAATCACAGTCCTTCACACCCTTCTTAAAGGTAGGCCCATCCTTTGCATGGACAATTATGAATGATTTATGGGCCATGTACGACACGAGAGAGAGGACGATCATCCCCCATGCTTGGTTGATCTCCAAGTTCCTTGAGAGGACGGGCACACTTTCGCGCGATTTCTTGTTATCCCCCATTTCGGCGACGTTCATTACGGCCGCCATGTTCCCTACCTTGATTTTTAGGGAAGTTGACGAAGGGTTCGAGATATTAGACAAAGAGACAAATGAGTCGTATATTGAGGACTATACTGAGGATGAGAGAGAAGGGAGAAGAGAGATGAGAAGGCCGCCAATGAGGCGGGAGTTTGGCATTCTGAGCCGAACCTAGGTGCGTCTACCTCGCGCAGTCAAGGTAGTGACAGTTTTGATTTTGACCGCATGACGAGGCGGATAGAGGATATAGCCGTGGGTCAGGGTGACTTCAGAGAGGATGTGACCCAGAGGCTAGATGAGATGAATGTGCGTATTACCCATATTTATGATAGGGTCGATCACTTAGCGGGTCGGGTAGATCAGTTGTAGGACGGGCAGAGAGCCCTGGCATACCAAAATGCCTACAACCAGCACCATGACTGGGCATATTGGGAGGGAGTCCGACATCATGAGGACTCCGTAGCCGGTATGCCGTATCAGTTTTATGAGGATTACACTGTACCCGATTAACAGGCCTATAACCCTGCCATAGATACTTATCAGCGCTATCCGGCGCATGGCAGGCAGGACCTCCCAGACCCGATGCCTCCTCTCTTGGTTCCGCCGACTGCACAGTTCACCCATGGCCAGAACCCGTATACCGACTTCTTAAACAGCGTCTTCGGTCCTCCTCCGCCGCCTCCTCCATTTGAATGATCGGGTACTATCCTTCCTTATTCTTTACTTTTTTGTACTTTATTTTATTTTAGTTTGTTATGCATTTAATTTCTTTATCGTAATTTTCATTTATTTTTAGTTCTTAGCCGAGTCCTATTTAGAGTTTATAATGTTATATAGTCTGTCATGTCTTCCCCATTTGAGTCTTGTTTTCTGATCAGGCCATGGAACATGATGATACTTAGAAAATACATGTGCGAGTGAATTGCCCAGCGTTGACAGGATATTTTATAATTAAGAAAAGAGTCGAAGTAATAATTACAACTTTTGCCATGTGAAATGAATTCAAGTACGTTAAAATGTATTTGGGCTTAAATATAAGTAATGTGTCAAAAGATTTTGGGAAACTCATGCAATAAGGGTGAGAACTTAATCATGTTTTAAGCCTAAAAAGTAAGATAATTGTAGCTTAGATGGTTTGAGAAACTAAGTCTGTAGGGGTACCACTAATGCCTAATCCCCTAAAACATTTGGTTTGAGAGCGGTTGATCGAAATCTCATTACATGGACCATCTAGCTAATATAGTGAAAAGAATATATATAGAAGCATGGTGTTAAAACGAAAATTTGTTGTAAACATGCAAAGAGGAAAAAGATGGTCGGAAGACCCACATGTTTTAAGTATCGTTACCTTGAGCTAAAATGGTATTTTCAAAAATGAGATACATTATATAAATTCTAAGAGAAGTATATTTTAACTGAAAACGTCTTCAATTTATATGTTTAGAATTTTAATGCATTATTACGAAGGCAAGCTTGACATAAAATTCCTAGACTCACTGCCAATACGTGTTCGTTCATTAGTTAGTTCAGATTCCAAAAGCTTGTTTGGGGACGACCAAGAGTTAAGATGGGGAGATTTGATAACTCTATAATTTATATGGTTTCTGAGTCATATTATGATCATTTTAAGCACCGATACTTTGTAAAATTTATATTATTACTCCAAGTTTGTATTTCAGGGCCAAGATGATAAAAAGAAGCAATCCGAGAGAATTCAGAGCAAATCGGGCTGGGAGGCGCGGGCATGCGCCACCCTGCGCTCGACATAACGCCCAAACTATCCAGATACGTTCCAGCACACGCCAGCGAAACCCTAACCACGTCCGGGCGCAGGCCTGCGCCTGGTCTGCGCTAGTGCGGTGCAAAAATGCATTTTTCAACCATGGAAAGCCTAATCTCGACCTCCCTATAAATACAAGTCGAGGGGAAGCTTTGGAGAGAGTCCTGACGTGTGTGAAAGTGTGCCGAAGCCCTGCTAGAGTGAATCTATGATACGAGAACGAAGACGGTGGTTCGCAAGCTACCCAATGGCTCAGATCTGTGATTGTGACGAGCATATGATGAGCGGCTAATCCCATTAGCCGTTTGCGGAGGATCTACGGCTAAATTTACTCTTCTTTAATTTCGATGTTTTGATGTATTCGTATTAAGCGAGATCTATTATGTGTATGCAAATGATAAACATTTGGCTATGATTATGATTATGTGTTGCGATTGGTAAAAGCAAGATAGTTTAATGTGGTGTTATCATTCGTGCCGAGTCCATTAGTTAAGGGATTAAGACGAGTATTAATGTTGCATATGCTATGCCGAGAGTTATTGGTTAAAACACGTTTTATTAATTTAGTCGCGCAATTGATTATGTCTACGTGATCGTTGCATGAAATTATAGTGAGTAATACTTACGTCGTGGTGATTCCGTGAATGGTTATTTGTGTCTTGATTGTTTATCTTCTTCGTTAGTTACTTCGCTCTTAATTTTAGTTACAAAGCAATAGCAAACCATTAGTCTAAACAAATCATGTCTGGCAAACCGTGCAGCAAGAGGCGTTTGATGTTTTGAAGAAAACGTTAAATGAAGCACCGATACTTGCCCTACCAGAGGGTAATGAGGACTTTGTTGTATACACAGATGCTTCAAGGTTGGGACTTGGTGCAGTATTGATGCAACGTGGAAAAGTTATAGCTTATGCTTCGAGGCAGTTAAAGCAACATGAGAAGAATTACTCAACTCATGATCTTGAGTTGACAGCAGTCACATTTGCATTGAAGTTGTGGAGACACTATCTCTATGGAACTAAGTGTCAGTTATACACGGATCATAAGAGCCTGAAGTACATATTCAGCCAGAAAGATTTTAACATGAGACAGAGACGTTCGATGGAACTAATAAAGGATTATGACTGTGAAATCCTTTACCATCCTGGAAAGGCTAACGTGGTAGCCGATGCTTTGAGTCGCAAAGCATATGCCAAGGATTGTTGTTATATGCTGACGTCTACTATGCTGACCTCCACTATTATTGATGATGTCAAGGCCGCTCAAGAGGAAGCCTTGAAAGACGGAAATGTTGGTGCTGAGGATATAAGAGCACAGATTAAGGATATGGAAACAAGTGAATCGGGTTTGAAAGGTATATATGGGAGAATCTGGGTGCCAAAGTATGGAGGCATGAGAAATGTGATAATAGAAGAAGCTCATCAGTCTAAGTTTTCTGTACATCCCGGGAGCACAAAGATGTACAACGAGCTGAAAGCAGACTTCTGGTGGCCCGGATTAAAGAAAGATATCGGACAGTATGTGGAGAGATGCCGAACTTGTCGGTTAGTGAAAGCCGAACATCAGCAGCCATACGGTAGTTTGCAACCGCTTCCCATTCCGGAATGGAAGTGGGAACATATCACAATGGACTTTGTCACGAAGTTGCCGAAAACTAGGCGTCAACACGATGCGGTGTGGGTAATTGTTGATAGATTAACCAAGTCGGCACACTTCATTCCCATAAGAGAGAGTTATTCACTGGAAAAGTTAGCACAGATCTACTTGGACGAGATAGTTGCTAGACATGGAGTACCGAAGTCCATTGTATCGGATCGGGACAGCCGATTTACTTCCAACTTTTGGTCGGCATTACAAGAAGGGTTAGGATCGAGGATTGCAATGAGTATGGCTTACCGTCCGCAAACCGATGGTCAAAGTGAAAGGACCATCCTAACACTCGAAGATATGATGCGGTCGTGTGTGTTAGACCTCGGTGGCAATTGGGACGATCATTTGCCACTGATCGAGTTTTCGTATAATAACAGTTACCACGCGACGATCAAGAAAGCGCCGTTTGAGGCATTGTATGGGAGAAGGTGTAGGACTCCTACATGTTGGAGGGAAACCGGAGAAACGCCGATTGCTGGGCCGGCATTATTGCAGGAAACGAATGAGAAGATTCAGTTGGTGAAACAGAATATGAAAGCGGCCCAGGATCGTCAGAAGAGTTATTACGACAGGAGGCACAAACCAATCAGTTTTGATGTGAATGATTGGGTATATTTGAAGGTGTCACCTATGAGAGGTGTTACACGTTTTGTAAAGAGAGGAAAGTTGGCTCCGAGATTCGTCGGACCATTCAGGGTTACTGAGAAAATAGGAAATCAATCGTATCGTTCGGAGTTACCTGAAGAAATGTCGGGCATACACCCGGTGTTCCATGTGGGGAACCTTAGAAAGTCGTTTACAACCGAAAACGAGGATTGGGCTGATCACACCGAGCTACAGATTGACGAAAGGCTCCGGTATGTTGAAGAGCCGGAGTGTGTGTTAGATACGAAAGTAAAGAAGTTGAGAAGCAAAGAAATTGAAATGGTGCTTGTACGTTGGAAGCATCACAAAGGAGCGAATCATACCTGGGAGCCTAAATCTGAGATGTTGAAGAAATATCCGAAACTGTTCGAATCCGAGTAACTTCGAGGACGAAGTTGAGCGTGGTGGAGCCCATGCTGTAACATCCTCGGATTAAAATTATTATAATTGAAGTTTATTAAGTTTAAATTTGTAAGTTAAGTTGATTTATGAAAGTTGGTATGGAATTTGGATTAATTATAAAGTTTGTTGTATTGTTTGGAAATTTAGAAATTTCAATTTATTAAGTGAAAATAATTATTTAATTATTAGGGATAGTAAATAAAGATGGATTCTTTATTTATATAATCATAATCAGTATTTATGGAACCGGTTAATTTGAGGGACTAAAAGTGACAAAATTGGAAAATTTGGAATAAAAGGGAATGAAAGACTCATTTTGTCTTTCATTGTCAAAAAATCACTTCTCTCTCTAAACCTCTATCTCTCTCGGCTCTCTCTCTCTCTAAGATTAAAGATCATCAAAGCTTGGATTTAGAAGCTGGAAATCTGGATTAAGGTTGTTTGGGAGGAACTATATCGTCTACAATCATCAAATTAAGGTAAACAATCTTTAAAATTCGAATTTAGAAGCATTTTTGTTCGGTTTTGTTATGAACCGAAAATTTGATTTAGAGATTCAAACGTCGATGCATGTATGATGTTATTGTGGATTAGTTTAAATCTAGTATATAAGATGCTATGTACAAAATTTCAGCTTCTGATTCGCACTAAAAGTATGGATTTGAGGATTTTGTGTGTGTTTTAGTGTGTGTGTGTTCGACGGAATGGAACAAGATGAAAAGGGTTAAAAAGGATGTAAATTGGTATGAAAGTATGATAATGTTAGTGTTAAAGTGGTTGAAATTAAGTGTATTTTAGTTGGTATAATTTATTTCATGTATTGAATAAGTATGGAAATGACTTAGAATTAAATCTGGAAATTTTATAAACTGCAAGAACAAACTCGAAGGATACAGACTTAGAACAAATTCGAATGGGGTGGGATCCGAATTCGGATCCGAGATGAACTCGGATCTGGTCCGAATTCGGATGAGCCCCGGATTTCTGGAAAATTAATATATCAAAATATTTCTAAGTATTGGAACTTGGATGGGGCTCCGAATTCGGTTGTAGACCGAATTCGGATGTGCCCGAACTTGTAATATAATCCGAAATGGCTTATGATCCGAAATGGGAACAATCAAAAATGGCAAAAATATTCTAAGTGTTTATATTTCGGATGTGGTCCGAATTCGGTTGGGGACCGAATTCGGATATGGTCCGAAGTTGGCATGTGGTTCGAATCTAATAAATGGTTCGAATTTACAAAGGGTCCGAATTGGGACTTATATATACGTGAACCGAATTGAGAAATATGTGGGATCCGAACTGGGGTCCGAATTCGGACATAGATCCGAAACTGGGACCAAATTTTGCAAGAATTATAAAATTAAGTTTTATGAGATTAAACAAGTTATTGACACGATGTGCTGCTACAACTGAATTAACAGGTCCCTTGTGGTGTTGTTTAACCCACAGTGGGGTACTTTGTGGATCCGGTTGAAATTCCGAGGAGAAATAATATTGCTAAAAGATTAATAACGCACCCACTGTGAGTACCTTTGTTTTTAACATTGCTGCATCTGCATTATGTTTGCATTGCCTGCTGAGGCATGTTGTTTCATGTTCGTTTGGCATTCTACTAACATGCGTTTATGTTGATGCACATTCATATTTGTTGCATGTCCGTTCATTTGTTGTGCATCTTTTCGATGGACCTGCGTGGTCGCATCTTTACTCTGATGTTACTGTGCTATATGACCAAGAGTTTGACACCTCTGTGGTCAGGATAGACAGTAGGTCATCCCCGATGTAATGTCTGCCTCAGATGGTTGGTTGTTCTTATGCCGAGTGTCAGCTCGAAGGAGCTGCGGCTCGGGTTTGTGTACTTGGAGTACGTGTGGGGTATACGGTATGTTTTACCGCGGTTACCCTGGGTGGCATCATAATGATTTGTAGAATGTGTAAAATCATATGGTATTCACTAAGCTTTAGCTTACCCCTTCAGTTGTTGAATTTTTACAGGAAAAGGGAAATCCGTTGCGGGACCGTCTAGCTAGGACGTTTATTGAAGTGACTTAAAGATTTCCACTGTTTATCTTGGTATTTGTTCTATGGAAACAATGTTGTAATAATTTTGGGGATGATGTAATACATTTGGATTTGTAGACTTAGATGTGTAACCTATGTAGCACCATAGGGTGTTTGACACATTTGTATTATTTTATTATGTATTTTGCTTCCGCACTTTAATTAAGGTATCAGATCATTATATATCTGTTTGTTGGTGAATAATCCTGGGTGAATGGTAATTGGTGGTTAATGTGGCAAGGGTGTCACAGTTTGTTGAGTTCACAAGTGGATGACACCGAGTCCATTAGTTGACATGGTGTTTTTGATTGTTTGGAACTTTGAATCAATCTACCGGTCATTAAAGGTTGGTCCCGTTTCATATTTTCGAGACCAGGTTTGCATATCTTTTAGCTATATATTTAATAAATAATGCTTGTGTGTTGCAGTTCATCATTTTTGCATATCTTTTAGCTCTACTAGTGATTAATCATTTCCTTATTTTATCAGCATTAGCATGAATCAGCAGGTTTCTTTGAAAGTTTGTTGTCATTTATGCAATTTCGGCAAAGCTGATTGCTATTATAGGCAGATTTTTTGTGAAAGACCAGAAACTTATATATAGCTGCAGTTTAAGTTCGTAATTGTTTTATAGCTGCATTTTTGAGGGACTTATCTATGGATCTTGGTATCCATTTATCTTTTTCTAATTTGGTATCAACTCCTTACAGCTAAAGATTGCAATTTCAATCCATTTATATGACCATGTTGTAATTTGACCTGGTAATAGGGATGAAAATGGGTGATTTTCTTGGAGTGATTATATGAAGTTCCTTGTGTCTGTTTGATGTTATTTTGTGATCTTTATCTTCAAACACTTTTTCATGCTACTTTTATGCCATTATTATGCTGGTCTAACGCTCTCTTTCTTATTGTTTTGCTACTACTTTATGTATAGTTTTTTTGTCAAATTGCAAGACATACAAATTTCAATTTTTGGTTTATGGAAGGATTCGAGCGCTGATGTAACACTCTCTATTTTCAGGTAATCCTAAACTTTAAATATGGTTAAATTACGTAAATAGAGTTTTCAAAATTGACGAAGTTAACAAAACTCTCATATTTGGCTTTTAAAAGTCAAATAATGAATAAATGAGACTTTAATATACCAAATCACAAAATAGAAATAAATGATGAAATGTTTATATAAGTTAGATGTCTTTAAAGGATTAAGGATGTGTTGCAAAAAGAATCATCGAAATCCGACATCACATGAAAGTTCACTGCTATGTTAAACAAACTTTTGGTACTTTAATGCCCAAAAGTATTAAATATCAATGAATGATGAAATATGTTTATATATTTGGTCTTTTCTAAGGATTTTAGACTTGTTTCAAAAAGTATCGTTAAAATTGGACGTCAACGCAAGTTTATTGCTATTTTATGCAACAAAAATTGTAGTTTAACGAGTAAAAATACAAATTTACTGTGGGAAGTGCAATATTTTTATAGAAATGTTATTTTTAGAAGATTTTGAAGGTGTTGTCAAAGTTTCATCAAAAACCGATTTAATTTGAAAGTTTGTTGCCATATTATGCAATTTCAGGAAAGTTGATTGCTATTTTGGGCAGATTTTTTGTGAAAAGTGATTGACAGTAGGAGAGTTGTGCATTATAAGAGGCGGTTTCGTATTAAAGAAATTTCAAGAAGAGGAATTGAATATTCATTCCCAAGATTGTAAATTATTTTTTTGTTGTATCGCTTATACATTTGATGATCTTTATTTTGGTTGTAGACGTTAATATACTTGAAATACTTTTTGATCGATATGTTGTGAAATGATATTATTTTTGTTAGATTGAATTGTAAGTAGAAAAACTATAACGAAGCAATTAATAAATATTTGTATTTGCATTAAATTTAAAAAATAATGAATGTGTTTCTTTTGTCTAGAAAATGTTGCATTTATGTAATTAAAATCAATAATAAGTGTTGCAATAGATTGATAATGGTGTTGCATTTACGTAATGACAACATTTAATAAGTGTTGCATTTGATAAGTAAAGTGTTGCTATAAGTTGGTAACGATAAATTAAATGTGTTGTTTTAGAGTATAAAAAGTGTTGCATTTATAAAATAATGGCAACACTTTAAAAAGTGTTGCTTTAGAATATAAAAAGTGTTGCATTTAAAAAGTGTTGCATTTATAAAATAATGGCAACACTTCTGAAAAGTGTTTCATTATCTAGTGAAAGTGTCGCTTTAGACATAAGGCGACGTTGGCTAAGGTGGCACTACATAAAGTGCCGCATTAGGCCTATAGCAACACTTTTAAGGCCTAACACAACACTTTTCTCATGTTGCTTTAGGTTCATTTTGTTGTAGTGCCCATTGCTAATTATAGCTCTAGGAATTCCATGACGTGAGAATATGTTTTAACGAACTGGCAAAGTACCTTATGGTCGTTAGTCCTTGTGGCCTCTGCTTCTACCCACTTAGAGATGTAATCGACTACCACTAGGATATATTCGAAACAGAATGACTTAGGGAAGGGTCCCATAAAGTCTATGCCCCACACATCAAATATTTCAACAATAAGAATTAGTGTCATGGGCATTTGGTCTCGCTTAGAAATACCTCCTATCTGTTGACCTTGTAAGCACGATTTGACAAATTAATATGAGTCTTTAAAGATGGTCGGCCGAAAGAATCCACATAGTAGAATTCGATGGCCTGTCCTTTTGGCACTGAAGTGACCACCACATGCATACGAATGATAGTGATTTAGAATCTCATAATGCTCATTGTCTGGCACACATCGCCGGATAATTTGATCTGCTCCAATTTTGAACGAATCCGACCTTCCCAACTATATTGTTTTGTTTGAAAGAAGAAGTATTTTCTTTGATGTGAGTTCCAGTGGCCTAGGATTTTCCCTGTGAAAAAATAGTTTACTAAATTAGCAAACCATGGCACTTTTGCGATGAACAATAGTTGTTCATCTAGGAAATTGTTACGAATGTTGTCCAGCATATCAGTGGTGATTGCTGGTAGTCTCGAAAGATGGTCTGCTACTACATTTTCTCAGTTTTTTTTTATCTCGAATTTCGAAATCGAATTCTTGTAATAGCAGTATCCAACGAAATAACCGTGGTTTTGCATCTTTTTTAGCCAAAAGGTGTCGTAAGGAACTGTGATCGGAAAACACAATTACCTTAGCTCCCCAAACATAAGATCTGATTTTATCTAATGCATAGACCACTGCAAGTAATTCCTTTTCAATTGTGGTCTTGAGCTTCTGAAAATGTTTTAGTTGCATAATAGATGACCACCTGCTTTTTATCTACTCTTTGGCCAAGGATGACACCTACTGCATGATTCAGTTGCATCACACACGATCTCGAAGGGTTGAGACCAATCGGGTTATTGCAAGATCGGTGCCTCTATGAGCTTAGCTTTTAATGTGTTGAATTCCTCTACACATTCCTTATGAAAGTTGAATTGGGCATCTTTAAGTAATTGGTTACACAAAGGCTTGGTAACGACACTAAAGTCTTTTATAAACCTACAGTAAAACCCTGCATGACCTAGGAAGGAACGCACCCCTTTGATATTGGTAGGTAGTTGAAACGATGAGATAAGTTGTATTTTCTGTCGGTGAACCTCCATTCCTTTTTCTGACACTATACGTCCTAGAACCACTCCCTTTTTTACCATAAAATGACTCTTTTCCCCACTTAATATTAAATTGGTTTCGGTACATCGTTTGAGCACTTTTTCTAAATGAGAGAGACACCTTTCGAATGACTTATCGAATATTAAAAAATCATCCATGAAGATTTCAATAGAGCCTCCAACCATATCTGAAAATATAGCCATCATACATCGCTGGAATGTGGCCAGAGAATTACACAATCCGAATGGCATTCTTCGGTAGGCGAATGTACCATACGGACATGTAAAGGTAGTTTTTTCTTGATCCTCTGGGTGTATTGGGATTTGATTATACCCCGAATAGCCATATATAAAGGAATAAAACTTTTATCATGCTAATTTCTCTTCAATTTGGTCGATAAATGGCAAAGGAAAGTGATCTTTAGAGGTTGCAACATTTGATTTTCTGTATTCGATACATACTCTCCACCCAGTAACAGGGTGAGTTGCAATCTTTTCTCCTTCTAGGGTGTCGACTACAGTAATTCCTGATTTCTTGAGAACCGTTTGTGTGGAACTAACCCATTGGCTATTGATATAGGATAAACAATTCCTGCATCTAGCCATTTCAGTACTTCTATCTTCACCACTTCTCTAAGATTGGGATTCGGCCTTCGCTAAGCATCTCTGGTTGGTTTAGCTGTTGGATTAGTGATAATCCTATGCATGCACACTGTTGGCCTAATCCCCTTAAGATCTGCTATAGTCCAGCCTACCGCCTCCTTGTGTCTCGACAATACTTCTAACAATGCCTTTTCTTGTGCATCAGTAATGTCAGTTGCAATGATCACAAGCAATGGGCTGCCAGGACCAAGAAAAGCGTATTTAGGGTCAGAAGAGAGCGGCTTCAGCTCCAGTTTTGGTGGCTGTTCAAGAGAAGGTTTCGCTGACTGTGGCAGATCAATAGGGAGTTTTTCAATCTTGTGTGTCCATGGTGGTTGTTTAGAATCCATTGATTGAACACATTCAATTTCGAATACCCTACATTCTGATATACTTTCTAGCCTATGCTCATTATAATACAGAAAGAGATCGACTAGATCGTTACGTGTTATTGTTGATAGTTATAGTTGCATTAAATCATCAACTACATCGATCATGTAACACTCTGAATCTAGCGCTGCGTTAGACACATTATTAACACATTGAGTCGGAGTTTGCTATTTTCGAATGCAATGTCTAAGGCACCTATTCTGTAGTTGATTTGAGCATTGATCGCGGCTAAGAATGGACGTCCTAGAATGATCGTCGGTTGGCTTTCTTAATAACTATTGTCCGAGTCCAACACTACGAAAGCTATTGGATAATAGAAGTCCTCGACCTTGACAATTACATCAGATAACATCCCGCATGAGTCTTTGGTGGGCCTATCTGCTAATTGCAGGATGACATCTGTTGTATTCAAAGTGCGTAGATCGTGTTGGTCAAATAAATTTTCGGGTAGGATATTAACATTTGCCCCTAAGTCTAGAAGTGCCTTTTTAATCTTAACATCGACAGCAGTCACCGGATCAAGGGTGATCCTGGGTCTTTTAATTTAGGCGGTAGTGAGCTTGTAATAACTGCACTAACTTGTTTAGTGAGATTTAGTTGTTTAGGAAGAGAGACTTTGAACTTACCCTTTTGAGTACAGAGGTCTTTTAAGAATTTAGCATCAGAGGGAAGTTGTTGTATAGCTTTAGAATTAATGGAATATTGATTTTGACTTGGTTAAAGATACCCCATAAATCCTCAGTTTTCGGTCCTCTCTTACCATAAGGAAATGACGCCGGATTTTCTAAGGGCGATGGATAAAGAGCAGTCTCAGTGTCTGAACTGCCCTCCCCAACTTTAGTTTCAATTGGTTTCTTAGCTTCTAAATCCTTAAAGGTTACTTTCTTAATTTTTGGTTCTACCTTCGACTCTGATTTAGGTGGTTCCTCTTCAAAGAAATTTTCTATCTCTTCATTTGTCTAACTTTCCTTAGGCATTTCTATCTTATTATCGACTTTCTTTCCATTCCTAAGGGTGGTGATTTTAGCAATTTCATTGACCTCATTAACTTCATACTTCTTTTCTTTACCATGTTGATGTGATGGGTTAACTGTGGTGTTGCTTAGAAGCTTTCCTTCTTCTTGTTTAGTTAGAGACTCTCCAATTTGTCCCATTTGTATTCCAAGCATCTCCATAGTTTTTGTTTGTACCATAGTTTGATGTTTCATGAACTCCATGAATTCGGAGAACTCTATCAAATTCCCAGACACTAGTCTTGCTTCATGTTTTTCTTTAGGGTATTGACGTTTATAATATCGATCATCCTTCGTGGCTGAGGTTGATCCATATTGGAATTCTCGGTTCTGTTGACAAGGTTACTCATATCTCGGCTTTGCGGGAGCTTCGGTGTGTTTATTCTATCTCCAACTAAACTTTGGATGTTTTCTCCATCCCGGATTGTAGGTATCCGAATATGGGTTTTCCCGTTCTCTTCCTTGCCGATAGCCGAAAGCTTCATTCATATACTCCTCGTGAGCGAAACTATGTGGGCAATCTCGGAGTGATGAGATGGGTCTCCACATGTGACACAACAGACCTGTGCCACTGTGGCCTTTCCCATTCCCTTCATCAACAAGTCCATCTTTTTGCTTAGCTTGGAAATATCAGATTTAACTTCTCTTTTCCATGCATTGTCTATGCCCATGACTTGGACACCAATGTTGCTTTCCGAACCCGCTTGGACTTTTAACCCTTTACTTAACTGGGTTAACAACTCCCATGCTTCTTCAGCCTCTTTAGCCAAAAAGGTTCCGTCAGAAGCGATCGTGATCATATTTCTACTTTCTTGACTTACCCCATTAAAGAAGTTTTTTTTATTAGCATCCATCTAGGGATATCATGATGTGGGCATTTTGTTAATAATTCATTTAACCTATCAAACGCTTCGTAAAATTGTTCTCCAGGTCTTTGTTTAAATCCAGTGATTTTTTTACATGTTTCTGTAGTTTTACTAATTGGATAATATTCAGTTAAAAATTCCCTTTTCATTTCATCCCAACTATCGATACTATCAATGGGTAATGACACACACCTTTTCACTTTTTCCTTTAAGGAGAAAGGAAATAATCTAAGCTTAAATGCATCTATGGTCATTCCCCTAACATGGTTGGCCTTTCATATAGAAGTGATTTCCGCTAAATGCTCATACGGTTCTTCCCTTGGTGCTCCGCCAAAAACCGGTATGATGCTAAATAGCTGAGGCGTAATTTCGGGCTCATTATCCGTGATTGGATAGAGAATGGATGATGGATCAGGAATATCACCCAGCCTATGATGGGATTCTACAGTTCGTCGCTCTCCCATTGCTCTATTGTTTTGTTGGACATCGATAAGAATGTTATCGATCTTCTCGTCTTCCAAAATAGAAATATTCTCAGCGTCTCACTCAAGAACAACATTCTTACTTTTGTTAGCTTGCTTTGTGGCTCGTCTATTAGATCTAGTGGGTTTTTCTATTTTCGAATCAAATTTCAATGTTGAATTTCTACCAGAATAGCTTGTGTGCTTAAACCTATGAGATCTAGGTGAAGAACTAGAGTTTTTATTTTTGGTGAGAATCGCTGCTTGCGCCACGATTCTCTTTTCTTAATAATACTAAAGGCAATACTAAAACTAAGCAAATAGAAGAATAGCAAATAAACAGTTAACTAAATAAGCAATTAAAGCAAATAAAAAGGCAACTGAAATAAACTAAATTAAACTAATAAAGTAAACTAAAACTAGTTACTAAAATACATGTCGCTAACCGCAACCGCTCCTCGAAAACGGCGCCAAAATTTGAAATGAGTGTTGTTACCTCGCCAAAAATAACCACTAAATACCTTTAGATGTTAGGGTAAGTAGGGATCGTATCCACAGGGAGCGAGAGGTTAATTACATGTATTCAAGCGACTAGCGTTGCGAATTTGATTATTTGGAAAAGTGAATAGTCGTGGAAAAGCGTTACTTGCTTTATGAAACTTAATAAACTAATTAATTGCGCAATTTGTTGGTACACCCTGTGTGAGGATAGCAGTCTAAGTATAGTTAGCATTTTGTGTAAGTCAATTTACGTAGTATTGGATATTGACTAGTGTTTGATATATGTGATTATGTGTGTTTGATATTTGTTGTTTGTATGTTTGAACTTGGTGTAACGTATTACAAGAAGTTCAAACATAAAGTTCAAAGATATATTCAAACATAAGTTAAAACATATGTTCAAATAGAAGTTTGATAGTTGAAATTCGAATTTGATATAAATTTGAATTTGTACTTAAGGTTGATTCGAATTTGTCATAAGGACAAATTCGAATGGGCCTTGGGCCTGATTCAATTTTGTCCTAGACAAACTCGAATCTGTCAGTATAATTAAGAGTTAACTAGAATAATTATCAGACTTCGCAGAATTTCAGAGAGTGATTAAGCAAAGGCGATCTCGAATTTGATAGTTTCCAGAGAGTGTTTTCGGAGTGAATCATCGTGTAGGGGCGTTTGAGGTCGTTCGTCTAACACTGTGGTAGTCTCCGTGTTCCCGTGTGTGTGATCTTACCGTCAAGCCGCTAACGAGGATTTCGCACTCGTTGGACGGTGTCGCGTCGAGATAGATCCGTGAGTTCAAGACCTTACAAGTGGTATCAGAGCCTTTGGGGTGTTCTTGGTGTTCTTCGTGTTCAAAAGCAACATCCTAGGTTTCTTGACGTTTTGGACGGTTAATATCACGATTTTGGAGGTTTTCGAGCTTATAAAGTCAGATTTCGGAAAATACTTTGTTGTAGTTCAAGTTTTTGATCGGAATCAGTATTTTTACTCGTAAAAATATTGGTTTTATCTGAAAAACTTGAAAAACTCGAAGTATTAGCCGTTTTTTGAACTTGCGGCGCTTGAGTTTATTAAGGGGGTATTAGGGTTTGCTCAGTTTCGAGTTTGATATAAAATACGCTCCTTTTGAGATTCCTTAGAGTTTGCTTCGAATTTGGCCTATTCGAATTTGCTTGGTTTTCGATTTTAATCTAAAATCGAATTGGGGTTTCGAATTTAGTTGACCTTCGATTTTAGTTGGATTTCAAACTTATATTCGAATTTAATTCCAAAGAGGTTTAAATTTAATTAGATTCGAATTTACCTAAATTCGAAAGAATTAATTTAAATTAATTTCGAATTAAATTAATTAACTTTGAATTCAAATATATTTGAAACAGTGACAAGTCTGCAGAGGTTTTTGGAGATGGATCACGAGGTTGGAAAAACGAATTTACCACCGAAGTTGATGAAAATTGAGGATTATTACTGGTGGAAAGATCGGTTTGCCGACTTCACGAGGTTTAATGACATGCGAATGTGGATTTGTATTGATGAAGGATACATTCCACCAACGGCCGAGGTTGAAGGACGACAAAAGATGGTGCCTTATTCGAAGATGAAGGACGACGATAAAGCTGTATGAAGCCGAGAACCGTGCATTCGCTATCATCAGAATGACGTTACCTCAGGAGATCTTGCACACTTTCCGTAATCAGAAGACAGCAAAAGAGTTGTGGGATGCGTTGGAGAAACGGTGTGAAGGTAACCCGGGGGTCAGAAAGAATAGAATGGAAATGCTCAAGCAGCAGTTTGCGATCTTCAAAGCCTTGAAGAACGAAAAGTTGGATGAGACTATTACACGATTCTATTATTTGCTAACTGAGTTAGACAGCCATGATGTGGAGTATAGTGAAACAGAGAAGATTAACAAGATTCTGGATGCTTTACCGGCCAAATGGGAGATGTATGTGGCCTTGATAAAGCATGATGAAGACAAGTTCTATACTCTAACCCTAGATAATGTTATAGGAACGCTGAGAGCCTATCACTTTGAATTGCTGAAGAAGGAAAGGGATTATGAACAAGTTCAAGATCCGGATATGTACTTTGAGAAATCAAAACCATCAGCGGCAACTGAATTGAAGACGGCTACAGCATTCTTCTCGGGAGAGACATCCACACCGGTTGAAACAGAAGACTCAGTGAGTAGGGCTTTCTTAGGGTTTGCTAGACCGGAAGAAAAGCAGCATCAGGCTACATCAACATCTACATCTCAAGGGTATTCAAAGATTCCTATGAGCGCAAAGTCAGCTGAAGACCATCTGAATCTGTTGGCTTCATTTGTGGACGCTTACGGCAATTGCGTTCAGGGCAAAATCAACGATCCTGCGCATTGGGATGAGGATTACGATCAGGTAGATCCTGATGACTCAGAGAGTTAAAAGGTTCATCAAAAGGACAGGCAGGAACTTAAATGTCACACATAATGCACCTAAAATTCTAAGTGTTATACATTATCTAGTTTGATATGTTGGTAGGCATAATACATATCAGGAGTCTCAAGGCTAATAAAATATTCAAGAAAAAGTCAGACGTGTCACTAACTTAGTTGTATGATCAAATGGTCTTAATTTTTATGTTAGAGACATACAGACATTGATTCTAAATGAGGTATGCAAACTTTCTGGGGATGTATAGCAACATCAGATACATCTTAAAGAAATGAAAAGAATAGAAAAATCATATACTGAGATGAGAGTCAAAACAAGTAACTCTGCTGTACCTAAGTACAAACCTGTTGCCTCTGGTTTGACTCGAGTTAGCAAGATAAGTCGCTTTGTTGTACGTCGGTACAGACTTGTCACTGCTGTCTTGCTAGCTTCAAAAATAAACTTTAAGACAAACTAAGACACTCTGTTGTATGTAAATACAGACCTGTGTCCGACGTTTGCCTTTTAAAGAAAGTTTGCAATACCAAAAAGTTATAATCATTATGTGTATGCCTTGATCATAAAAGTATGTCTAAGTATGAGTCACGTAGGGTAATTTGTTGCTAATTAAAAAGGCCAAGGGATATTCCAAAGTGTAACATGTTTAAAGGGAAAATAATACCAACAATCGTCTAGAAATGTGTGTCCCGACAAACAATCAAAGGAATCAAAAGATTCCTAAGTGTGAAAGTTGAATACTGAAAGTGCGTATTTGACACCACTATCTGATTGAACCTTTCTTTGACTATTCTCGCCAAAAATATTTTGTTACTGTTAAGTATAGTTTGTAGATTACTTTAAGTTTAAATTTTGTTCAAAAATTTTAATTCCATTTTATTTTAAGTTTAGTTTATTTTATTTTATTTTATTTTTAGAAAAAAGGGTCAAACTTACTGAGGATACATTCTTAGTTGAACAAATAAACATTATGTGAAAATCTTGTGCTTAGTGTAAATAAATGTTGCATAGTTTGTTCCGTTACACGAAAAAGTTGGAAAATTTGAATTTATTTCAAAGATTTTCATAATTTTCAGTTAAATTCGAAATTAAGCCAAAGTCGAATGCTATATTCGAAATTGGCAGTAAACTCGAATTTGAAGGAAAATTCGAAAGTGGTTTAGTATAAATAGGTCAACAGTGAACATTCATTATTCACCTACATTCGAATTTAGTGTTTCGAGTTTATACAGAGCGATTTCGAATTTAGGGCTTCGAGTTTGTCGTATTTCGAGTTTTCCACTGTTAATCGAAGTTTTGTCCGTTTGTGTTTGAGAATACTACCAAATCTAGGTATAATCAACATCTTGGTACAACATTTAGGAAGTATTTAGACTCAATTTGTGTAAAAATCGACCGATTTTGAGGTTTTAATGGTGTGAACTTTGTAATTCAAAATAAAAAAGTTTGAACCTTTGAAACTTCAAATAAGTGGCTAATATCTTCGATTAGAACCTATTAGGACTTATGGATGTGATTTTCTAAGTCTAAAATGGTTTAAATCTTGGAGTTTTATTTTTAAAGTGCCGATACTTCGAGTTTGTTCTTAGGTTCGAGTTTATCACTAAACTCGAATTAAGGGTAATTCGAACATGTTGTTCGAATTTTCCATTAAAATCGAAATATTTGACTACATTTTAAATCAAACTTGTAGAAATTCATATGTGTTGGATTTTGAACTTACATAAGTTCAAAATAAAACAAATTTGAAGTTAAACAAGTTTATTTTTATTTTGTCCTTTCTAATATATTTTATACTTAATGTGCAGATACGGGGAATAGAGCTTTTATCCAAAAGCATAATATGGTCGTGTCACTAGACCGTGAGCTGCCTGAAGCTCAGGCATTCCGCCAGATGGTGGATTTTTTGGCCGTTTCAAGGGTTTCTTATGCCCTTTCGCACAATGTCCAGATAGTGATGCCTTATGTTAGGCAATTTTGGGATCATCGGCAGGTAGACTGCACAGTTACTCCGACAGTGTTAAGGACCAGAATAGGTGGGCAACCACTTGTGTTCTCAGCAGATGTGTTGCGCAGGGTATTGCAGTTGGGGTCTGCCGAGCAGGAAGCTGGGCCAATTGACTTTCCGTTGGAAGTTAGGCAAGCAGCGTTCTTAAGAATGGGGTATGGCCTTGATGTGGCAAAGGCATCATATATGAAAAGTGGTTTAATAGGGCAGTGGAGGGATTTAGCACATGCCTTCATGGTGTGCTTGGCTCCAAAGAAAGCCGGTTTTGACTACATAGTATCGAAGATGCAGTCGGCAATGATAGCATTAGTCTACAATGAGAGGTTTAGTTATTCTGAAATGTTCTTTGCGGAGTTTGTTCACCAAATAACAGCTCCAGCAAGAGAAAGATTTTTGATGTATCCTAGGTTCGTGATGATGCTGATCAGACACTTTTTGCCAAATCTGCCGCAATTGCCCGAAATTCAAAGTGTTGCCGTGATCGACAAGAGATTATTTGCATATTGTCAAGCGCATAGGGGTGCATTGGTTAGACCAGTAGAAGCACCACTTTTTGGTGCTGTGGTGAATCCTGATTTTCAAGCCCTAGAAGGTGCAAACTGGGCTGGAGAAGTACAAGTACAGCAGCAGCCGCAACAACAACAGCAACAGCAGAGGCCTCAACAACAACAAAGAAGGAGGCAGAGACCTTCAGTTACACAGACTCAGGCTACTAGGCCCTCAACTAGCAGAGTGCATGAGCCAGAAGAAGCAGGTCCTTCAGTTGTAGCCCCCGTAATTGTTCCACGGGTGGAGACATTGGAAGAGATTTGGGCTCAAGGGTCGCATGCAAATGAAGAGATTACTTCTGAGCTTGTTGGAGATATTCTAGAACCTCCAGTTGATGAAGAAGACATTCTGCGCCAGATAGATGATTATATACCTGAGGAGGAGGGTTAAGCTGTGACCACTACTGAATCTGAGTCAGAAGAAGCTGAAGAGATTGAGGTAGAAGAAGTAGCTGACGAAGCAGCAACAGAAGAGAAAGAAGATCCGGCTGTCTGCATAGGCAGATATGGATCCAGAATATTGGTTATAGACGAAGAGGCAGGAAAGAGGAGAGCGTCTAGGGATTCGGATGACGATGACTCCGATTTCGAGATTGAAGATACAGCCCCTTTAGTGCCTAGGCAGAGGGCCAAAAGGCATCGATTTATGCAGGGAGCTTCGTTTGCCTCTGCCTCTGAGCCTGAAAAACCATCCGCTCAACCATCGATTCCACCACCACCCGTTCAACCATCAATTCCACCACCCATCATCCAGTCACCTATCTCATCCATACCATTATCCTCATCCATTTTCACTGACAACCATAGGTTTTCTGAGCTCAGAAGCAAGGTTGATTTCAAACAAGTCTAAATATTTCAGCTTACGAAATCCGTCGGCGAACTTCAAGCACATAATGCGAATATCGATAAAGAAAATCTTGAGCTGAAGACATTCGTCGCCGACCAGGCTGCAGGGATCCGCACTATGAGGTCCCTTATTGAGCAATTAATGAAAAATCTAAAGGCTCAGTGGGAGACTAGTTGCAGGGATGCTGAGGAGTTGAGAAGGGACGATGATGAAGGCAATGATCCCGATGCACCAAAAGACAGTGAGCCAGTAGATTTTTCTGCTGCTCAACATGCCGAACTTCAGGGGGAGCCAAGTCAGACTAGAGCTGAAGGAGGTGAGGCAAGCTCCTCAAAGGTCATGGAGAGCGAAATGATCGAAATGATTGAAGCTTTGATGGATATTGAGGAAGAGGTCTTAGATTTTGATTTTGAAGACGAGATTGATGAGTTGGAGGAAGGAGAGATTATTCCAGAAGACGTTCCTGAATGGCAACCAGATGATGAGGTATTGGGTGATAAGTAAGATGAAGCAAATGAAATCATTATTCAGCAAAATCCCATCACTGATACATATGTGACGGAGGAACAAAATGTGATTGACATAGAAGTTGTTAAAGCTGCTTTAAATGTTGAATCACAAGTTGATGAGCCCGTCAGGCAGCCTACTGATGAGGAATAGAGAAAGTTATGGTTTAGGGTAGAAAAGAAGGCTATAGAATTGAAGGAAAAGATGATTGTGCCTTGTGCTGGAAAGCTGTCCGGAAATATACTTAGCTGGTTCTTTGATCAAGAACTGCAACTATTTATCATCAAGAGAAATGATGGACTTCAGTATCTAAGGAGAAGATTAAAAGATTTCAATTCACTTCCAGAGGTTGAGATAAAGGCGTTGGCATGGAAAGAGCTGGTTCATATCTGAGACGATCCCTATGCTAAAATAATTGCCAAGATTATAAGAAGGGAAGGGAGGTCTAGGAAATTTTAAAGGCTCAATCCACGAATTGGCAAAAGAGTTATGGACCATACAAGAATTGATCCTCTGACTGGTAGGCCATGGATGAAAAGTCAGTACAAACCAGTTAGATGCTTAAAGAAAGTCCCTCTGAAGCCGACGCCACAGAATGTGTTGGGTAATCTCAACTGGTGGTATGTTGAAAGTGAGACGGGTGAAGCTGTAATGGAAGACCTCGAAGAAAAGGTGATTCTTAGAGTTTATGATCCGTTGCACCTGGATAATCTGTCCAAAGATCATCTTCAAGTGCTTCATGTTCACAAAATCTCGTGTGATGCGCATATGGAGTCTGAAGCCAAAAAGTATCAGAACGTGGTCAAGGTTAGTGTTGAACAAGGTCTGTATGGTGGTAGTATTTTGAATAGACCTTAGTACTTAGTCAAAATGTAAATAGTTAGAAGCTATCGTCAAGGGGGAGTCTGTTGGTACACCGTGTGACGATAGTAGTCTAAGTATAGTTAGCATTTTGTGTAAGTCAAGTTACGTAGTATTGAATATTGACTAGTGTTTGATATATGTGATTATGTGTGTTTGATATTTGTTGTTTGTATGTTTGAACTTGGTGTAACGTATTACAAGAAGTTCAAACATAAAGTTTCAAAGATATATTCAAACATAAGTTAAAACATATGTTCAAATAGAAGTTTGATAGTTGAAATTCAAATTTGATATAAATTCGGATTTGTACTTAATATTAAACTTGAATAATTATCGGACTTTGCAGAATTTCAGAGAGTGATTAAGAAAAGACGATCTCGTATTTGATAGTTTCCAGAGAGTGTTTTTGGAGAGAATCATCGTGTAGTGGCGTTCGAAGTCGTTCGTCTAACACCGTGGTAGTCTCCGTGTTCTCATGTGTGTGATCTTACTGTCAAGCCGCTAACGAGGATTCCGCACTCGTTGGATGGTGTCGCGTCGAGATAGATCCGTGAGTTCAAGACCTTACACAATTGTGAGAGATAACATAATTGATTTGTTTGATTAAATATTTTAATAAAGATAACCACTCCCAGATTCTACACTTAGCTTTGTATTTACTTTTAAGAGCAATATAAAGATTACATAGACAAAACCTTTTTATGACCATTATTGATATCATTACGTGATCTTGGGTATAGCGCATGTTACTTTGATTACTCGTCTTAAATAAACACGTAACTCGACACAAATGATAAAATATCAAAAAACTATCTTACGAAACGCAACAAAGTAAATAACAATCAATCGTTTACAATACATACAAGAAACAATCAATAACATGTAAACATAAAGAATCGTTCATAGAAATAAACACTTCGCGTTGTGCTTCTCCAGGAATGTTTAAAGCAAGATTAGATATGAGCGATACTACAGAGTTGTGAGTTCATCCTCCTTAGCAGCGCTGCACTCAGTCTCTATCGTTCTTCGTATTCGTATTCGCTCAACCGTAACCTTTTGAAGCCTTTTCTCTTAGTAAAATTTGACCCTTTTTTCATCTTCAACTCCTCATATTTATAGGCAGCTCTTCAAAACCCTTAAAAATGCGGAGCCTTCTTTTTATGGGTTGGGCGCAGGCCTGTGCCACCCCTGTGCCTGGGTCTGTGTTCGAGCTGCGTCTGGCTCTACGCTTCTTGTCTTTTGGAGGCCAAAACTTTCTAGTGAGCACTCATTTGGGGAGCAGGGTTGCGCCCCCCCCCCCCTACGCTTGGCTTTCTAAAAATGATCTCCGATTTCGCTCAAATTTTCCAGACTTATACTTAAAATGGTTACCTACACATGCAATGAAATTTGTCAATAACAACACATTTTACGGTACATTTTCATTATAAACAACTCTTTTATACTTTCAAAAGATTGTTAATCATAACCCAATCATTGACCTTCACCTTAGACAAGTCAATGGTGTGTAGATTGGATCATCGAGTTCCAGCAAGGATTTCTTTACCTGATGAAGACCAAATGCTTCATCTCGTGGATTTGAGTGGTACCTCAGGTCCATTATCACACTATTTGCTGATAATGAATAAATTGTGACCCAGATCTTGGAGGTAACAGCCTTGAGTTATTTTGAGATTGTCCATTTCAAGATTTCCATATCCTCGTATTTGAGCAACCTCATTGTTGCCGAACTTCACAGATCTTTCCTACCGATCAGGTGCCATAAGCGTCCAAAGTCTTATATCCACAGACTGTCAAGCTGAAAGCAATAGTCCAATCAACATGTATTGAATTGATGTTCGGGTCCTGAATTGGTTGTTCAGAAGCCATTCGAAGTACGAGTCGTAATACAAGTGATTAGAAACCATTCTTGCCAGACAATTAAGGGACATTTGGTACCCAAATTTTATGATTTTTGTGTCCAGACTGATTAGCATTGACAGTAAGAACTGAACTAATGTTTGTTGCTTATGAAGTACACTTGATGTCTTTGTGAGCAGGAAGATAGGACTTCGGAATCCATATAGTCTTGTATGTTACAAGTTTGTTAGGTTCCTTCTTAACCATTTCTTTTAGTTTTTGGCGGCGTTTTATATGTTTGAGTACAGGAGCAGAGTTTAAGAATGTAGGCATAGACAAACCAAGTGGTGATTTAGACAAATCAAATAGCTGCCTAAAAGAATACCTCTTAACAGTAATATCATTCAAAATATCACATTGAGTCAAAGACGTACAAGAATTTAAATCAAACATAGTTTTATCTTTGAGTACATTGTGTTGTAGTGGTTCGAAACAAATATTATGCACTCACACAGATTTATGTATGAAAAAGGTTGGTTCATGGAAAGAAACATAGAGAATCTTAAACTCTGTCAATGTCAACAATACACATGTGCAGCCGCCACTTTTTCCCAGAATATTCAAAGTTGCACAAGTTGAAAAGTTACAAATCCTAGGTCCAAGTATCCTTTTATACCTAGGTCCTAAGGTTGAGGGGTTTACACAAACTACCTCTCGACTTTCTACTAAAATACAATAGTTCATAGAAATAAATGACAATTACATAGAAAATAGTAATTACACATTATTACAAAATAAACTCACATGATTGAAATTATAAATCAAACAATCTCCCCATTCTCAATCACTATGGAAGATGGCAAGCTCTTACATTTGTTTATCTTAACCCGAGGATGACATCGAACCTTCTGATTACCTAGCGGAGATGAAATCTTTCGTTGATGAGATCGATTGCATCTCGGATATCTAGTACCTCCTGTGGCTTCTTTTTGAGTTCCACAAACTTCAAGGCGACATCCTCTTTGAGTCTTCCATTTAGTTCGACTCTTATTATATGAAGAGTGTCGTCTGAGTAGCAATAGATTTCCTATAATCGCAAGAACCGTTTGTGTCCCCTTTTATTTAAAAATATTACCCCTTACTCAGGTATTTTGAAAACTCGGTACATGGTTTAATGGTTTATCCCCGTGGAGAGTCTGGTCTGGATCTTTAAGAACAACTTTGACAATATAGCTCTCCAAAGCTAGTTGAAAATCTTTTAGGCTTGTGATCATGGAATGTCTTCTCCAGCTTCGAGTGATGGCCGCCAGAGTAGTGACATAACTCAATCTTCCCTTGACCTTATTCTTCATATTATTGTGCATTATCTCTATGTCCTCAAGTATCATGAAGTGAAAATCACTTTCATGGATAAGCTGAGATGTGCCATCAGCTCTTTTGATTTCTAATGAAGGCGTGAAGAGGCGATCCCTTTTGTATATTGAATTCGAGACAATCTTCACGATCATTGACTTGGACCGGTATTATGATTTTGGTCTATATGAAATCGTCTATAGTCCGGATTCTTCATAAATACATCTCTTAATTTGCCCTCTAGGTAGGGCTGAATGAAGTATTCAGCTTTCATCTTCATTAAATTTGTTTTTGATCCTTGAACTGGAGGCGCTTTAGCCTCTGCTGCGGGAATTTCTAGTAACATATAGACTTGACCCCTGTGGTCGAAACGTAAGTTGTCCCATTCTTCGGGGGGGCAGGGAGTGCACTTTTCCTTTTGAGAACCAATCGACCCAATCGAGGTCCCTTTTATCAAATATCAATGAAGGGTCTCCGGTAGACTCTTGGAAGCAGTTTAACATCCGTCTTTTGGACCTGGTTGGTGTAATTATTTTTGTGGATAATTATTCTAATTATATCGGGTTGGTCCAATTATATCCCGTTTCGTGGATTGATACGTGTCGGGATTAGGATTGCATGTCTTCAGGTTATAAATTTGGTGGACGAATTATATATTTGGGATCACGGGGTTAAATGGGTTAAATGGGTATCAATAGTGAAAAAGTGATATCGGGTTTGGGTTAATGGCTTCGGGACTGGCCGAAGTAGAGATAAATATATATATGTGCTTATCCTTTTCTCCCTTCCTTAATTTGCAGGAAAACCTAAAAGGTGTTGTGTGTGTGCATATGTGTGAGTTCCAGCAGCCAAGGACCATCTGAAATCCAAGGTATTGAACCTCTAAAACTCAAATTAAGATCTCCCTTGTGTTCTTGAGTTTGAGGTATGAATTCTTGCCCTTTTCTTGTGAAAATCAAGTTATGTGTTACCTAAGTTGTGGGAATTAGTGGCTAAACTGTTTTGGTAAAGTTACATATGAAATTTGATAGTTTTGTGGCTATGATATTTGATCTGTATATGAACTAGTTCTTTAGGTTTTTCAATTTGTTTATCATGTAATGGTTAACAAATTCATCTATTTTGACAAACATTTCTTCCAATGAGTTGAAAGCCGAGTTCATATACAGATCAAAATCTAGTTCAAAATTAATAGAATCAAGTTGAATTGAAGGTTTTTGATCTGGTTGAGATTTGTCTTCAGGCTGATTTTGTTGCTTTAATTCCAAAGATTTAATTTCAGCCTTAAGATTTTGATTTTCAGACACAATAGTTTTGATTTTCAATTCAAGATCAGAGTTTATCTTCTCAAGAATTGAATTTGGTAAATATGGTTTTGAGAAAGAGTTGTATTTTCAGATAAATCCTTATCAGAATAAGTCTGAATATACTCCTCAGAAATGCAAGAATTTTGATAAGATTCATTCAATCTGTTATAATCGATAGTATTCCGCATTTTATCAGATCACAACCTTTTTGAATCTTCACTTGATTCTATTTCATCGGAAGCTTTCATAAAAATCATTTGTAATCCTAAATTCATGTATCTGACATCAAATAAAGTAGGTGAATTTGAAATTGCTTTTCTCAGATATTTAGGATTAGTCCAACCTATACCTGATTTAGAATTATAAAATTCGGTATGTTTAGGTTGATCTAAATATGTCGTTTGATCTGTTTGACTTCGTTTTATAAACTCATCTTCCAAAGATTTAAATTTCTCGTAAAGTTTCGTTCTTTCATCAAATATGGCATGATACTTCACAGAATAACTTGACCCTTTTAATTCAGCTAAATTCAATTTTTCTGTTTGGTGAGATATATTGCTATTTAGTTTATGAATTTGACTTTGAAGATCATTTGCTTTATGTGGTAGATCTGATACAACTCTTAACGCCAATGTCTTATCCATGGAAAAATCTAACACAAACCCATGTTCTTGATTTAATTTGTTTTCCAAGGAATGGACATTTTTTTTTTCAGCGTTTAAAGATTTTTCAAATTTCTTTATCATGTATGCCATTTGCGTCAGTTTTTGTTCTAGCATACAAGAGTCATCATTTTCAGAATCAGAGTTAGTTTGTACCTCAGGTGTCTCTGAACTTTCTGATGTATCTGAAACTGATTCATCATTTTCCTTATACTTGATGCATCCAGCATCTCCTGTTGCCATCAAAGCTAACTCCTCAGTCAGTTTCTTATCATCATTAGACTCTTCCTTCTCTTCAGTCTCATCATCCATCAAACCCCCCAAACTTCATCTTCAGCCATCATCGCAGACTCACTAAGTTCTGAATCATTAAAAACTACAGACTTCAGATAGATGTGTGCATCTTCATCTAAAATATCTTCGTCTTCAGATAATTGGAGCCAGTGATCATCTTCAGCCATTAAAGCTTTGCCGGCCTCCTTCTCCTTTGCTAGTAGTGCCTCATGAGTGTAGTATTCACAATTTTTAACTACAGGCATTCTACATTCTCTAGCATAATGTCCTAGATTGCCACAGTTGTAGCACTTTTGCTCAGAATCCTTCTTGGCTGACTTTTCAGATTATTCATATTTGTCTGCTTTCTTGCCACTGCTCTCTCCTAATTTATCATATCTGTCATTCTTTTCAAACTTCCGTGAGCTTGTTTTGTACCTCATCTTGTTTTTGGTTGGTTCCGGTAAGACTTCTTTTGAAATGCCTTCATCAGTAAGACCATTTGTTTCTTCATTTCATGAATTTCAGAATCAGTTGAGTAATCCATGAGTCTGACTCTGATGAACTGCTACTCACTGCTACACGTTTCTCCTTCTTTAGCTTGTATTTGTACTTCTTATCTTCCAACAAAGCTAAAGGATCAACAATTTCTTTTTCAGCCTTCTTCTTTCCAGACATTTTCCTTAAAACAACTTCCTGATAGTTGTTAAGGTTTTTAAATACCATGTGAAAGTCCATGTCATAAATACCTTTGGTTTGCTGAATTATCATTGCGTACTTTTCCCACTCCGGATTTAGTACGTTAAGGAATTTGACATTGATTTCTAGGTTTGACTTTGTGACACCATTCCTCTTCATTTCACTGACCAGACTGACAAACCTCAGATATGTACTCTCTAGCAGTTCCCCTTCTCTTGCTCTAAAGTTCTCAAACGTCATTAAACTATTTTGGGCTCTATCTGTTGCTGCTCTATCTGAACCCCTCATGAACTTACAAACCTCATCCTGATGGATTTGGCTGTTTTGGTCTTAGTCAGACAGGTATATATATCATTTGGTATAGATATCAGCAACAGTTTTCTAGCTGTCTTGTCCCCTAGTTTTCTACGCTTTTGTGCTTCAGTTAGGTTTGTGACCTTAACGGTTCTTTCAGGTATAGGAGGGTTGCCGGTGGGTACAACAGGTATTGTCTCAAGAAAAACAACTGGTCCGTCATTGAGTGACTTCAGCATCTCATCAGACAGGTCATGGAAATTAATAAACTCAAGAAATCTCTCCCTCCATTGTTCGTATTCACCTCTGTACAGAATTGGAGGTTTTGTTTCCGACGCCACGGCTAGTGCGTCTTTAGACATTTTGACTGAATAACAGGAATCTTCCAAGATCTTTTATATGCAAATTTGATTGAAATTGAAAAATGATCAAACTTGAATGTAAGTTGATCAAACTCGAATGAGTATAGTGTGAAACTCGAAATGAATGGGATCAAAACTCGATCAATTAATGAGAAAACTCGATCAATGAATGAGATCAACTCGAATAAAGATGGTAACTTGAATCTAAAAGACAATCAATCAACATATTTACAAGTCAACTCGAATACAAAGAATTGTCAACTTGAATGAATCCTCTATGAAACTCGGATCAAATGAGAGTAAACTCGAATGAAATTTACTGATGATTAATTTAACTCGAATTGTATTAGATTAAAAACTTGATTCAAATTGAAATTCAGTTAAATTGTTTTATAAAACTCGAATACAACTTGCTCCCATCTCGAATTGAATAGAGGTCAACTCGATTGATACCTTTATTAAACTCGATTAGCTCTTCAGTTCAACTCGATTGAATCTTTCAAGACAACTCGATTGAAATGTTAAGTCAACTCGATTGAACTTATCAGTCAACCTGAATATAACAATTTTCACCTCGATTAAAAAGACTTTTCAACTCGATTGAAACATGAACAATGGACTATTCGAATTTTATGTATTTTATGAAATTCCAAGTCCAGAATTTAATCTTTTTAGTGAATATGCTTCAATTGATCCCAAATTGAAATCCAAGGTAAGGTTTTCAATTACAAACACTTTTTATGAAGACTCTTTGGTTAAAATCAGATTAAGCCCCTTGTTTTTCACAAGAACAGTGAAGAACAATAGGTTTTTCAAAATTTTAGAAAAATCGATGTATCTTCTTGAGTGTTTTGAGTTACAGATTGATATAATGATCAATCTGATCGTTTTTCAAACCTATTCCGTCGATCAAAATATCAAAAACAATAATCCACTGAATCAAAAACCCTACGAGAATTTTCAATTTTACCAAAAAGTGATGAAATAGTGACAGTTTTTCAAAAAATTTCAATCAAGAAATCGTTTCTGAGCTGTGATACCAATTGTAATTCTTGTTTATTCAATAAAACAATCATTGATAAGGCAATTAAGAACAAAATTAATACTAACCAAAAGATTAATAATAGCCAAATTGATTTATAGAGATGAGAATATTCCGATCGCACTGTAGCCCCTAAATCTCTATTTCAATTTTCGTGCAATTCCAAAATAGAAAATGTCAGATCAGTTTACATTTACAAAAGTCAGATTTCTATTTATGTCAAAATACAACTATGCTATATTTACACAAACTACCCGAGACTTATTTATTTCATCAATTTAATATTGGTTCTAACTTTTTGTTCTGGATCAATTGTAGAGGGAGCAACAATAAAAGTTGATATTAATCTGAGGGGGAGCTTAAATCCAAATTTCAAGGGGGAGCAACATTTTTAGTACATTTTAATTTTGTTTACTTAAAACAAATTTTAGTTCATTTTTTTTTTTGTTAGTTAAAATTTTTTTTACTTCATTTTTTTTGTTGTTAAATTTTTTTTTTTGTTTTTGTTTTATTTTTTATTTGTTGTTAAACAAATTTTTTGTTGTTTATTGGCCTTAAATGATGAAAATAAATTAGAGATTGGTTTAAATTTGTAACGTGGGCCAGATTTCAAATTTCAAAATTGAGTATAAATTTGAAATTTGAAATTCAAATTATCCTTTCTTCAAAATCTATGCACTGTTCAACTTACGTTCAAAATATCTCTCTCGATATTTCATCATCACGAAGCAATCTAATTGTGTGTGTTGCATTTCAATTTCAGAAACAATATTGTAAGTATTTTTGTGCGACTGTTACTGTTTTGTTATGTTTTACTATTTTTCATAGGAGGTTTATGTTCATCATTATGTTACTGCGTGTGTTCTTTCGTGTGTCAGTATGTGTAACTGTGATATTATGCATTTGTGTTTTGAATCCGAAATTGAAAGTACAGTTGTGTGTATAATGTACATCTAAGCTTGAAAATCAAATTTCAAGTCCTAGAACACAACATACAATAGTTAATTTGGATTTAAAGTTCATATTTTTTCGAGTTCTTGAACCAACTGTAAATCGAATTTTTTGGGAATAAAATGTTGTTTTTGGAAAACATCAGTAAAGGAAAGATGTTCAAAATGTGTTTTCGAGTAGGGAAGTGTCAACGATTAGGTCAAAATGTCCCTGGAATTGAATTTGTGAATTTGCAGAAGTTAAATGGGACTTAGAGAATATTTTTGTTCAAACTCGATTAGAATGTCATTCGAGTAAAAACTTGTTTAAATCGAGTTTGAACAAACTGCTTTCGAGAAAACGTGTGGCTTCAATCGAGTTTGAACAGTATTGCCACTTAGAATATTTGCGTAGGTCCCAAAAGGTTTCCTTAGTGAATTGTTCTAAGCTGTAGAGGGGGGGGGGGGGGGGTGAATACAGCAATTTAAAACTCAACACTCTTTCTCAATGTTTGTGTATACTACTAACAAGTGTTAATTACAAACAAGCTTGACTGCGGAAAGGTTCAAGCTGAGATGACAGATACAACAAATGTTCAACTAATCTAAGACACACTCAGACTAGTTACAATGAATACACTCACTAAAATGAACTCACTGATTTTACAAGACACAGATGGACAGTTTGAATAAGAACAGCTTAGACACACTTTACTGTTTTATTCAAGCAGACTTGCATGAATGGAATAACACACTTCAATGCACGATCTGAATTTCTCACTCTTGGTTATCTTACAATCCTTAGAAGCTTCCTTTTATACTGTCACTGAGAATCTCAGTGAATCTTCTTCATTGGACGATGAGATAGTGGGATGTCTTTCCAAAAAGACAAAACAACTTTTCTGCACATTCTGATAAAGCAGACTTGTCTTCATGTGGCAGAACTTTTGTCTTTTCCTTTTTGTCTCTGTTGTACAAGGCTTTAACCAAAAGAGGAATGTCAACTTTGCATATTTCTTCTTTTGTTAAGGCCATATTAATATAAGAAATGGTCTGTCACCCATTTCAAATATCCTTTTGTCTACTTGTAACAGAACAATGTAGGCACGCTATTGCAGTTTCTGTTTTCCAATTTGTCTTCGACTTGTAAACTGATCTTGTAGCCAATAACAATACATGAGGACTTGGAAACATATTCAATAAATTGTTTAGCCTGTTCACGAAGAACAGGTTCTGTTCAGAAAGAATAGAACACTCAAAATCTATCCAAGCTGCTCAGCAGAATAGAGCAGCGTAGACGGTTTATGTCCAGCCTGTTCAGCAGACAGAACAGCTTGGATAATCTGCCTTTGTTGCTAGGAATGCAACAGGGTAAACAGCTTTGACTTATATTGCAAATCACTTTTCAGGTTTCAATAAGTCATTAACAGGCTTTAAATTATACCTTCAAGTGCATCTAACAGGTTTGATTAAAAATCTCCCCTTAAGATGTAGCAGGTTTGACTGTGGCCTTTTTTGTGCCTAACAGTGTCCCCCTATTTGCAATTATAAGTGTAAGCTAATTTTATCAATAATCACTATATATTTTTATAATACATTTTGCTGAAATGAAATTACAACATCAAAGTAAAGTAAAAGATCAGTTTATATATATTGATTTTGATTACATAAATAACAAATGTTTTACGAAAGTACAACTGATGTACTAATGCATATTACAACTGATGTAAAATAAAAGTTACAACTAATGTAACAAAGTACAACTAATGTACATAGAGATTCAACAAGTTGGACTGTTGATGTGTGAGCAAGTAATGGTAAGCCAGTCCAACTGATGGACAACTTCCATTCTTCATCTTCTCAGATAGTAGATGGACTTTAAGGCAGTGGTGGCACTCCTTCTTCAAACATCTCTTCAAGTTGTTCCCTGGTTTCATCCAATTCCTCCATTCCAACTCTGAGGAACATGAAACTGGGATGTTGAAGCTCCCCCTCAGCCACAGAGGCTGATGGGGCAGACTTGGACTTAGCTGTTTTTGCCTTCTTGCTGACAGGCTCAGCTTGAGTCGACTATAGAACCCTTTTAACAACTTTGTGCCTGGATTTGGATTTTCCTGTGGGAGCAGTCACTGGATCCACCTTCACTGTAGAGGGTCCTTCCACCATACCAAGCAACCTCCTCATTGGTGTAGATAAAGGAGGCTCATTTGGGAGTACAGGGGTGTAGAAAACTCTATTCCCAATCCGTGGGAAAGCAGCAGTACGTAACATAGGCTTAGAGTTATATAAATGCTCACCACAGACATGCTTGAACATGAGGCTCAAAAACCGTGGATATCGAACAACAGCTGGACGTGTTTCCTGCTGTATCAGGTTCCTAAAATTAATGAAAATCCACCGAGCCATGTTCATAGTAGTCCCATCTACGAGCTGTAGGACTATTAGGATCTTATCGCGACTGAGCTGGTCAAAGGAACCAACTTTGCTGCTGAATCACATCACCACAGAGGCAAATAAGAAGCTGTAGGTAGGTGATAGATCCTTTCTGAACAGGGTGGCTCCAATCTTGGGTCTGCTACACCACAGAAGCATAGCAAGTTTCCCATCTGATCATTTTCAGGCTGTTGCTGGTCATAAGTTTCAGCCACAGGGAGATGAAGAACTTCCCTGATAAGACCTGTAGTGATGTCAACGGTCTGAGTACCATTGAGAATGGTTCCCCTTATGATTTTGGTTACTGGGTCATAGGCACAGGTGTACGAAAATTCATAGTCCATTTCCTGGTACAGGACACCAGGAGAAGCAGTCATGGCGTAGTGCAAAGGGTGAACTTAAGAAACTACACCATATTTTCATAACATTTCCCCACATAGTTTTTGGGGATAGTTAGGTTTGCTATGTAGTTTGTGTGTTTCAGTGTTAGCATCGTTGTAACAGAAGGAGGTTTATGTACGTCCTTACCAAAGAATATTGGGAGCAAAGGGTTGTTTTGGTGAGCCATGGTTAAAGTAGTGGAGATATGAGCACAGGACACTTAGTCGAAATTAGGGTACTTTGGAAGTTATGGTAGCGGTAGAGAAAGAAGAAGATGAAACAGTAGAGGAGGTATTTTTAGGATTCGAATGTGAGTGGGTATGAGAGAGAAAGGTTTGGGCGGTTGATTTGAAATGTTCTTTAATGAAAAACGGAACGGATTTCCATGTCAGAACGGTTCTCAGACCACTTGAACCCTTTTTAATCACTAACACACGTTAACACACATTATCCGTAGTAATTAAGTTGAAGAAGTACAGAAATTAAGTAACTTAAATGTGAAGAAAGGTAATTAAAACTGATGGTCTGAGCTGTTGGTCAAACCTGTGATGAGTAGGGTCATCACAAGCTGTTCATTCTTCAAGCTGTTCATTCAACCTGTGCAGCTATGCAAGGACATGATGTTTTCAATAGCTGGCCAGGTTACAAGACAATGTCTTGTATGACAGATTGAGAGAGTGAGCAGATTGGAGGTTTGATCAACAGACCAGGTTTGAGGTGAAAACTGATATTGTCAAACCTGTTTTATGCTCAAGCTGTTCAAGTTTTCAAAAATTTGATAAGTGTAGAACATGCATAACCTGTTCTGTCTAAGCTGTTCTGAAAAACTTGAGCAGGTGTGAGACATATAATGACTTAGAACATTTATGACACTTAGTGACTTTTATTCAACATGCCCAACTTGCATACAAGATAATTGAACCTGTTTTCATCAAGAGTCTTGGTGAAAATGTCTGCAAGCTGTTCATCTGTGGAAATAAAACTTACCTCCACATTACCTTTCTGGATGTGATCCCTGATGAAGTGATGTCTGACCTTTATATGCTATTTTCTGGAATGAAATACAGGATTGTTGGAGATGGCTATAGCACTTGTATTATCATACAGAATAGAAGTCTTCCTATATACAAGGCCATAGTCTTCAAGTGATGCTACATCCACAGAATCTGCCCACAGCAGCTTCCAACAGCAATATACTCAGCTTCAGCAGTAGAAGTAGAAATTGAGTTCTGCTTCTTGCCACACGAACTTATCAACTTACCACCAAGGAGTTGACATCCACCTGTTGTGCTTTTTTTGTCTAGCCTGCAGCCTGCAAAATCATAATCTGAATAACCTGTTAGCACAAGACTTGGGTCTTTGGGATACCAAAGACCCCAAACCTGGTGTACCCTTAAGGTATATGAAGATTCTTTTTACAGCAGCTAGATGCAATTCTTTATGATCAGCTTGAAACCTAGCACATAAACAGGTGGCAAACATAATCTCTGGTCTACTTACAGTTAAATATAGCAAGCTCCCAATCATGCCCCTTTAAGTTGTTACTGAAACAGCTTTGTCACTGGCATCTGCATCCTACTTTACATTGGTTGCCATTGGGGTTTTGATAGGAGAACTTTGATCAAATTTAAACTTTTTCAAAAGATCTAAAGTGTACTTTCTTTAATTTATGAAAATTTCATTTGAGGTTTGTTTAACTTGTAATCCTAAAAAGAAAGTAAGTTCTCTTATCATACTCTTTTCATATTTTGATTTCATGAGTAGTGAAAAATTCTTGCATAACTGCTAATTAGGGTAACCAAATATTATGTCATCCACATAAATTTGAACAAGCATAATATCAGACTTCACCTTCTTTATGAACAGTGTGGTATCCACTTTACCTCTGGAATAACCATTGCTCATAAGGAACTCAATTAGAGTGTCATACCAGGCTCTAGGGGCTTGTTTTAGACCATAGAGGGCTTTGTCCATCTTATAGACAAAACCTGGATGATGTTCATTTTCAAAACCTAGAGGCTGCTTGACATACACTTCTTCTTGCAGCTTTCCATTCAAAAATGCACTCTTCACATCCATTTGAAATACCTTCATGCTCTTGTGAGCAGCATAGGATAGAAACAAAAGAATTGCCTCTAACTTGGCCACTGGAGCAAATGTTTCGTCATAGTCAATACCTTCTTCTTGTCTGTATCCTTGAGCAACCAGTCTTGCCTTATTTCTAATAACATTACCTTGCTCATCCATCTTGTTCCTGAAAACCATTTGGTGCCAATTATTATTTTTCCTTTAGGAGTACGGACCAGCTTCCATACTTTGTTTCTATCAAACTGATTGAGCTCTTCTTGTATGGCAGTGATCCAATTGGCATCTTTCAGTGCTTCATCCACTTTCTTAAGCAGGGACACAAAGCTAGAAAACATACAAAAGTTTCCTAAGCTGTCCCATCTTGTTTGCACCCCTTTGTTGATGTCACCAATTATTTGATCATTTGGGTGACACCTGATCCACTTAGGATCTTGCTTCAATGAAGATTCTCCTGAGTTATTTGCATCTTCAACAGGTCCTGTTGAGCGGCTTTCAAGATTTTCAGACATACTGTTATCTTGAGCAGGTTCACTTGTTGAACATGACTCTCTATTGTTGAACACATCAGCAGAGGATCCAGGAAAATCAACATTGATTGGTTCAGGAAATGACATAGTAATTATGTCATTACACTTATTCACACAGGGTGTATCAACATACTCATCATCATGGCCATCATGAATAATAGGTCCCACTCTAGATGTAGTGGAAACTTTTGAGTCTTTTTCTTCATTGATGGAATGCATAAGATCATCAAAGCTGAACTCTCCTGAAACTGATCTAGGAACAGCTTTGGTGGAGGCACTCCTAAATCTTCAAAGGTGACATTGTTAGATTCGTCTATCACCTTTCTCTTGTTGTTGTATACTTTGTAGGCTTTAGAGATAGCAGAATATCCAATAAATACACCTTCATCAGCTTTAGGTTCAAATTTTGCCAACTGATCCCTTTGATTTAGGATGAAGCAGGGGCACCCAAACACATGGAAATAGCTAATATTTAGCCATCTCTCTTTGATTAACTCATAGGGAGTCTTGTTGAACCTTTTCACCACCAAGGATCTGTTTTGAGTGAAGCATGCAGTGTTGACAGCTTCAGCCCAGAATGATGAAGGTAAACTTGATGCACACAGCATGGTTCTAAAAGCTTCAATGAGAGTTCTGTTTCTCCTTTCAACAACTCCATTTTGTTGTGGAGTTCTTAGTGCTGAAAAGTTCTGTGAGATCCCTCTTTCTTCACAGAAGTCCTCAAGAGTACTGTTTCTGAATTCAGTACCATGATCAATTCTTAGCTGATTAACTTGAGCAGAGTTCAGCATCTCCATCTTTTTGATAAATCCATTGATTTCTCTAGCAGCCTCTCTTTTGCTCTTCAGAAAGATCACCCATGTAAACCTAGACTTGGGGCACTGACTGGTCCAAACAAGTCCTTGTGGATTAAGAGGAGAGGAGTATCAATAGGGAAATTGTGCTTAGATTCAAAATATGTTTTTCTCTGCTTGCCTTTCTCACAAGCTTTGCAGAGTTTATCCTTAACAAAGGTTATAGAAGGCAAACCTGTTACCAACTCTTTCTTACAGAGTTTGTTTATATTCTTGAAGTTCAGGTGAGATAGCCTTATGTGACATAACTAGTTCAGGTCTGCATTGCTTCTTGAGTTAAAGCAGGTTTCAGTTGTGGGATTAGCAGATTTCATGTCCCCAACATATACACCTTTCTTCCGTTTTGCACACAACACAACGTTGCCTTGGGGATCCAATATGTAACCCATGTGCTCATCAAAGTTAACCTTGTTGCCAGCATCACACAGTTGACTTGTGCTTACAAGATTATGTTTTAGCGCAGACGCATACGCTACCCTTTTGAATACAGCAGCACCAGCTTGAAGAGTTCCATATCCTTTTGTGGATCCCTGTACATTGTCACCAAATGTGACGTTTAGCCCTTTTTCAGGCCTGAGATCACTCAGCAGGTCCTTACAACCTGTCATATGTCCTGAGCAGCCACTGTCCAAGTACCAAACCTGGGATGGTTGTTTGTCCTGCAGAGTGTCATTGGAAAATATTAGTTTTTTTTAGGGGAACTCATCATAGGGATGAGTTCTCCTACTTCATCAACATTTGATGATGGACCAGTGATATCCACACTAATTTTCCCTATTTGGATAGTATCCACTTGGATACCATCCTCATTGACTATGTTACTTCCAACACTGCTTGTTTTTGCAATGATGGAACTAGTAGAGTCAACAGGCCTCACGTCCTCAGTTTCAGGACAGTCTTAGGCCATATGTGTCTTCTTCCCACACTTATATCATTTTCTCTTTTTAGCCTTTTTGGAAGAAGAACTTCCAGAAACATATTTTGAATTATTTTTGTTGATCCTGTCAGCAGGTTTAGCAAATTTATTACTATTTTTAGAAGAATCAACAGTTTGGGTGGAAGGCACAATGACAACAGCTTTGCCTGTATCCTCTTTCCTCTTTTTGGGAGGACAGATATCAAATACAAGTAACTTGATTGGCTTTTGACCTTCCACAGGTTTGGGATACTTATTCCCAATTTTCTGACGTTGAGCAATGACTTTGCCTTTGCCCTTACTGAGATGTGATGGATGTTGCCTATCAACATAATCACTGCTTTTGGTCTTGAAACACTTACCTTCATTTATAACCAATTTTCCACTATGATTTAAAAACTTATTTGAAATCACAGCAGATTTTCTTTCAACATGAGACTTACCTTTGTTGAAAGCAGGCTGCTTACCTTTTGAAAACGTTTTCTCAAAATGATCAGCATCAAAAGGATTAACAGGTTTCTTACCATCAGCCTTAGACCCAGAGCCTGTTTTGTCAATAGGTTTAGAGTCCACAACTGCAGCTTGAGCTTGTTTTCATTTCTTTTGCTTGTGTGAACCAGCCGAGCACTTAGCAGACTGATTTGATGGAGAACACATTCCATCATCAGCTTTCGGAGCTTTTTCACACAAGCTGTCAGTATTTTGAGGCCTGACAAACCTGAAAGTGCTAGGAAGCTCACCAATAGTGGATAAGTCATTTTTCAGATTATTTATCTCAACAATAGAAGCTGCTTTGTCAAGATCCCCTCAAATATAGGCTTGGATTTGTGCAGGGATCTGTTGACTGATGCAATGGCTGACTGTTTGTGCAGATTGGCATCAAGAGTCAACAATCTTTTGTAGCTTTGCATGTTTTATGTCTGTTACTCTCTTCTCTTCTATTAAAATGGAATTGATGTGTTTTAATTCATCAAGTTCAGTTTCCAACTTATGGAAACTGTCCAGTTTACTAGTTTTTATTTCAATATCAGTTTTCAGCTTGGAGATTTCAGACAACAAAACATTATGCTTCTCAACAGCAGCTTTTAAATCAACAAGCATATATTCAAACATTTTTACTTTTTCATCAGAACTGTAAGCCATAAAATTTTGTACTTTGTACATCATTGTTGGATTCCAGGTCTCTAAGCTGCTGAAGGCTTCAGCTTCAGCCAGGTGTTGCTTGAAGTTGCTTGTTGATGGGACATCAGTATTGGCCATCAAACAGTTTTTATCTTCTTCATCTGAAGATGAGTCAGATTCCTCCTAATCACATGTCTCAGTCATGAGTCCCTTTTGCTTGTTGGAAGCCACTGAGTCTTCCAACTTCTTCAACATAGCCATGACCATAAGGTACTTAACCCTGTAGCCATCGTCCCTGTTTGTCTTGAATGGTTTGGATGATTGACCAACAACTTTGGACACACAGTCAGCAGCTATATGGCCAGTTTTGCCACATTTAAAGCACTCAGCCTTAGTTTTATCAAATGCCTTCTTTTTTATGGCACTTGACTTCCTTTGCAGCATTCTTCCACCAAACCTCTTCTTGTTGAACTTTTTGACAAGCATTGCAATCAGTTGCTCATCATCTAGTTCAGCAAGATCTTCACAGTCTTCCTCTTCAGACATCTCTTCCCTTTCATCATCAGCCTGTTCATCAGGTTGTGTGAACACATCACATACCTGACCAACAGGTTGTCTCACGCTGGCCACTAAGGCAGCACCTCTCTTAGACATTTCCAAGTCACTACTTTTTTGTTGCCTTGCCTGCTCATCATTCAGTAAGGATCCATACAGATTTAAAAGATCCATACATTTGATGGTGCTTGACTTCCTCAAGATAGTAGAAAAATAGTTGCATTCTTCAGGCAGGATGTCCAAGATCTTGCTCACCAGAGTCAGGCTGTCCTTTGTGATCCCAACAGCTTTAAGATCATTGATAAGAGTAGTGAACCTGGTATTGGTTTCAGTGAGAGTCTCCTTTGGTTTTGCAAAGAAGAGTTCATACTGTCTAACAAGGTTGTTACTCCTGTTATCCAGTGTGATTGTGGAACCATCATAGACGGTACACAAAGTATCCCACATCTCCTTTGCAGTCTTCATTTTCTCAACCTGTTTGAACACATCATCAGGAAGAGAAATTACCAGGTTATTCCTGGCTTTTGTATCAAGAGCAACCGGCCTTTTGCCTTCATCTGACCATTGAGCTTTGGCCTTTAAAGGTTCTGATCACAGGGGCAGCTCCTTCAACAGCAGGAGTGATAGTAGTAACAGAAGTTGGCACATAGGGACCTTCCATTACTATCTCTGGCAGCTGTACATCCAGATTCTCTAAATAGAGCATCCTTCTTCACTTCCAACCAGAGAAATTTTGATGATTGAATTTGGTGGGTTTGGCCATAGAACCATTGTCATAGTAAGAGGAGGAACTGGCAGCACTGTTGTCCATGGGAAAGTAGGGAGAATGAGAGATCTAGAGTTAAAACACACTCTATCTGCTCTGATACCAGTTGTAGGTCCCAAAGGGTTTCCCAAGTGAATTGTTATAAGTTGTAGATAGGGGTGTAAATGAGCCGAGCTACTCGTGAGCTACTCGAGCTCGACTCGTTAAAAGCTCGAAAAAAGCTCGAATTAAACGAGCCCGAGCCGAGCTCGAGCCTAAATTCGAGCTCGTTTAATAAACGAGACGAGCCCGAGCTTCACATATCGAGCTCGGGAGCCTAAACGAGCTTAAACGAGCTTATATATAAATATATTTTTAAATTAATAAATATATAATATATAAATTAAATAAATATAAATATATTAAAATAACAAATTATACATATTATTTGAAAAGATTATTTAAAAACTAATTAAAAAATAAAAATATATAATAAACGAGTCGAGCCCGAGCCGAGCTCGAGCTTGGAAAATTATTCACGAGCCGAGCTCGAGCTTTACATACAAAGCTCGAAACGAGCCGAGCTCGAGCTCGAGCCTGATAATTTTAAACGAGCCGAGCTCGAGCTTAAACGGGCTCGGGCTCGGCTCGGCTCGTTTACACCCCTAGTTGTAGAGTGGGGCGGGGTGAATACAGCAATTTAAAACTCAACACTCATTTCCTAATATTTGTGTATACTATTAACAAGTGTTAATTACGAACAAGCTTGATTATGGAAAGGTTCAAGCTGAGATGACAGATACAACAGATGTTCAACTAATCTAAGACACACTCTGACTAGATACAATGAATACCTTCACTAAGATGAACTCACTGATTTTACAATACACAGATGGACAGCTTGAATAAGAACAGCTTAGACATACATTACTATTTTTATTCAGGCAGACTTGCATGCATGGAATAAAACACTTCAATGCACGATATGAATTTCTCACTCTTGGTTATCTCGCAATCCTTAGAAGCTTCCTTTTATACTCTCACTGAGAATCTCAGTGAAGCTTCTTCATTGGACGATGAGATAGTGGGATGTCTTTCCAAAAAGACAAAACAACTTTTCTGCATATTCTGATAAAGCAGACTTTTCTTCATGTGGCAGAATCTTTGTCTTTTCCTTTTTGTCTCTATTGTATAAGGCTTTAACCAAAAGAGGAATGTCAACTTTGCATCTTTCTTCTTTTGTTAAGGCCATTTTGATACAAGAAATCGTCTGTCACCCATTTCAAATATCATTTTGTCTTCATGTAAGAGAACAGCGTAGACAAGCTTTTGCAGTTTCTGTTTTCCACTTTCTCTTCGACTTGTAAACTATTCTTGTAGCCAAAAACAATACATGAGGACTTGGAAACATATTCCATAAAGTGTTTAGCCTGTTCACAAAGAACAGGTTCTGTTCACAAAGAAGAGAACACTTAAAATCTGTTCAAGCTGCTCAGCAGAATAAAGCAGCGTAGACAGTTTATGTCCAGCATGTTCAGCAGATAGAACAGCTTGGATAATCTGCCTTTGTTGCAAAGAATGCAACAGGGTAAACGAATTTGACTTATATTGCAAATCACTTTTCAGGTTTCAATAAGGCATTAACAGGCATTAAATTATACCTTCAAGTACATCAAACAGGTTTGATTAAAAATCTCCCCCTAAGATGTAGAGCAGGTTTGATTGAGGCCTTTTTGTGCCTAACAATTTGATTTATCAAACTCGGTTGAAACATCAACCGAGAAAACTCAAGTTTCATTCGAGTTGGGTCAAGTCTTGTTTGAGAAACGTTTTTACTCGATTCGAGTTTGATAGAAAAGGACTTGAAGTTTTATCAGTACTTCCAACTAAGTCCAAAGTTATTCGAGAAAACTTCAATGTTTTTCGAGTTTGTCCAAACGTCATTCGAGAACATGCTAGAGTCATTCGAGTTTACTATCACTTTATCCGAGTTGATCATAACTTCAATCAAGTTCACTCCGGTTTTACCCGAGTTGGTCAATATGTAATTCGAGTTTATTCACATGTCATCCGAGTATGCTCATGACTCATTCGAGTTTGTTCTTCCATAGTTCGAGTTTGGAGTTTCAAAAATTTTTCTAAGTGTGGGAATTTTATTTTTTCAGAGAAATTTCACATTTTTCGAGATAAATTTTTAAAATCTGTGTTTTATTAACTTTGGTCTCTTAACGATTGACTTTGGAGTCCTAATAATAATTTTTTTATTATTATTGTCTGGAATCCCGATGCTTTAAATAATGAAACACATATTTCTCTAATTTCTTGTTAAATGTTTTATTTCTCTATCTGTAGGATTAAATTTCTTTACCTGACATATCTAACATGTTTGCTATTTTTACAGGTATCAAAAGGCATCCCAATCACCCACCCATAACTCCAACTCTTCAGACTCTCACTCTTCATCAAACCATACTCTTATGTCCAAACCTGTTAAATCCTCATCTGTCACAAAACCATCACCTTCATCCCCAATCCCTGAAACACAATTGGTTAAATCCAAACACTGTCTAGCTTTTATTGATAACAATCACTGGTTTGATCAAAATGTCATTAAAGTTAGCCATCCCATGATTGTAGAGATCCCTGAAGGTCACCCTCTCGGTTACCTATTAAAATACAAACCCTCCATTCCCCAAGTTTACTTACATCAGTTTTGGCACACGATCAAATTTGTGCCTGCAGAAGGAGACCATCACTTCAAAGTCACAATTGATCATTTTAAAGCAAAAATAACCTTAGCCAGACTACGTCATAACCTGTTCTTACCTAGACGCATTAACACCGTCAATTTTCCTGAGCTGGCTGACTTTAAATATTTTGTAACTGACTAGCGACTATGTCATGATCTGATATGTCCCGGGTACTCCAAACCACTTAATGTTCAATAGAAATGGGCTAAACGGAGAATGGTATACACTTTTGGCATCATCAACAGATGTATAACCTCAAAGAACACCGGTATAGACCGAGGAAGCATACACTGCCTAAGACTGTTTCATGGAATCGCATTCAACAAGCACTATGATTTTGCTCAGTGTATCTGGAAAAACCTGAAAGAGGTAGTTTTGGCAAAGACAACAAATAGAGCAAGGAATTTTTTGTCGCTACAAAGGTTCATACAAATCTTGATCAGAGGCATATTAAGGGCCAACGAGAAAATACCAAAAATATCAAGCTCATGAGTCTTCACAAATTTTAGAACGCTCCCAATGCAAATATCATGTGGATTCCTGAAGCCTTGTTGAAATATGCTGATGCTAAAGCTGAAACTGTCAGATTATATATGATAGATCATGCTTCGATTGAAACTCAAGAACCGAGTTTCATACGCAAGGAGACATAGGTGAGCAGGTACATCAACATTGGGTTGATGTACAGGGAAGCCAAATTGTGACTGAGGGTGTTGTGGAGGAAGTAAGGGGAGGTGAGAGTGGTTCTGCATCTGAACGTACACTGTCTAACATTCCAGAAGGAGGAAATGAGGGTGAGGAGGATGATGATAACAATGATGATTTGAGAGGTGCTGGAGGAATTGAGATATTTCCAATATTGAGTTTACATGAAAAAGAGGTGGATGAGAAGGTGAGTGTGAGAGAGATCCTTGCCCAAAAAACTTGGGAAGCCACATATGTTGTTAGCTCTCCTTTGAGAGTTGACTTTGAAGAAACCAATCTCCCACTGGTGACTACACACCCCACTGGCCACTCATCCCCTTCTCAACAGGGAGATGTTTCATTTCTTCACCGAGACTTAGCACATACTCTATCCTGGGATCATTCGGATTCCATGGATATTGAAACAAGTTCACAGCTACCCGAGTGTACCTTTCTTCATTTACAAATGATAGACCTATACATGATAGGACAGTTGAGTCAACTTCATGCGTTGAAGTAAGTATAGGACTTTGTGTCCCTGTCAGAACAACCACAATGTTGGAAGCATCTGTTGCTCCTTCACTTGAAATGGTTGGAAGTCCTGTCAGAGCCACAACTTTGCCATCTCTGAGTACAGGCCACATGGAGGGTCTTTTTACAAATTCAACCATTGTGACAACTGGAAGTCTATGTGACCCAGTAGTTAGTCCGTTAACCTTTGTTACTGAATCAAAGCTGAATGAATCAATTAGTGGAGTCACAGCTCAAATGACAACACAATATTCAGAGATGATGACTCAAATGGCAAATATTCAAAGATTGTTGAAAGGAAAGGCTACTGCGGAGGTTGTAGAAAAAGATGAGCCACAAATTTCAAATAATGAGCTGAGAGACTATTGTTTTGAGCAATTAGATGAAATGAGAGACAGAATGATGGGATTAGAGAACACGGTTGTGAGTGCTCTTGGATCATTGTCAGAAAGATTGTAAGCTATTGAGCAATCATGCAAATCTCAAGCTTCAGGTCCTAAACGTAAGCATGAGGATCATGTTGAAGACTCCGATGATGCTCCTCATGAGGGGGAGAAGAGGAGGAAACTTGGAGAAACTTAACTACCGATGGATGTGTGTACTAAAAAAGAGACAGAAGGTGAAGTTGTAGGAGAGGCTGAAGGTTCAAAAGAAAAACCAGTTGATGCTCAGAGTGAGCTGGAATTGATTATTTATGAAAATGTTCCAGTTCCTTTAAGTATTCAATCTGGTATTTACAACTTTGAAAAATATGACGATCCAAACAACAAAGAAGTAGAAGTGTTAAGAGTTGAGGGAGCAGAACAAGAAATTGAAGTATTTGATGATGATGAAGTTTTTTATTAATCTGAAGTGACGTTGAGGGCAGAGAAGATTGTTAATGAGGAGGAATTAGTTGAGGAGATTTTGAGAGATGATGTGACAACACCAACGGTTGAATAGCCTGCAGTGACGGTTATAGTCAAAGAAGAATTTGATCCATTTCCGGTTGAGGATGTAATGCACCAATCTGTCAAAGAGTTTAATGAAGTTGAACTTATGGACAAGTTTTTCAAGACTTATATTTTAGCAGATGAATCTGAACGAGAACATCATTTGATGTTTGCGGTTTAGGAAGTAGTTCAAAAGGAAATTAATGACATGATGAGTTTGCTTCATGAGGATGAATTAAGAAAAAAGAAGATTAGAAAGTTAGATCTGTCAGCGAAGCAAAATGCTGACTTCATTAGAAAAAGAAATAAGCTTCCATTCTTTGAAGAACATTTAGAAAGGAAGATTTTTTGCAAGAAGAAGGTTCCTTGGTCTTTCTTGAAATTGTTTGGAGTCCTTGAACAGAACATGCCAAATCTGGTGAATTATGCACACTTTCTATAAAATAAAGCTCAACGAATTGAAGAAGTAAGAAGTGTGTTCAGTATAGTTGATCTGGTGAAGATTGAGAAAGATCGGTTTCTGAAAATCTTCCATCCTACTTTCACTGTGACTAGAGCTGACGGGAACATTTATGTATTCAGTGAAGCGGATTTTTTTAATCTCAATCTAGTGGACGTAGAAGATCTTTTTGATGAGCTTTGCCGAAATAAAAGAGAAGAAAATTGTCAGTTTGCACTCAATGCTTTATTTCACTTTATGCACACAAAACTGGTTCTCATGTCTGTGCAAGATCTTTAGATAGGAGTCGAGAGAAAATGAGACGAATAAATATCACAGCGCCACACTGATTGATCAAGTACATGAAATATCTCAAAGAATATGAAGTTGTTATGGCTAAGCATCCAGTGATGATTTATAAAGATAAAGATCAAAAGAAGAGATCCATGCGGAATGTTGAGCTTAAGAAATATTGTGATGGTACTTTACAAAAGGTGATGACTGGTCTAAAAGGAAAACTTATTGCTGATTCAAAGCGGAAAAAGAAGAAAAGAGGTCTGAGTTCATATGATAGAAAATTGATGGTAGAGATTAGTGCAAAGATTGAGTGGAGGCTGATGAACCGAAAGAGCATTAAAAGATTCGAGATGAAATTTGGACTTAAAGATTAAATACTATTTATCATTCATCAAAGGGGGAGATTTTTGGGAATTTATTTTGTTGATGAATATAATAAGTCTAGGGTTTAAAAATATAATATTTCAATAGTTGTTAATTGTATATAAATAAGATTTTTCTTTACTGTGTACGGGTTGTACACATTTGCACAGAAGGTCTACCTAGGGTTCAGTGCTCAACATTCTACGAATTCTAATTCTCCCATTTTGATCAATACAATCATTCGGTTAGTTGCAATCATTCTTGATCTTATTGTTTGATTTGATATTGTGATTGATAATTTCTAAATAACAATAAGTCAATCATTGGAACAAAATGGGTTTTCAAAAACAAGAAGGATAAGGGTGGAGTTGTAGTAAGGAACAAAGAAAGCTTGGTGGCGAAAGGATACGATCAACATGAAGGAATAGACTATGATGAAACCTTCGCACCAGTAGCATGGATAGAAGCCATCCGGATGTTTCTTGCATTTGGTGCCCACAAAAATCTCACTGTCTACCACATGGACATGAAAAATGCCTTTCTGAATGAATTGCTGAAAGAACTTGTATGTCCTAATAGGTTTCCCAAGTATCTTACTATAGACTGTAGGGGGGGGGGGGGGGGCTGAATACAGGTAATTCTTTTCAACACACTTTTTCTCAAATTTTGTATGTATATATTAACATATGTTAATTACACACAGGTTTGGACTACGGAATGATCCAAACAAAGATGACAGAAACAACAGACTAACAACTAATCTAAGACTCACTTAGACTAGTTACAATGAGTTCACTCACTAAGACCTACTCACTGATTTACAAGGCACAGACAGACAGCTTTGAAGTAGAACAGCTTAGACACACTCTTATTATTCTATTCTTAGTTGAAAGCAGAACTTGCATGCATGAAAAACACAATTCCTTTTTGCACGTTTTGAGCTCGTGGATGTCTCTCTATTTTTTTCTCTAATTCCTTAGAAGCTTCTTTATATACTCACTCAGTGAATCTTCTTCATTGGTTGTAGAGATAGTGGAATGTCTTTACAAAAAGACAAGAATACTTTTTTGCATGTTTGACAAAATAGAATTTGTCCATATGTAGCAGAATCTTTGTCTTTTCCTTTTTGTCTCTGTTCGATACAGCTTTACCTTAAAGAGGATCGTCAACTTTAATCCTTTCCTCTTCATGTATAGCTATTTTGATATAAGAAATGGTCTGTCACCCATTTCAAATATCCCTTTTGTCTTCATGCTTCAGAGCAGCTCTGGCAGGACTGACAGCTTCTGATTTTCCACTTTGTCTTGATTTGTAAACTGATCTTTACGTCCAAGGCTTTGCATGAGGACATGGAAACAAATTCCATAAAGTGTTAAACCTGTTCCCAAAGAACAGGTTTTATTCACAAAGAACAGAACACTTAATTTGGCTCAAAGCTGTTCAACAGACATGAACAGCTTAGACAGTTTATGTCAAACCTGTCCAAGGGTTATGGACAGCTTTGACAATTTGCCAAGTTACAACGAATGTAACAGTGTAAATAGCTTTGGGCTTATTTTGCAAATCACTTATCAGGTTCCCATAAGGCATTAAAAAGCCTTATATTCTCCATTAAGGTGTATCAAACAGGTTTTATTTAAAATCTCCCCTTATGAATAGACAACATTGAAGTAAAGTAAACAATCAGTTTATACATATTGATACTGACTTGAAACAACACATGTTTATACAAGTACAACTAATGTATTGAAAAGAAATACAAGAAATGTACAAAGGAATGGTACAACTTATGTAAAAAAATTATTTCAGCACTTTTGGACTGTTGATAAATGGGAGCAGTTAATGGTAAGTCTGTCCTATTAATGGACAGCTTCCATTCTTGATCTACTCATTTCTTATAAATGGACCTTGTTGTTGTTCCTTAATTCTTTTCTCAAACTCCTCATTAGCTTTGAGAAGTTTATCCTGTTCCAACCCAGCTACCCTTTGTTTTCTGGCATCAACCTCTTCCACTTCACATTTAAGAAAGTAGAATTCTGATCCAACAAGTTCTCCTTTGTGGTAGGCACCTGTTAACTAATCCCAAATTGCAACTCTCCAATTCGCATGCTCATCAAAAGCTTTTATAAACCTGAAGGCAATCATTTGTTTGAGACCTACTTTATGAAGGTCTGAGGCTCTTTTAAAGCACATCTTCTTGGTTAGAGGATCCACAAAGAATACCCCTTTCTCAGGCTCTTCAATATACTTACCTTCTTCAGGTTGAACTCCTTGGGGCAAGCTGTGATTGATGCCTTTGATATGAGTTGCATAGAAGCCTTGTTTGATCATCTGAACTATCTCCTGCAGTTCAGTATCTCTCTTCTATTTTCTAGGATTGATCTTACGTTCTACTTTTGAAGTACCTTTAATCACGTCTTTTGAGATCAAGCCTAACTCTCTTACCTTTTCCATCAGCTTTTTCACCTATTCCCTGATAGTTTTAGAAGTGTCAGATTTTGAGCTGCTCAGGGCAACTGCAAGCTACACCCATTCTCTGTACCCCATTCTCGAAACATCAGCAGCTTCATAGGCTTCAAAGTCAGGGCCTTCAGCACCATGCCTTGTGATTTGAAGCTTCCAGCGCTTATCCTTTCTAGAAATGGTAACAACTTTGACAATGGTTTCTTTGGCAATTCTTCTATCAGCTACATCAAAGAACTTTTTCTTTGCCATACTGTCATAGTGAAACTGGGTCCTTACTAATGAAGGGACAAAAGGCACAGGCTTTTCTTTGGTCACTAAGACCTTTGAACCATGCTCATTTCCACCCTCTTTGCCACTGACTGACTCCTTTGCTGCTTCCACCAACTTTCTTTGAACTTCCAAGGAAGGCATTTTAATTTTTCTTGCCTCCTTGTTAGCTATAGCTCGAGCAGCTTTCACAGAGGCTGCTTCCTTCTTCTCTTTTTCCATAATCTCAATTTGCTCTTGCTTCCACTTACAATAGGTTTCTAGCGGAATTTTCATTTCTTTGGCTTTAGCTTTATCAAACTTGAGTTAGAGGAGCTTTTGAGCATCTGTGTCCACATCAATTTCCCCTTTGCCTCTGGCTGCTTTGGACAGGGCCATTTCAGATTTTTCCTCTTCTTCCTCACAGGTTTTCTAAGACTAGCTGTCTTCTTTTGCTCAGCCGTCGGTCGCTTGGCGTGCTTGCAAGGGTCTCTCTCTTTGGCCATCTCCTCATTCGGAGGTATCCGGTCAAAATCTTGGCTAATTGATCAAAGTGAGCCTATCCCCAGGAATAGATTCCTCCCCCTTAGATGGTGTAGTGTTTGGAGATCTAGCTTTAGTAGGCTCGACAGCTTTCTCAGAAACAGTGGAAGTACCTGCACCATCACCAGTTTTTATGTGACTTGCTGCTTGGCCAACCGAAGTTGATTTCTCCTTAGAGGGAGATGAAGATTTCTCCCCCTTATACTTTGTCTTTGAGACAGACTTTTTCTCCCCCTTTGAAGTAGATGGCATAGAGCCTTCAACATTAATTCTGCCCTGAGGGAACGGATCCAACAGGCTTAGCTGCAGCAGTTTTGGCAACAGGTGTTGAACCAACCAGGCTACGCACTATGAAAGCCAGGTTCTCCTTGACCTCAGCTAACTGGGCAAGACAGGTTTAAAGAGTAGAGGAATGAGAGGTGACAGATATTGAAATATGGGAGAGAGCAAGCTTGTCTGTATCACTGAAAAACGGACATTTAAGCTGTGCAAGAGTTAGTTCAATGGAGTCCTGCACATCATCGATCCCTGCTGCCACAGTGTTTGATAGGGATACCACTAACGTATTTAAATAGTTTAAGGTAGAGGGTAGTGACACAGCGCAGGTTTTAGCAATACCTGATTGTTGTTGGGAAACAGCCGCCAGGTTGGACACAGAGTCCTGTATGTGAGATAGAAGTGTAAAAAGTGAAGAGGATAGTTTTTGCAGCTGTGCAGTAAGTGCAAGCAGCTGAGAGGAGTAATTAGGTTGTGGGGAGGGGGTTGGAAAAGATGACTTGAACGTATCAAGAAATCCTACAAGATGTGCAGACACGGAGTCTGCAATGGTAGAGGGAAGGGAAGTCATAGAAGTTTCTAAAGAACTAACTTTGTTGAACAGCACAGAAAGCTGTTCCTCTTTTGGTGATTGAGGAGTATGTGTGGATTGTTTGGATTGTGTAGAGGGCGATGAATGTGAGGATGGTGGTGTAGTACGTTCACCTGGTGATGGTAGGGGCACATTAGAAAGAAGCTTCATGGTCTGGGCAAAAGTTAAGTGACATAGTTTAGATGGATTAAGGACACCTTCAACAGCGGCTGAACCTACTTGAAAGGTCTTGACTCTCCGGATCTATCTCGACGCGACACCTTCCAACGAGTGCGGAATCCTCGTTAGCGGCTTGACGGTAAGATCATACACACCGGAACACGGAGACTACCACGGTGATAGACGAACAAATTAGAACGCCCCTACACGATGATTCTCTCCAAAACAACTCTCTGTTGACTTGCAAGTTCGAGATCGCCTTTGCTTAATCGTCTGACAAATTCTACAAAAGTCTGATAACTAATCGAATTAACCCTTAATTATACTGACAGATTCGAGTTTGTCAGGGACAAATACGAATCTGGCCCAAGGCCTATTTGAATTTGTCCTCATAGACAAATTCAAATTAACCCTAAATTCGAACCTCACTATTCAAACTTATGTTTGAACTTATGTTTTATCTTATGTTTGAAGTTATCTTTGAACTTTATGTTTGAACTTCTTGTAAGACATTACACCAAGTTCAAATTTACAAACAATTAATATCAACCACACATAATCAAACATATAGCAAACACTTGTTAATATCTAATATCAATTAGATTTACTTACACAAAATGCAATCTAAACTTAGACTGCTATCGTCACACAAGATGTACTAACAGACTCCCCCTTGATGATAGCTTCTAACTTTTTACATTTTGACTAAGTACTAAGGTCTATTCAAGATGCTTCCTGCATAAAGACCCTGTTCTACACAAACCTTGAGTACATTCTGATACTTTTTTGCTTCAGACTCCATATGCGCATCACACGAGATTTTACGAACATGAAGTACGTGAATATCATCTTTGGACAGATTGACCAGGTGATACAGATCATACACTCTTAGAATCACCTTTTCTTCGAGGTCTTCCATTATTGCTTCACCTGTCTCACTTTCAACATACCACCAGTTGAGGTTTCCCAACACATTTTATGGCATAGGCTTCAGAGGGACTTTCTTTAAGCATCTAACTGGCTTGTAATAAATTTTCATCCACGGCCTACCAGTTAGAGGATCAATTCTTGTATGGTCCATAACTCTTTTGCCTATTCGTGGGTTTAGCCTTTCAAATTTCCTAGACCTCCCTTCCCTTCTGATAATCTTGGTAATTATTTCAGCATAGGGATCGTCTCCGATATTAACTAACTCTTTGCACGCTAACGCCTTTTTCTCAACTTTTGGTAGTGAATTGAAATCTTTCAATCTTCTCCTTAGATACTGAAGGCCATCCTTTCTCTTAATTATAAACAGCTGCAGTTCTCGATCAAACAACCAGCTAAGTATACTCCCGGACAACTTTCCAGCACTAGGCACAATCATCTTTTCCTTCAAATCCATAGCCTTCTTCTCTGCCCTGAACCATAACTTTTTTTGTTCTTCCTCAGTCAGCTCCCTGACAGGTTCTCGAACTTGTGATTCAACATTAAAAGTGGCTTTCACAGCTTCGATGTCAATCAAATTTTGTTCCTCCGTCACATACGTATCACTGACGGGATGTTGCTGAATAATGATTTTATCAGCTTCATCTTCCTTATCACCCAATACCCCATCATCAGATTTCCATTCAGGAACGTCTTCTGGAATAAACTCTCCTTCCTCCAATTCTTTGATTTCGTCCTCAATATCCATAAGAGCGTCGATCATTTCGCTCATTTCGCTCTCAATAGCCTTTGAAGAACTAGGCTCGCCTCCTTCAACTCATGTCTGACTTGGCTCCCCCTGAACTTCAGCATGCTGAGCTATAGAAAAATCTACTGGCTCACTATCTTTTTGTGCATCGGGATCATTTCCTTCGTCATCTTCTCTTCTCAACTCTTCAACATCTCTGCAACTGGTCTCCCCCTGAGCCTTTAGATTTTTCATTAATTGCTCGATGAGGGACCTCATGGTTCTGAATTCTGCAGCCTGATCAGTGACAAATGTCTTCAATTCAATATATTCTTTATTAATCTTTGCGTTATGCTCTTGAAGCTCGCTGACTGCTTTTGTGAGTTGGAATATTTGGACTATTTGGAAGTCCACGTTTCTTCGTGTAAGGTCTACCGACTGCAAGATCTATCTAGACGCGGATCCGTTAACGAGTGCGGAATCCTCGTTGACGGTTAGACGGACAACTCTCAACCAACGGAAACACGGAGACTATTAGACGCTGAACGAACGACACACGAACGATCCTACGTACTAATTCTCTCCGAAACGGGACTCACCTAGCTGATAAACTCGAGATCGCCTATTGCTTAATTCCTCACGAATTCTGCCAAAGGTCTGCTAATCATTCGAGTCTATCCCTAATTATAGACCCTGATTCGAGTTTGTTGTGGGCCAACCTCGAATCTGGCCTAAGGCCCATTCGAATCTGTCCATCTGACAGATTCGAATCTAACCTATATTCGAATCTATGGACTCATTCGAATCTATCTCAGATTCGAATGTATCCCCTTAAGAAATTCGAATCTAGCCTTTTACACTTAAACACTTAAGTGATGAAACTTATAATATTACCTTATGATTGATTTTACCTTTGAGTTTTATGTTTGAACTTCTTGTAATACGTTACATCAAGTTCAAACATACAAACACTGATAAACATCAATCATATATAATATATATATACCAAACATATGCAAAATCACAATGTAAGACAACTTAGACTGCTATCGTCACACGGGATGTACCAACAGACTCCCCCTTGACGATAGCTTCTAATAATTCACACATTTGATTTAAGAACATGGTTTATTATTGATTCAAAACACTACCAGCATACAGACCTTTTTCAACACATACCTTGACCACATTTTCATACTTACTCGCTTCAGCATCCATATGTGCGTCACTGGAAATCTTACAGTTATACAAGATTTGCAGATCTTCTTTAGATAGGTTCACCAGGTGAAGCGGGTCATAGACTCTAAGAATAACTTTTTCTTCTAAGTCTTCCATAACCGCTTCCCCAGTTTCCGTGTCAGCATACCACCACTTCAGATTCTTCAGAATGTTTTGTGGCATTGGCTTAAGAGGTACCTTCCTAAGACATCTGGCTGGCTTATAATGAATCCTCATCCAAGGTCGACCAGTTAGAGGGTCGATACGTGATGGATCCTCTACTCTTTTCCCAACTCTTGGACTCAGACGCTCAAATTTCCTCGATCTTCCCTCCTTTCTTATGATTCTTGCGATAACGTCCGCATAGGGATCATTGCCAATGTTTATCAGATCTTTCCATGCTAGATCTGCAATTTCGATCTTTGGCAGGGTGTTGAACGCCTTTAAAGTTCGCCTCATGTACTGAAGCCCGTCTTTTCTCTTTATTATAAATAGCTGCAGTTCTCTGTCAAAGAACCAGCTTAAAATTCGCTCAGACAGCTTCCCAGTACCTGGCACTCTCATTGTTTTTTTAATTGCTGCTTCCTTCTCTTCAGCCCTGAACCATAGCTTTCGTTTTTCTTCATTAGTTAGCTCTCTTGCAGGTTCCTCTGTCGATGGCTGAGGATTTAAAGCAACATTCACTATATCTGCATCGACAATGTTATGTCCATCAACCATATAAGTATCAGTGATAGGATTCTGCTGCACTATTATCTCGTCAGCTTCATCATCCTCATCAGCAAGTACTTCATCATCTGATCGCCAGTCGACTATCTCCTCTGGCGCAAACTCCCCTTCTTCAAGCTCTTCATCTTCGTTATCAAAGCCTACATCCAGTGGATCATCATCAAGATCCATGAGCGCTTCAATCATCTCACTGATCTCAAAGTCTGTAGGCTCCTTAGATGAACTAGCTTCACCCCTGTGTCCTTCGCCTTGACTAGGCTCCCCCTGAATTTGAATAACTTGAGCTGCAGGAAAATCTACAGACTCAATCTCTTTATTTGCACTGGGATCATTGCCTTCATCATCATCATCTTCTCGCTGTACTTCCTGATCTTTACAACTCGTCTCCCCCTGAGTTTGTAGAGTTTTCATAAGTTGCTCTAGGAGGGACCGCATTGCTCGGATTTCAGATGATTGATCAGCAACAAATGATTTAATTTCCGTGTTTTCTTCTCTAACACTTTCAACAATCGTTCTCAGTTCGGCATTCTCCTTATCAAGATTAGAGTTATGCTCTTGGAGTTCACCGACTGCTTTTGTGAGAGATATGATCTGAATGTTCTGAAAGTCGACACGGCTCTTGAGTTGCATGATTCGTTGATTGTCGGTATAGGCTTCGGATGTAGAAGGAATGGACTGAATGGGAGCAGGATTGAATGGTTGGGGAATGTAGGGTTCATGTTGTTGAGGTGGCGGTGATGGTGGAGCGGTAAGTTGAGGTTGGGTCTGGGTTTGAGGCGGAGGTTGTGCATCGGACTGTGATGAAGTCCCCTGCATAAACCTGTGACGTTTGGCCCGTTGCCTTGTCACCAACTGAGGAGTCTCATCTTCTTCAAAATCTGACTCCTCCAATTCTCTGGCCTCTCGCCTCCTCGAAGCACCTTCATTAATAATCAATCGTGAACCATAGGTTCCAATTTGAATATGAGGATCTGTCGACACTGATTCTGGAGCTTCAACTTCAATCTCCTCCATTTCTTCTGATTCTGTAGCAGATGATGACAAAACGTCATCAACCTGCTCTGGCTCATAATTCTCAACATCCCTCAGCACATCGTCTTCTCCTTCTGGAGGCTCAAGTAATTCTCCCACTAATGCAGCAGCTATATCTTCATTTGCATGTGGACCCGCCTCCCAAATTTCATTTAGCGTTTGGCACAATTGATCAGCTTCATTTGGGACAGTTGACGGCCCGGCTTCCTGCATTTCTGGTTGCTGACTCGTAGAAGGCCTAGACGCCTGAGTCTGACTTGCAGTATCTCTTTGTCTTCGCCTTGGATCACGGGGACGAACACGAGGCTGTTGTTGTAGTTGACGTTGCTGTTGTTGCTGTGGTTGGACATCAACTACCCCTGCCCAGTTGGCATTACTCGGGGCTTGAAATTCCCTATCCAGAATTGCACCAAATAGTGGACGTGCCACCGGGACTGCTAACCTTCCTCGGTGTGAGGAACAGTCAGAGTAAATGCGCTTCTCCATAACATTAACGCTCAATGCATCGTCTGATTGTGGCAACTCAGGCAAGAAGTGCCTTATCAACATCATCACGAACCTCGGATACAAAAGGAACCTTTCTCTCTCAGGAGCCGTGATTTGATGGATAAATTCCGAGAAAAACAGCTGCGAGAAACTAAACTTCTTATTGTATACCATCGCTATCATCGCTGATTGAATCTTAGATACGATGTAATCAAAACCAGCCTTCTTAGGCGCAAAACACACCATGAATACGTGGACTAAGAAACGCCATTGTCCTATCAACCCGCTTTTCATATACGAAGATTTTGTAACGTCCAAGCTGTATCCCATTCTCAAAAATGCTGCTTGCCTAATACTTAAAGAAAAGTCTATAGGCCCGTCCTCTTGTTCTTGGGAACCCAGCTGCAGTACTTGACGCAAAATATCAGCAGAGAAAACCAAAGGTTGTCCGGCAATTCTGGTTCTTAACACTGTCGGGGTGACAGTGCAGTCCACCTGTAAGTGATCGTAAAATTGACGTACATATGAAATCACAATCGGAATATTTTCATACAACACATAACTGATCCTAGACTCCGCTAGAAAATCTAAAACTTCTCGAAATCCTTGCGCCTCAGGGATGTTATGAGCAGGATTCAGTACCATATTGTGCTTAGGAACAAAAGCACGAAGCGCCATATCTGCACAATACATAAAATTGTTAGACTTATTAAAAATCAATAAACTTGTTTAAATTCAAATTTGTTTTATTTTGTATTTGATTAAATACAAAATCTAACACAATTAAATTTCCACAAGTGTAATGAAAAACAAAATAAATAAAGTACAGATTCGAGAGTAACAGATTCGAAGTGCCCATATTCGAATGCAATGGACAGATTCGAATAGACCCTATTCGAGTCTGATGGACAGATTCGAATATCATGGTCATCTCGAATCTATTGATAGATTCGAGAAACCCATGATCAGATTCGAATGCCCAAGATCAGATTCGAGAGGCCGACAGTTGTGTTTTCAACAAAAATCCAAGATTTTAACCTTTTTGAACTAGGTAAATCACATACTTTAGTTCAACTAAGTTCTAATCACTGATTTATGGCTTTAATTTGATATTTTATAGGTCCTAACTTAGTTATTTATGAATAACCCTATTTTGACCAATAAAACATCAAAATGTGATGTTTAAGCCCAAATTTGTGTATGAAACCACCAAAATCTTGTACAATCATGTTGCTTATACCTAGATTTGAAAGTAGAATCGACCACAAAAGCTTTAGAATCGACGAAATGTCGTTTAGTAGAAATACGATAGACTCGAGAATAGATTCGAGATCGCCAGTGACAGATTCGAGAAATCAGATTCGAGAACAGTGAGAGGTAAATGCCTTCACTGTGGACCTTTATATACTAACTACCTTCGAGTCTATGTGTAGATTCGAGTCTACTGACAGATTCGAGAACTTCAAATTCGAGTCTGTCTTAGATTCGAAGCTACAAACACTTAGAAAAATTTCGGAAATTTTGAAATAATTTCAACTTTTTCCAACTATTTTCTACTGTGTAGTGTAACCAGATAAACAATGCCAAATCTTTTACCCTAAGCTCAGATATTTCACGCATTGTATATTTTATCCAACTTTGAATGCACCCTCAGTAACTTTTGACCTTTTACCTAAGTAAAAACTAAACTATACTAAAATAAAATAAAATAAAATAAACTAAGGTAAAAATAAAAATAAAATAAAATAAAATAAAATTTTGACTAAAAAAAATTTTAATCTAGACTTAAGTTATAAAAATAAATTTACAAGCTAAGCTAAATACCAAACAACATATTTTTGATGAGTATAGTCTAAGAAAGGTTCAATCAGATAGCGATGTCCGATACTAACTTTCAGTACTTAAACTTTCACACTTAGGAATTTTTTTGACTTCCTTTGATTGTTTGTCATGACATACCCACTTAGCCGATTGTTGGTATTTTACCCTGTTAAACATTCTACATTTCGGAATATCCCTTGGCCTTTTTATTTATCAGGAAATTATCTTACGTGACTCAGACATAGACATACTTTTATGATCAAGGCACACAGACAAAAATTCTAACTTGTTGGTATTTGCAAACTTTCTTTAAAAGACAAACATCGGACACAGGTCTGTATTTTCATACAACAAAGTGTCTTAGTTCGACTTAAGGTTTATTTTTAAAGTTAGCAGATAGCGGTGACAGGTCTGTACTGACGTACAACAAAGCGACATGTCTGCTAACTCGAATCTAAACAGAGACAACAGGTCTGTACTTACGTACAACAGAGTTGCATGTTTTCGACTCTCAGTTTTTCATGATATTTCTATTCTTTCCATTTTCAGATGTATTTGATGTTGCCATACATCCCCAGAAAGTTTGCATACCTCATTTAGACTCAATGTTTGTATGTCTTGTACATAAAAATTAAGACCGATTGGTCATACATCTAAGCTAGTGACACGTTTGACTTTTTCTAGAATATTTTATTATCCTTGAGATTCCCTATATGTATTGTGCCTACCAACACATCAAACTAAATAAAGTATAACACTTAGGATTTAGTTGCATTATGTGTGAAAGCCTAAATACTTAGAGTCTGTAACGACGGTGCTAATTTTCGTCACTTTGAACCTAAGTATCTAAGACCTAACTCTTTTTGTTTTTGATATTCTCTTTTTTTTGTATTTTTGTAATTTACTCTCTTTTTTCTTTTGTTTTTCATAGCAAAAAGCAGTAAACTAAGCTAATCTACTAACTTACTAAAAATAGAAACTTACTAAAAATAGAAACTTTCCTAAATTAGCAGACTACAGTAAAAAGAAAGAAATATAACAACTATAAAAGGAAATAAAATACTACTAAGGTCAATTTACTCTGGGTTGCGCATTCCATTAAGTTGAATTAAATACTCAAATCGTGACTTATCAAACGCTTTGGTAAATAAATCAGCATTATTATCTTCAGTTGCCACTTTTACCAGTTTTATCAAGTTCTTTTCAGCACAATCACGAATAAAATGATGCCTTATGTCTATGTGCTTTGTTTTACTGTGTTTAACTGGATTATTTGTTATCGCAATTGTAGATTGATTGTCTATCCTAATTGGAGTTTGAGTATAAGCCAAACCGTAATCCCGCAATTGTTGTTGTATCCAAAGAACCTGTGAACAACAACTACCAGCAGCTACATACTCGGCCTCGCACGTTGACACGGCTACCGATGTTTGTTTCTTGCATTGCCAGGACACCAATCTCCCTCCTAGGAACTGACAACCTCCAGTCGTTGATTTGCGCGTCAAGCTGCATCCTCCGTAGTCTGAATCCGTGAACGCCTCCAACTCTAGATCTCCCTCCGCGTGATACCAAAGTCCCAGCCTCGGTTTCGACTTGAGGTATCGTAGAATCCGCTTCACAGCTTTCATATGCATCTCCTTCGGATTCGCTTGAAACCTAGCACAAATACAAACAGCAAACATAATATCAGGTCTTGAAGCAGTTAAATACATAAGTGACCCAATCATGGCCCGATATAAAGTCGGATCCACATCGGTATCACTTTCAGTACCCGGCCCGAGATTGTGATTCACTTGAATCAGCGTGCTGAAATGGGCAGTCAACTTTGTTCCTTCCATCCCAAACCGTTCCAATATGTCATAGACATACTTGGTCTGATGGATAAACATGCCTTCCTTCTTCTGGTCAACTTGTAACCCCAAAAAGAAATTCAACTCCCCCATAGCACTCATCTCGAACTTAGACTTCATAACCTTCTCGAAATCTTTGCACATCTGTTCGTCTGATGATCCAAAAATAATATCATCTACGTACACTTGTACCAAGATAAAATGATCTCCCTTTCTCTTCACAAATAGAGTACTATCTATCCTACCCCTCTCAAAGCCATTTTCTAAAAGATGGTTGGATAGAGTCTCATACCATGCCCTAGGTGCCTGATGTAATCCATAAAAAGCCTTATCTAAGCGATATACTCTATCAGGATATTTAGGATCTGTAAACCCGGGCGGCTGTTCTACATACACCAACTCCTTCACTTTCCCATACAGGAAAGCACTCTTAACATCTAACTGATATACCTTAAATCCCTTGAAGGAGGCAAAAGCTAAAAACAACCTAATTGCTTCTAACCTTTGCTACTGGTGCAAACACTTCGTTGTAATCGATTCCCTCCTCTTGGTTGAAACCCTTTACAACTAATCTCGCCTTGTTGCGCGTGACTATACCCCGATCGTCTCTCTTGCACTTAAAAACCCATTTGGTTCCTATTGCAATCTCCCCTCGAGGTAACAGAACTAACTCCCACACTTCTAGTTTCCTAAATTGTGAAAGTTCTTCCTGCATCGCTTCAACCCAGGAGTTGTCTTTAAGTGCCATTTGCACATTTTTGGGCTCTACTTGCGATATGAAACATGAATATAGACATGTGTGATATGCCTCGGAGTCGTTTATCATCGACAACAACACAGTGTTGTTATTTACACTACTCCGAGTCCTCACACCCTCGTTAGGATTTCCTATGATGCTTTCTATTGGATGGTTCTTGTTAATCCTAGAGGTCTCTATTTCATCTACCCTTAGATTATCTCCTAAGTTGGATCCTATTTCACCTAAAGGGGGAACAGGCTCAGCCTCCACATTTTCTTCCTCACGGACGTTTTCCTCAGAGGCAGAACTTGATAGTTGAGTCTGATTCTCAGTGTTAGGTTCTTCTGGATTAGCAACTTCTGGAGACCCATCTACAGTCGCAGTAGGCTCGGACGTAGATTCGAACGTGGTCCTCGGAAAAATATGGCCATCGTCATTTAGGTGCAACGTCGCCATGTCTTTTTCGATTGTACCTGCAATATCATCCAAAGCAATGTTAAATGACTCAAATAACTTATCATAGTCAAATATCCATTCCGGACCAGTTTGGGGTTCATGTGTATAACTTGTGACTTCAATATTATACACAATCTCCACAGTACCACTCTTTTTGTTAAAAAATCCCGTTTGTTTGGTGAGTTTGGCACATAACCCTAGGAAGTATCCTTCGTCAGCCTTTTCACCAAACTCGGTTGATGTTTGTTCTTAAAGTGTACAGGTACTCCAAACGGTTCGAATCCAGTTAAGTTAGGGTGGCCGTTTATTCAAAATTCATAACATGTTTTGTTCACATGATTTGACTGTAAGGACTCTATTAAATATGGCACGCGGTTTCACTGCCTCCCCCCAAAACAATGGTAGGAAGCTTTGAATCCGAAAGCATGTCCGCGCCAGCCTCAATCAATGTTCTGTTTTTACGTTCGGCCACCCCATTCTGTTGAGGTGCATATGGTGCACTGAATTGATGCACGATGCCCTTTGATAGGCAATATACACCAATTACAGAGTTTTTAAATTCAGTCCCATTATCACTACGAATATGTTTAACCCTTGTTCCGTAGGAGTTCTCCACTTGGTCTAAGAACCCGATGAGCTTTGCAGCCGTCTCGTCCTTCGTACCTAAAAAGAAAACCCATGAAAATCGTGAGTAATCGTCAGTGATAACTAAGCAAAACCAACTACCTCCTATACTCCTTTTGTTGATAGGGCCGAAAAGGTCCATATGCAACAAATCGAATGTCGAGGTTATGGAGTTCAGCTTCTTGGACTTGTGTGTCTTTTTATGTTGCTTGCCCTTCATGCACCGTAGACACTTGTCTTCAAACTGAAAGCTCTTCAGAGGCACACCTTGCACCAAACCATTCTTCGTTATGTAGTTCATTTTCCTTAGGTGCAAGTGAGCCATGCGTCTGTGCCACAAAACCGATTCTGTCTCTGAAGCTTTTGATAGTAAGCAGATCGGACCCATCGAATTATCTGGCTTGTTCATATCGAGCATGTACAAGTCATTCTTCCTTGGAGCCCGCATCAATATCCAATCTTCAGGTATGTTGAATCCCGGCTTGAGCACTAACGCCTCAGTGTCAGTAAATAACACCGAGTTCTTCTTATCACAGATTTGAGATACACTAATGAGATTATGAACCAGTTTATCAACGTGATAAACTTGATCCAATGTAATCGTCCCATTAGTGACTTCTCCAGTTCCAGTGATATTTCCTCCTTTGTTGCCCGCGAATGATACAAATCCCCTATTACCCCCCTTGAAGTCTGTGAGAAGACTTCTTTCCGCCGTCATGTGCCTGGAGCAACCACTGTCGACGAACCACTTGTTGTTTGGACCGGTAGTTATCTCCTGCACATGAAAGAAAATAGGTTAGTTATCACGGGGAACCCAAGCCATGACTGACTTGGTAATACCATTCTCGTCCACATACTTGAACTCTTTCAAGTACCCATCTCGCCTTTCAGGTGACTTGGGCCTTTGAACTGAATTCTGTTGTGGTGCCGAGTGATTTAGATTCACTCTTTGCCTTTGAGTAGGGATTTGTTGTGGTGCTCTAGAATAAGTCTTATTATAATGCATTTCAGACTGTGATCCCTGAGCTTTTACCGGAACATATTGTCTAACAGGAGTATGTGACCTAACTGGAGTGTGTGACCTGCTAGGTGTGGTGCTCCTATAGACTTGTTGAGGTGCTGACCTAGATTGATTAAAGACACGATTCGGTGAATTTGTCCTAACCACTGATTTTGGTCCAACCTTAACCGGTGTTTGTTTCACAACAGGTTTTGGTGCGGCCTGCACAGTTTTCTCGGTACTCTGAGAACTACTGCTGCTTGCCACGGTTGGTGAGGGCTTAACAGGTGTTGGGTTCACTGTCTTAGGGGTAAGTTCTGCTTTCCTATTTGGACAGTGAGAAGCAACATGCCCTTTCTCGTGACATCTAAAGCAAGACATCTTATCCATGGACTTTTTGGTTGGTCCCTTAGATCTAGGTGTCTCACTAGTGTCTATTACCTTTGGTACATCTACAGAGTCTGTCTCTTCGACCTGGTCAGCCCATGAAATTTTCTGTTTTCCTGCAGGTGTTTCACTGGAGGAAGACACAAATTTCACTTGCTTGACCTTGACGGTTGAGTCAGTCACCTTAGGTGTATTATCAGCTTTAGGCTCAGGTGTCGGTTCAGGTAGGTCCTCTAAGTCTACTGAGTTGTCAGTTTTCTCCTGAGGCTGAGGCACATAGTTTGCATTGAACGGTGGAGGAATTTCGTGAAACCTAGACCTACAGGCTTCTTAGACTGTCTTTGGGCATCTAAGACTTTCCCTAGGTTTAGGCTCGAATTCCTAAACTTTTCCAGCTTGCTATTTGCCTCTGCTACCTTAACTTTGGTCTCGGCTAGCTCTATGTCCTTGTCTTTCAGACTTTTGGTCAAGGCTTCTACGTGCTCATACATAAGTTCTATCCTAACACACTGCTCACTCAGTTTGTCTTTTAGAACGATTACGTCTTGAGCATCATCCTTAAGCTTTTCTTTTAAATCTTGTTTTATATCATTTAGGCTAGCATTTTCTATTTTTAAGTTTTCATTTTGAGCAGCTATGGTCTTATGTGAGTCTAAGACTAGATTTAACCTATCATTAGAACTAACACATAAAGCACATAAATCACGAAATAGAGAATAAGAAAGACTAACCTTTGAGTTGTCAGATTCCACGTTGGCCATCTGAGCAGCAAACTCCAGCACGGTCTGATCATTCGCTTTCTCTACCCACATCGGACTGCTATCCCTTGTGGTCTGCTCGTCTTCTTCACAACCATTTTCCGTAACTTCAGCCATGAAAGCTCTAGCATTGGACTCCGGATGTGAACTCCAGTCATAGGAACCATCTAGCTGTCTGTCAGAAGTGACATTGGATATCAGACCCGCTAGATTGGCCTGACCAGATGAGGAACTCGGAAGGTATCTCTGTTGGGACTGACTTTGGTACTGTCCTTGATGCTGACTCTGCCCCTGGTATGTCTCTACCTTCGGTCTTTGACACTCCCTGGCGAAGTGTCCCAATCCCTGACAGTTATAGCATTTCACCTTGGACTTATCAAAACCTATCCCCTTGTTGTTCATCTGCAGATTCCTCCCAGTTCTCTTAATGAATCTTTTAACCCTCTGGGTCACCATGGCCAGTTGCCATTTAAGATCCATTTCCTCTAAGTCATCAGGGTCGACCTGATCGTAATCTTCATCCCAAAGAGCCGGATCATTGATCTTCCCTTGAACGCAATTTCCGTATGCGGCCACAAACGAAGCAAGTAGATTCAGATGTTCTTCCGCCGACTTTGCGCTCATTGGCATCTTAGAATAGCTCTGACTGGTCGATGCCTGTTGGACTTGAGGTTGCGGTTCTTCCGATCTTCCTAACCCTAAGAACGCGCGATTCAGTGAGTCGTCGGACTCTGGTGGCGATGACGTTTCTCCGGTGAAAAACGCTGTAGCATTCTTCTGATCAGCTGTCACTGATGATTTTGATGTCTTTCCAAAATACATAGCCGGATTTTGGACTTGCTCGTAATCAGTCTCAGCTTTAATCATCTCGAAGTGATATGCCCTCAACGTTCCCACGATGTCATCCAGTGATTGAGCATAGTATTTATCTTCATTCAGCTTAATCATTGCCACGTACATAGCCCATTTGGCTGGTAGGGCATCAAGAAGCTTGTTGTTCTTGTCACTGTCCAAGTACTCAATGCCATGACTTTCAAGCTCTGTTATCAGATGATAGAATCGTGTGATAATATCATCCAACTGTTCATCCTTAAGAGCCTTGAAAATCGCAAACTGTTGGGTCAACAGCTCTGTACGCTTTCTTCGTACCCGTGGATTACCCTCACACCTTTTCTGAAGAGACTCCCAAAGTTCTTTCGACGTCCTTTGAGTCCGAAATGTGTGCAAGATATCTTGAGGTAACGCCATTCGGATAATAGAGAAAGCCTTGTTTTCAGCTTCAAACAGTTTCTTGTCATCCTCTTTCATCATTTGGTATGACAGAACCTTTTGACGGCCTTCAACCTCAGAAACTGGTGGAATGTACCCTTCATCAATGCACACCCACATGCGCATATCGTTGAATCGAACAAAATCCGTAAATCTGTCCTTCCACCAGTAGTAATCCTCAACTTTCATCAGCTTAGGTGGTGCATTGGCCTTCCCAACTTCGTGATCCATCTCAAGGAATTTCTGAAGGTTTGACATCTTTTCTGAAACAAATTGAATTTAGACTTAATTAATTTAATTCGAAACTAATGTGAATTAACTCTTTCGAATCTAGATAGATTCGAATGTAATTAGATTCCAATTTATTTGGGATTAAATTCGATTAAGTATTTTAATTCAATTAGATTCGAAATATGTCAGATTCGAACAATTCCTTAGATTCGAAGATATGACAGATTCGAAGGACCCCTTAGACTCGAAGAAACTTAGAATCGAAGGCACAACAGAATCGAAATTCAGCAGAATCGAAGCACAGACTCGAAACAGTAACAAACTCGAAACAAACTCGAAACAATATAGACTCGAGATCCAATTCGAATGTAGTAACAGATTCGAAACACCACAGACTCGAAACTGACTGAAATTGACTCGAAAGGAGCGTATTTTGGTTAGACTCGAAAATAAAGTAAAACCCTAATTACCCCTATAGATTCGAGCGCCGCAAACTCGAAAAACGGCTAACACTTTGATATTTTGACGTTTTACAGATTAAATCACTATTTTTCAAAGGAAAAATAATGGTTTCGACCAAAAACGTGAAAAACCACAAAGTGTTTCCCGAATACGAATTTGCTAAGCTCAAAAACACGTTTTTGAGAGAAAAACCGTCCAACTAGCGTCAAGAAACCTAGAATGTATCTGATGAACACGAAGAACACCACGAACACTCCGTAGGCTCTGATACCACTTGTAAGGTCTACCAATGCAAGATCTATCTAGACGCGGATCCGTTAACGAGTGCGGAATCCTCGTTGACGGTTAGACGGACAACTCTCAACCAACGGAAACACGGAGACTATTAGACGCTGAACGAACGACACACGAACGATCCTACGTACTAATTCTCTCCGAAACGGGACTCACCTAGCTGATAAACTCGAGATCGCCTATTGCTTAATTCCTCACGAATTCTGCCAAAGGTCCCCTAATCATTCGAGTCTATCCCTAATTATAGACCCTGATTCGAGTCTGTTGTGGGCCAACCTCGAATCTGGCCTAAGGCCCATTCGAATCTGTCCATCTGACAGATTCGAATCTAACCTATATTCGAATCTATGGATACATTCGAATCTATCACAGATTCGAATGCCATCTTTAACCTATTCGAATCTAGCCAATACACTTAAACACTTAAGTGATGAAACTTATGTTTTAACTTATGCTTGACATAATCTTTGACCTTTATGTTTGAACTTCTTGTAATATGTTACATCAAGTTCAAACACACAATCAATAACATACAAACACATATTAAACATATATATCAAAATACTGGTTAACTCAGAATATTACCTAAATCATAATCGATTAGACTGCTATCGTCACACAGGGTGTACCAACAAACTTTTTCAGCTTTGCCATGGCCATAAGGTACTTAACCCTATAGCCATCGTCCCTGTTAGTCTTGTATGGTTTTGGAAGACTGACCAACAGCTTTTGACACATAGTCAGCAGCTATATGGCCAGTTTTGCTACATTTGAAGCACTCAGCTTTAGATTTATCAAATGCCTTCTTCTTGACAGCATTTGAGTTCCCCTGCAGCATATTTCTTCCAAACCTTTTATTGTTGAATCTTTTGACAAGCATTGCTATCATCTGCTCATCATCAAACTCAGCAAGATCTGCATTGTCTTCCTCTTCAGACATTTCCTCTTTTTCAAGAACAGCTTAGACACACTCTACTGTTTTGTATAAGCAGACTTGCATGCATGGAATAACACACTTCAATGCACGTTCTGATTTCATACTCTTGATATCTCATAATCAGTAGAAGCTTCCTTTTATACTCAAAAGGAGAATCTCAGTGAAGCTTCCTCATTGGACAGATGAGATAGTGGGGAGTCGTTCCAAAAGGACAAAACACCTTTCTGCATGTTCTGATAAAGTATCTTTGTCTTCACATGGCAGAATATTTGTCTTTTCCTTTTTGTCACTGTTGCATAAGGCTTTAACCAAAAGAGGAATGTCAACTTTGCATCTTACATCTTTTTCTAATGCCATTTTGATATAAGAAAAGGTCTGTCACCCTTTTTCAAATATCCGTTTGTCTTCGTGTAGCAGAACAGCGTGGGCAGGCTGTGCAGTTCTGTTTTCCACTTTGTCTTCGACTTGTAAACTGATCTTGTAGTCAAAAACAATACATGAGGACTTGAAAACATATTTCAATGAAGTGTTTAACCTGTTCACAAAGAACAGGTTCTGTTCACAAAGAACAGTTTGTAAACTGTCCAAGCTGCTCAACAGAATAGAGCGGCGTAGACAGTTTGTGTCCATCCTGTTCAGCAGACTGAGTGGACAAACTGCCTTTGTTGCAACGAATGCAACATGGTAAACAGCTTTAGGCTGATATTGCAAATCACTTTCAGGTTTCAATAAGGCATATAACAGGCCTTATATTCAACCTTCAAGAGTATCAACAGGTTTGATTAAAAATCTCCCTCTCAGATGTACAGCAGGTTTGACTGAGGCCTTTTTGTGCCTAACACATTACATAAACAATTACATAAATGAAAGTAAATTATTACAAACAGAAGTTATTAACTAGAAATTGAAATAAATAATTATAACAATTCTCCCCCTATTTCAATTCTAGCTGACACTTCAAAATCTTCATAGGTCTTGCCTCAGCTGTAGAAAGACCTCAAATCGTCTGATGTATTCTCGGAGAGTAAGACGATCGTGAATCAGCTCAATGCCTCTCCTTATCTCATTACTTTCTTCTAGAGGAAGACGAAGTGAAGAAGGCAAACGACTGTCTTGCTCAAGTTTCTCATGAAGGTCATTTCTGATCAGTCTCAAAGTTCAATCTAAATAGGCAGCTATTTCTTCAAATCTCATGAAGCACTTTTCATTCTTGATGTTGCAGAACACAACTCCATGTTCAGGCTTTAGAAGAACCTTAAATTGAGGGTGGAGGTGTATTTGTGGAAACTCATATCGAGGAGCAGCCACTCCTATACGAATACTCAGGTTTTCAATGGCCATTTGGAAATCTTTAACGATCATAGTCACGGAGATGCGACGCATACTGCGGAGAACCATCATTATAGCACAAGTGCGTGTCTTACTTGGTCTTGCCCTTTTTAGACGGGGAAACAGCCACTCAAGATCGTCGAATTCAAGATTATCCAGATCTGACTCACTAAACATAGATATAACATTGTTTTTGCGGACAACAGTAAAGGATGGAGATTAGATTTTGGAAATCTTGTGGCATGAGATGTCTCTGATCTTTTTTATTTGAACTTTAGACTTGACCCTTTCTACTTGCTGAGCAGAACTGATCATCACAACTTCATACTTCATTTGCTCTAAACTAGGATGTTCGTCGAGCCTTAGGAGCCACCTTTTAGAAATCTTCCCAACCATTGCCTTAGAAAACATGAAGTCCAAATGATGTTCGAGGAACGGATAGAGAAGATTTTCATCATACATCTTCTTGATGTGCTTCTTCTCTCTTTCTTCTTTTCTATCTTTCTCTCAGCCTGATTTGACTGTTCAGTTGGCTCTAGAGAAACGCGAAGGTATTCCTAGGCTTTTTCAACTGTCATAGCCCTCCATTTTTCCTTTTCTAGCTTCATATAGACCCCCATCGACCAAGGCATCAACCCATTCTGCTTCGTTTTGATCAAATTGTTCTTCAGTGAAGATTGGAACTGTAGAAAATTGTCCAACCTCTGAAGACAAAAATGTGTCAAACCCTCCCTGACTTAGCTTTGTACGAACGAGTCTCTCTTCAAATGCGTCGACTGTTGTGGGTAAGTTCAAGGAGGGAATGGGAGATGACGTGGTTACAATTGAGGTTTTCAGATGTAGTTTCGACTTTGGGAATGAGGAGCTCATCATCATTAGAGTTGTCAGAGAATATTTCAATAATTTCGTGACTGGAGGGTTTCGAAGTAGATTTAGAAGGCTCGACTACTATTAAGGCGCAAGACAGATTTTCAATAACGTGTGCTTCAGACACTGTGGCCATTTCTAAACCTTCAGAACCCTGAGCTTCCCTGATAACAGCTGAAATTGGCCCTTCACTCCCTAGGACAGCCTCTGAAGGTGTAGATGCCCGCTGCCTTTTCTCCCCCCCCCCCCCAGGAGGACCCTCATCTTCAGGGTCATCATGATGACGTTTAACACCATGGCCAGCGGGACTGCATGATGGTTCCAGGCTTGCCAAACTCTGTTGCATTACCGATAACTAGGGCTGTAACTCATTAAACTTTGATTCGAGTGTGGAGTACAGTTGAATCAGGGAAAGCTTCATTTTCCTTAAATAAAGCTCTGATACCAAAAGAAAGCTTGATTTTCCCAGATATTACACAATCATGACATACAGAGCAACTCACAAACAGATTTATTAATGCAAACACTCTATAGGATGAAGAAGATGAAAAGCTCTTGAGAGAGAAATATATCAGTGGAAACAATTCTTCATTCAAAAACTAAATCCCTCCATCCCATATGGGTTTTTTCTCCATAGGGACTTTGGGAATATTACATAAATGGTCCTTGAACTTGAAACATTACATAAACAATTACATAAATGGAAGTAAATTATTACAAACAAAAGTCAACTAGAAATTGAAATAAATAAGTCTAACAGACTACCGTCCACACTTTTTGTCAGTACAATGTTTGACTCACAGCCAGTCCCACAGCTTCCTTCTCAAAGATCACCATCATTGGCGTTATGGGCAACAGAACAAACCCAGATTAAAACTAAGGCAAAAGGAAGAGCACAAGCTGTATCATTACCTGGCAAGCCGAGTACTTCTTACAAAAAGTCATCTGATGATAAAGCTACAATCTCTTCCAAAGACCCGCAAGTTCTTGTAATCAGTAACCCAGTTACAACGTTCCTCAAGAACATTTGTGAAGATTCTCCACCAACACCATCCTTTGTCATGCCAGTCTCTCCCCAACCAGATGAGGATTTCGATCCTTCTGAAGCATTTGAATATTTGTTCATGGCAGGAAATGACCAAGATGAATCCACTGTCCAAAATGTAATAGATGACAGTGAGTCAGGATAATCAGAAAGGCAAGAAACGCCGCCCAGGAGACATAACCTACCAAAGACAGATACAAAACAAAAATTCACATTTGATGATATCCCTCCATCAAGATGGAGAGAAAAAAGTGTGGAATGCTAACTTGGATGTCTGCAAAGCTTCAGTTTTATACCATTGATATGGTTCTCAGAAAATTTGCAAGAAGACTTCAGGGAAGACTTCGTGATTGGTATCTCAGTCTTGGAGAGTATCGTTAGTTACAAATGCATCAGTCTCAATCTCCTAAAGAATACATGAGTGTCATATACTCAGAATTTATGGGCAATCCAGTTGAACATACGATACATGCAAGAGAATATTTCTTGAAAATGAAGTGTTGTTCTTTCCTAAAAAGGATCTTGAAAAACACTACAATAGAATGTCTGAAAGATTCTATTGTCTTCAAGGAATTGATGATGTCAACCTCAAACATGTATTCTTGAATTCGTTCCCTGAATCCCTTGGAAATGAGACATACAGGTTCCTTCAATCAAGGAACGTCATAGTCGCACAAACCTCTCTTGGTGAGCTGTATCAACTCATTCTCAATGCTCTAGCAAAACTTTGCAACAAGAAGAAATTCTTGGTTCAGTTTGAAAAAACTGGAAGAATACTAGTTAAAGCATGTGATGACAAACACCTGCAAATTAAGTGCAAAGACAAGTCATCGTGTGATTGCTCTCACACAAAGAAGAAATCACACTCCAAAATATTTTTTAAATCTTTTGATAGCCACAAGAAAAGGAACTTCATGCCAAAGAAGAACTGGAAGTTCCTAAGAAGGAAATCTAAGCGAGACAGAAATTCAGATAAATGTTACATGTGCAATAAGAAGGGACATTTCCCAAAAAATTGTTCAGATAAGAGAAGATCATTAGCGTTGTTACAGACTCTCAACAAAATTGAACTAGTTGACGTTTCTTATATTTAGCCAGTCTACTCTCTTGATGATGAACCAAATGATAAAACGCTATGTACATTACGTTATTCCTATAGTTCATCAAAAGAAGACTCAGCTTCGGATCAGAATCATCAGGTTATTCTGATGCAGAATTGTTTATGGTAAGTAATGCACCTCATGTTTTACCATTACAACAAACTCAACATGTTCCCATTGCCAAGATTCATCATCTAACATCAGCATACGCAAAGTCATTACCAGTTGTAGCACTTTTTGACACTGACTCAGCAGTCTCTGTAATTTACATTACTTTAATAACAAATTATTGTATTTGATTTATATTCATCCATTTTTTTTTAATATTGTGTGTTTACATTGTCGATTTCATTTGAATGTTTTTAGTATTTTACTAAACTTGTAATACGTACATTAAGTACTTTTTGATCGAAACCGTAAAACCGACCGAATCAGAATCTTTACAGTTTGACCGGTTCGGTCAAGATGTTATATTTGGCCGGAATTTCAAACAATGGTCACTACTTTGGCTGAAAATTTTGTCATCAAACCGGACAAAGTGGACCGCATTCACTTCTAAAACACACACATAGTACAACTTTAAGCTATAAACCACTACTATAAATAAAAGTTTAGATCTCACTTATAATACAAACGCGTAAAAATACTTTATTTTTTTATCACATTTATATGTTTGTCAAAGAAATTTAACTTTATCAATATTATAAACTATAAAATACTCTAACTATAGATGTATGAATACAAAAATATCCTCATGGATTTAACTACGTGTAAATAGTTAGTTACGAATTTGAAGATCGTCAGCATGTAAAAGCGTGGATTTAACGAACCTCCAATTCTTTCATGTTAAAATATGTGAAATTGAGACAATATGACAATGTTTTTAAAAGTGAAGTATACATGTATTTAAATGTAAGAATATAGAAATAACCTGTCACAACATATTTGTTCACAAATGCTTGTATCTTGCACACTTTTGAGTATGTATACTCAAATAAATATGGACTCATATTTTTTTAGTGAGCACACTCAAACAAGAATCAATCCAATCCAATATTACTTGAATTTGTTCCAATTGAACCACTGGCTTCAAGCCTTCAACAATCATACAACATAATCAAGAATGTAAGGGGAAAATAAAAGCTAGATATGACATATCTTATGTAAATCAGTTTAATCAAAAAGGGTCATTACAACATAAAAAATTTAGTCTAAGGATTTATGCCATCATGACATCCATGTCTATGATAACCTTAAAAAGTGGACGTCAATAAATTGATTTGTTCATAAGCACGATCCTTCTTGAGTTGCGCTATAAGTTATTAGTTATTCTTATGGGGAAAAATGGCTATGTAATTATATTAGTTTTCCCACTGAAATTTAAGAATTTGTCTCTCCATGTTAGTTAAGAAAATAACTAAATCTTGGTATTTTTAAAGCTTAAACATTTTATTAGATCACAAAGTCTGGAATGTAAAAGTTTGATCCTTCATTTTTGGGTTTATAAAGTAACATTCATGTCCAAACATGTCATAGGAATGAAATATTCAGTCATTTTCCATTAGATTACTTCAGATGAACCAAATGCCCCATTAGTCCATATTTATTATAAGACTTCTGTGATTTCTGACTAAAAGATTGTGTTGTTTAGTCAAGATTCCAAAAACGGTTAAGAGGTTTATTTATGCAGTATTAATGTTTTAGAAGTTGTTTTGTCAAGACGATGAAATGATCTAGTTTGATTTAGGTGTTCTATGACGATAAAATAGTTTCTAGCTTCTTTTGTGTTTTTTCAAAAAATTTATTTGGTCGTTCACAAGAATTATGTTGAAAATCACTCATGTGCACAGTAATTTGTTGCAATGGATATCCAAGCGATGTATTCTTAACAACACGATTTTGAGAATACTTTAGTGAAACAACAAATGCATTCAGATATTCCACATACACTTTCTACGACAAAATGATGACTTTGACGATCAAACAGCCCGTGTCGAGGATTCTAGACCATTGGGTGCCTAGTGTGTTATAGAATAACGTAAAAACTAGAAAGTTTATAAAATTTGAGTAAAGGTAGCATGGATACCATCTCTATTCATGTTTAGCTTTGGTTAAGTGATGATTGACCTCGGGATAAACCCCCTTCAATGGATAACTATCGGATTCATATGCTACGAACTTCCAACTTTTGTGAGCCTCTCGTCCCTATCCTTAGTCAGCTGGTTTGTCGGCCTTGTGAGTTTGCAAGATGGTCATAATCCCTAATTTTGTCCACTAGACCAACAAAGTTGGGACTAGGGCTGCAAACAAGTAAAGTTTTTATCGGGCAGCTTGAGCTCGGCTTGAACGACCCGAACTTTATTGAACTCGATTTCAAGCCCGAGCCGAAAACTCGAGCTCGAAAAAGTTAATAAGCCAAGCTCAAACTTTGAATGACTCAGCTCGAGCTTTTCGAGGATACTATATATGTATATATTATATCGAGCTTTTCAAATAATTTGAGTATCAAGCCTTATATGTAGACATATCGAGTCGAGCTTTATTAAGCAATTCGAGCTTTCATCAAACTGAGATTTTATAGAGTTCGAGTTCAAGCTATATGCCAAAAAAACAAAATACAAAATTAGTTATAGAAATTCAAGCTTTTCAAGCAGAGCTTGAGCCTACACTTTGAAAGCTTGTCGAGCTATCGAGCTGAGCTCGCGCCTACCTAAACGAATCAAGCCCTGTGAAGCTCGAGGTTGACTCGACTCATTTGCAGGCCTAGTTAGGACTGATGAGATTCATCTAGTTACCTAAAATAATTCTCATCTTTTGACATCTCTGAACACATGTTATTGACGCATTTATCCTCTCTATAATCCAATTACCATCTCTACTTGTCACCTTTGCTTACGAAAGGAGACATGAAAAATATGATATGGATATTCATCATGACAAAGGGGTTGTTTGTTTATTTCTTAATGAAATCATTAAGAAGTCATTTTAAGGTAAAATGACCTCTTAATGATTCCATTAAGAGGTAAACAAACAATGTCAAATTTGTACTTGGGAACGGAAGAAACAACTATAACAGAAATTAAACGAAAATCGATTACATCACTTCTCTGTCCGTCTGTTTGTATGTTTCTCTCTCTCTCTCTCTCTCTCTCTCTCTCTCTCTCTCTCTCTCTCTCTCTCTCTCTCTCTATATATATATATATATATATATATATATATATATATATATATATATATATATATATATATATATAAAATATGATATATACTATTACAAGCAGAAAAATACCAGTATGAGGCATTACAGAAACCACAACCGACAACTTCACTTAATGAAAATGCAGTGGAATTCAGGACTTCTCTTCTCTTAATAAAAGTAAGTTACCTGAGTCATGACTGAACCGTGATGTCTGAGTTCGTTTCCTTGGTCAATTTACGAGGTGATGCTTTAGGTGTTTCGTTGGCCATTTTGGTAGTGCGGTCCTTAGCTTTGCTAACACCATTAAAGTTGCGACCCTGAGTCTGCTTGATCGGACTTGAAGTAAGACTCCCAGGGGGTTTGTAAGTGCCTAAGCTGTGACGCACCTTTGAACAAATAGCCTTTTCATCATGGGATGAATGTGTGGTATCACCACAGCTCTTTCTCCTGGTTAACTTTGGTGATTTTGCACGGGTCAGAGGTAGCTGCCAATGAAACAACGTAGAACACGGTGAAACTTATGTTTGTAACCTGGCACGAGCCTTTTAAGTTTAAAGAAAGTTGAAATTTGATTCATTTAAAACTTGAAGTTAACAACCCTCCTGATAATATACCTTAGGTTAAATTCTTTTCTGTATATTCTAAGGTTTACAGTTTTACCCCAGTAAAATGAACTTTATATTTAAATTTTCAAAAAAGGGTAATATTTTGTAATTAGTTACACTTTGAACATTTTTAATCACAGCTTTGTAGTGTCCATTTACTTGTGACCAAAATGTGTTTTTTATCCTTTTATAGAAACTTTATAAGCATGTTGCCTTTATTGGGACACCAAACATCATCCGTAACCCAAAACAGAAATTGGCCGCATGGGAGATGATCATTGTTTGGTTCTTGTACTACGAATATGAATAGGTTTTGATCACTGATTTAATATACTACTTAAAAAATATTTGTATTACCAGTATGTTTTGACCACTTTTTGCCCAACTGATTTGTTTTTCAACCATAACAAAAGAAACTTGATCAGTTTGCTTTATTCAAGTGACGTTACTGTTGAAATCTCATCAAGGACAAATAAGACCAACGGGCAAAAAGTAACCCAAACTAGGGACATAGTAGGCAAATACATAAATTAAGTAGCAGAATAAAGTTTAACTCAATAGCACCTTGGTTAGACAAATTTCAATCCATCATACTCGCACTGACTTGTCAAATGACAACCAACATTTCTGCTAAAGAAAATGAAACTCAAGAATAAATCCATATCTCTAAGGGGGCGTTTGGTTCGCGGATTTACTGGGATTTACTGGGATTAGCATTTAAAATCCTGTGTTTGGTTCGCAGTTTTCAAAGGATTTAAAATCCTAGGATTTCTTAAATCCCTCTTTTTTTGTTATTTAAAATCTCAGCCTCCCCCTAGGATTTTAAATTTTACATTTTCCAGATTAAAATTTTTTTTTCTATAAGATAATGCAAATTCTTTGATAAAATCCTGACAAATGCAAATGCTGCATAATGCAAATTCTTTGACAAAATGCAAATCCCAGAGAGAAAAATCTACGAACCAAACACCGCCTAAGAGTAGATCTTATAAGTTTGTAGTTATAACATAACCCGTCATTACTCAAAACGAAGAAAGGTCGTTTAACGTGATAAATAATTGATTCTTAATAGAACCCATGTGACTCCCAAATAATTTTAATTATGCTATTTTTTTTTTTTTTGCTTAGTTATACAGTTTTTGGTAATTAACTATGAAAAATGTCCATGCTTATGCCTCGGTTGTTTTTGTCCCTCAACTACTTTTATGTCCTCTTCTTGTGAAATCATCAGTATTCTAGTATTTTCTTTGTCTTTTTTTTTGGCATTTAAGTCCATTATTTATGAAAATCAACAGTTATGAAACTAATTATAACCATATAATGCAAAGTGGGACTAGAAATGAAGCGAAAAAATTGATAATTTCACAACAAAGGAGCAAATAAAAATAGTTGAGGAACAAAAAAGAAGATGAGGGACAATAATAATCATGGTTAGCCAAAAATGACAATCTCCCTATATTTTTCCATTACCCTCGATCAGCATCCTGCAACGATCCAGCGACTTTGTAATGCCAAACAGGGTATGTATACTTTGGCCATCTCAAAAAAGGATAAACCACAATCCACGTTTCATGATTTAAATTTCTTTTCCCCTTGTATTTACTTTATAAAGTTTTACCTATGTCCATGCATCATACGCAAGAGGTGAAGGCTAATGTATTGATGCTAGCTACTACCGTGCTACCGGCTCATAATTTTATCTCAAAATTGACGAACTAATAGCTAGGGGATAAGTGAATCGAGGTACTCGTGAGCTGCTCGTTAAAAGCTCAAAAGAAAAAAAAAAAAAAGATAACAAACATGAAACAGAGCTCTAACTTCAAGCTAGTTTTAGAAAACAAGCTCAAGGTCTAGCCCAAGCTTCAAATAATAAGCTCACTAGCTAAATGAGCTTGCGGGCCTAAATGAGCTATATATCTTAATTAAACATAATACAATATGTAACATATAAATTAATAAATTAAATTATATAATAAGTAAATAATCTAATTTATATATAGACTCAACAAGTTCAATAGAAAACCAAATTCGAATGGAGAAGGGGAGAACCAAGGCAAGTTGAACCAGCACACGCACACACGCACACACACACATATAGTTCGAGAGAGTATCACATCTTTGCTGACAATTGTGCGCACTAGTGAACACGGACTCGTTTTCTATATGAACATGTTGTACAAAAGATTTTATCAAAAAAAACTTTTCATATTCATGTAGATACTATAAATATAGGTTATTTGTAAAAAATCACATATTCATACCTTTTGGCTCCTTAAAAATCATGTGAACGTGAAAAAGTATATGTGAACATACGTAGTATGGACATACGTACAGAACCGTATTGTTCATGTGATCAGTTCATATGAACGCATTTCACATAGTTCCGGACTTCCAGTGTGTGTAAGAGTTTTTGCAAATAGTCTTATATTAAACATGATTATGAAAAAAAAAATAAAAAAATTGTTTTAAGGTACCTCGGTAGACTATAAAAGATGTGGTACTCTCTTGAGCCTATATATATCAGCTAAGCTCAAGTTAGACATAGAGCTTGAGCCTAAACGGGCTCGAGTTTGGCTAGGCTTGTTTACACCCTATAGAAGATTATAGAGAAGAAAATACCTTTTTAAGTTCAACCTTTGGTGGAGGTCCTTGACGATAAAAACTGGGAACCGGGTTTGCTTTAACAACCATGGTTCGTCTGAGTTGCTTTATAGCTTCTTCTTGTTCCTCCTATGATTATCATTTGGCAACATTTTAAAAAAGGCAGACGAATATTGACCGTTAAAAAGGTCAACATTAAAAAGGCTAATAGAATAGGGTCAATATATATAAGTACGCTGGAAAATACTGTATTGTACCTTGGTCCTCGCTTCATACTCCATCTTCTCTGCCTTAAGAGCCTGGTGCTTTTGCTCTAGCTTTGCGTAGAACTGGAAGAAAAAACATGAATAAAATGTGTTTAATAGAGAGACGAAAACACAACACTAGTGATCTTTTTCATTTCACAAAATGAAGTAGGAAATACCTCTTTACGTTGCGCAGCACGTTCAGCACTTCTAAAAGAGGGAGCTACTCCAACTGTTACTCGTGATTTGACTGTCCGCGAGGTTGCAGCACTGGCATTGCTAAGGATAACACTCATTTACAGTGCAGACAAGTCACATATTACATGGGTTAAACCTAAGAACTGGTAATTCTCATTATGAATATGTAAAAGTTATGTGAAAAGGATACGATGAAGCCAGAGACCAATTGTCTTCCTCATCATGATATTTATTTGTATAAGATCTTTGTGCCCTTGGTGCTGAGAAAGGAGAATTCTGCGCCTCCAAATATGCAGAGTTCCACATGTTAGTATCCTCTTCAGATAAATAACTGAATAAAATGTCAAATGTCAAATTTTTGCATTTAATTAGGTATGGGGATTGGCCAAGATTACCAAAGGAAGTTGGTCTAATTGGGATATATCAAACAAGTTTCAATGCAAGAAAACACAAAGTTGCTAGCTTTATTCACCATTTTGCATGACCTTACTGGTTTTGAGGCTAACCTTACCGGTTTGTTTTCAGTTATATCTTAGAATTCATCATTCATATTAGCAATCTCACATAGTTGCAAGTCAACACTTATTCTATATCGGACATTTCAATAAGAGAACACCTTCCAAGCAAAGTCATCACATAGTACAATCATAGAAGGATGAAGAAACTTTAGTCTCTAAATTACAGTAGGGGAAACCTTTAAATTTAGATGAGGGACCATCTGCATCTTTATGTAAAAAAAAATTAATGCCATCACTTTAGAAATTTGACACTATTTATTCCTTTTTAGTTATTCAAATTACTTTTCTTATTAAGATGGTAATTTCCTTCTCATACTTAGCCACACCAGGTTTATTTTCATGTACATACCAAGATCACTGATAAATGTCTCGAAAACATTGGAACTGCTGCTGGATATCTAATTTACCCCTTGAACATAATGGTATAGGAAATAAAATATTCAAAATGACATAAATACTCCCTTGAGTTCATGGTTTTGGCAAATGGCCTTCCAAAATCTTAATGTCACTACATCGTATCATAAGAACATGAATAAAAAAGGTATGCTGAAACTCAGGGTAATTATGAAAATATCTTTCAGAATTAGGGTGCGTGTGTCGAACTTTTGAAGTGTACTCTATTAGCCCATTTGATCATTCTTTATTTGCAGGGAGCTACTTCTTTTGTCTGATGGGAGCCCTAGGAGATCAGGCAAACCAGGCCTGGGTTGACTGGTCAAAAGTCAGAATGGTGGCCACGAATCTCCAAGTGCCTTTACTTACCCCCAACATAATTGAGTCATTTTTATCTACTTAATTGGGCTTTATTACAAGTTTACAGGAATTTTGCCTGTTTCTACTTGAAGTGATGCCCAAATTGAACTTTAACACTTCATTGTGGTTTACCTAAAAACTTTATTTCTGAATCAAGGAAGGATAAAAAAATTCTCGTTATCCATTATTAGGGTATGGGCCTATGGGGTTTTATTTTCATTGTGCATTTGGCCTTCTGTTCTCTATTGTGCGGCTGTGGCCAATGTTGGTGTAAGAAAAGTTGAGAGAATAGATGTAAGAGCTAAATAAGACCACAAAATTCATGGATTTTGCAGGAACCCAACTTGTTCTTATTACTACCTCCATCCCAAAATAAATGTCCACAATAAAAAAAAGAGCACGCAGTTTTAGGAATGGTTAATAACTACAGCTATTATTGAACCAAATGACAATTTTACCCCTAATTTAGTTAGCACACCAAGTGCCTTGGAAAAAGTAATTTATTTGGGTATTACTGGAATCTTTTTGAAATGGAGACTTATCTTTGGACAAGCTAAAGTAGAATGGTGGCAGACTGACAATTCCTTTGGAGTGGAGATAATGCATGATAAGAAAACCAAAGAACTAAAGAAGTGAGTGAAAGTAAGGATACAGAAGTGAGCCAGATGTCTGATTTTTCATTTCAATGTGTGTATCCATGTGCAGATTCATCTAAATGGACAAAAGTGTTACTGTGTATCCTTTTGAATGTATAGCATTTAAGGATGTTATACATATATCAGACCCTAATCTGGTAGCTTCTGCTACAATTTCTGATGATTTCCCTTGTAGGCACCACAACTACTGGTTTGGGTAATGGCTGGAAACAACATATGTATGACTAACAAGTAACTGTGTGGATGGATTTCAAAAATGTATGTAACAAGAAATTCTTGTCACAAACTTCAGAGTTTAAAAGTATCTGTTTGCATAGTTGTTTAGCAATTAAACACCATATAAAGATATTATTTTATAGTCCCTAAATAAATTATATACACCTATATATAGCTGAAATTGAAAGCAACACAGGTCATATCAGAGAACCCGGCCTGTGTAATCTGGATCCATCTAACATCCAACTTGTTTGTTAAAAAATTAATGAAGGCATGTGCTTTTGAGATTTGAACACACAATATTCAACTGTGCCAAACTTGTGCTTAACCAATTTTGCTAGGCAATACATTTGTTTTATTTCAACACAGTATATATATAGATTTAGGTTCAAGTGAGTATCACTTATTATGCAACACACCAGAAGGTACCATTCTTAAAAATAATTTTTTTTAAATTACATTCATAAACATGTTTTTAATTAACATTACAAAGACGATCTATAAATTTCGCGCTCATTCACACATTCTAAGTGCATGAAATCATGTATCACATAACTGTATGTTCACATATATGCAAATTTATGTAAGTGTTGGATCACATCATTTTTAAGGAGTTAGGAGATGTGAATGCATGTGACTTTTACATATCATCCTTTATAATGTTAATTAAAACATATTTATGAAAAAAAAAAATATGAGGTTTTTTTAAAGGTGAAATTCTGGTGCGCTGCATAATGAGTGATACTCTCTCGAATCATATTCTCTTTGTGTGTGTGTGTAAAGTTTACTGATGACTCTTATGAACAAACTTTCTTACAGAACGACCTCAAAAAGGGCCTAAAACGACTAAATTCCCTTCTGTGAATATATATAGGGGGTGTGTGTTTGTGTGTGTGTAAAGTTTACTGGTGACTCTTATGAACAAACTTTCTTACCAAACGACCTCAAATGGGCCTAAAACGACTAAATCCCTTCTGTTAATACATATAGGGAGACTTCAGTCATAAGAAACTACCCCGGTTCCAAACAAAACAAAATTAAAGAAAAAAAGGGTCGTCTTTGTTAGTATGCACACAGAAGTTATAAATTAACAAAGAGAAATGAAATTGGATCTAAATTTTAAAAGACAGCATCATGAACATCATCATTACATAATATGTTTACCTGTGATTGCTTTGCATTCATAGGGGCGTGCAAATTACTTGTGGTTGATGATATATGCAGACCAGGGTAGAGATTTTCTTCAACAGAGGCAGACCCCGATGCTGGGCTTACAGGAGAGCTTATAATTTTCTCATTTGATTTTGAAGGTTCGGGTTTTAGAGTTATGTCCTTGGGAGAACCGGTTTCATTATTGGTGCTTTTAACACCTACCGTGTCTTGCTTCTCAGGACTTTGTTTGACATGTGACACTTCTACGGTTCCATGAGAGACACCATTAGACTTCATATTAACAGCATTGGGCTTCTTATCAATGCGTATACTAGCAACATCCCTGCCCATCACCCTACAAGAAATGATATATTAAGAAATAATTTAAAAGTTTGGTGTTTTGTGATATCAAATGCTCATTACATTGTTTCACTATTGTAGAAGAAGAACAATGCAGAAATGTCCCAACTTTACATTGGAAATTTCCCCGACCACTGTAGCACTGCCTAAAATCACAATGAATTAGGGTATTAAGGCTATTATTACCTTCAAACAGATTATATAAATGCACACATCCAAAAGAAATTCCCCCTCTAAAATTAATCAAAAATATAAGAGAATAGTGGAGAACAGTTCTCGTACAATTAATCAATGACAGTACATTACATCTCAACAGAGAAGCAGTAAAAGGTCATTTTATTTTACCTAGAAAATGTTGGGTCCAGAATAGTTTGAATTTTTCAGTATTTCAGAAAGCTGATGGCAAACTTCTCTACTCTCAGACAAGCTTCCTAGTTGGCACTGTAAAAAAAATTAATAATAATAAAATCATATTTATCCCAGTTATAACATCGTTTCAGCAACCACTGCATAAATCTTATGAACTGAATGAAGGAAATCAAAAGTGTATATACGGAGTTAAATCTTAAGGAACACCAAGGATGAACAGGACTTGCTGGTACTCAACATATAGCATGGCACAAAATAACTGTAAACAAATTATTTACGTAGCAGTGATCAATTTTTTGCATTAATTCTAAACATGAATGTCTTTATGCCAGTACATTATCAAGTCGGATTACGAGCCTTAACAGTAGTATGACAAACTACCATGTTTTGATAACTAAAGAAAGGTCAAACTCTGTTTCTTACAGAACTGTAATTGAGGAAAGGTGTTCTGTAAAGTCTTTAGGAAGATATTGGTTGCTTCCAGGCTCATAGTAGCAGATTGCCTCGGTCAAAATACGGACAAAGTAAACACTACAGTTGAGTCTGCGTAAACGTATAAATGGTGAAAACTATGAAATACTAGGATGTTCAAACATAGACTTGAAGAAGTTGATAAGTTGTAAGAATGTGAGTAAAAATATTTCACCAGGGGGACATGGATTGAAGTAAGTTTAATGGAGTCAAACAGACAAGAAAGTTGTCTCTGCAACAGATTTGGACTCTTATAGTCTTTTTAAGAAAGCTCATTGACCACATATTTACTATCAGTAAATAATTAAACTGTTTCAATACACATGGTCCATGTATCTTGTGTAAAAGATTACAAAATAAATTTCTAAAGCCTATTACATAACAAAAAAGATATGATAGCAGATAAGCCCACGTACGTTTTACAGAAAAATAATTTTATTAATAACAAAACATTATAGTTGGCTAAATAATCTTTATTAGTTATTATCAAACATGAATGTAACCTTTGCGCTCCTTTTTATGTGAAAATTAATATGAAGTAAAAGGAAAAGAAAAATTAGGTCAAATCAAAATCCTACCAGAACAATGATGATACTTGAGAAATAGAAGTTCAGGACTAAGTTAGAAATTTACATATGAAGTATGAACTCATTTTGATTATAGAACAATGAACTACTGTGGACCAACACTAAACAAAAAAAAGAAAAAAAGAAAACATGACATATGGAGCTTCTATAATGTTTTGGGCTTTCTAAAATTGTACACACAAAGATACAATGGTTATTTGCTTGTGCTTTACATTCATATGTCGTTTGACTACAGAATAAAAAAAAACTTAGATGACTATCATTTTACTGATGGTAACCATGTGCTATCGTTTAGAAACATTCCAATTAATATTTACAGAAAATAGTGGTCAAAGCATCCTTGTGAGCATGAGGTAATTTCAAGTAGACCATGAACTTACTAGGAAGATCAGTAAAATCTAGCAAGTAGGACTAAACATCTATTTTACCAACAAAAAACACCATGCCCCCCCTACTCGATCATTCCACACATAAATTTAAGAAAATAAAATTTTTATTTCTGGTCGGTAAAAACACATAAATATAGCAATGAAACTGAAACAGGATGAGGCCATAAAGCAGCAGATGACATCAGCACACGGATGTATGAAAATATAAACAATAAACCTCAAATGACTAAAATAACCAACTGGCTACACATAATTTGGTTGAAACCAACTTACAAAGCGAGATTACCAGAAAGGGGAAAAAGAAGCACAGCTGCTTACATCCAAAACTAAATTTAGACACAGTCGCACCATATATGTTGAATCCAGCAAACACAAAGGCTGCGTCCGGAAGCTACAATTCCATAGTTTAAAACTGGTACTGAGGCAGCGAATTTCATTATACCAAAATTCCAAATTAAGAAATTCATTATGCCAACACACTACAAACTGAACTTTCTGAATAAGAAAATTGCAGACAGATTTCAAAATTTATAATTCAGACCATCATTATCCGTGAAAAGGTGCAAAAAGAACAAGTATACTCCGAAAATTCTTTAACTTCAGGTCCGGTCTACACATTTTTTAAATAAGAGGACACAATCAAACCCTAAAAATTAAGCCTTCGGGAACGACATACATCAACTGAAGCTATCATTTACAAGGTATCTAGAGAATTTGCGAATGACGAAACAATAAATAAAAAGTGTCTAAAATAGAAACAAATCCAGTTTTTTGTATGAAATTCTTCAACTTCAGGCGAAGCTAGCACAAGTCAACTACGAAGAAACAATCAAATTCAAAACCTAAAACACTAAACCATCGATGGAGAACAACACATCTCAATCGGAGCTCACATTTGCAAGATCAAAAAAATCACATCACATAACACGAAGCATGCAATTAAAAACCACAAAATAACACAAATCATACTTAATAACAAACAAACCAACAAATCATCAAAAGATCGACACAATTCACAGCAGATTACATCAAAAAATCGGGAAAAAACTCATACCAACGCAATAACCTTCCGATCTATCACAAACAAGAACCAAATCTGTTCATTCGAGTGCTGTAAAAGGAAAAAACAAAGAGGGAGATTGTTGAGGTATCTATGACTAACAGAATGACAGAATCAAGGCCGGAATTTCAATGGCGTCTCGAATCTCGAAACCGTTATAGTCGCTGTGCTGCTGTGGTCTTGCTCAGCAAATATAGGTAGCTAAATTCTATCGAGTGATTAGAACAAAAGCATAGTACAACATTTGAAGAAGATGGTACAAGTAATTGATGCGTGTTTTGGTTGTTGGTAGAATTTTCAATTTTGACCAGATAGCTTTAGCTACTTTTCCGTTTTTTCATTAAACGGCGTTAGTTGACGGCGTCACCATGACGCCCGTTTTTCATTTCATTCATCGCACGGGTTGAATAATTATATATATACACATTTACCATGTCACATAGGCCAATGGCCTTTTCTCCTTTTTTTTTTTTTTTTTTTTTTTTTTTTTTTTTTTTTTTTTTTTTTTTTTTTTTTTTTTTTAATTTTTCATAACACACCATCTTAACGTTATCTTTTATTTTAATAAATTTTTGTTTACTTCTATTTTAACATTTATTATTACAATTTTTTATTACACACTTAATATTATGATTTTAATTATACTTGTATTTGTGGTATATATATTATCATATCTGCTACGACAATGACGTTTTTTTCTTCTTTTTTTTAGTTTCAATTTTTAATAACACGCCATTATATTATCGTTATCTTTTATTTACCCCTTTTATTGTAATAAACTTTTGTTTACTCTTATTTTAACATTTATTATTACAATATTTTATTACACACACATATCAGCTACGCTAATGACGTTTTTTTTTTAATTTCAGTTTCTCATAACACATCATCATCTTAGCGTTATCTTTCATTTAACCCTTTTATTTTAATAAATTTTTGTTTACTCGTATTTTAACATTTATTATTACAATATTTTATTACACACTTAATATTATGATTTTAATTATACTTATGTTTGGAGTTATGTTTAATTGTATGAAAAATATTTTATTATTCAAATGCATGGAGTAGGCCAATGGCATTTGTTCGTTCTTTTTTTTATTTTAAATTTAATTCTTTTATAACACACCATTATCTTAGCATTATTTTTTATTAAGCCCTTTTATTTTAATAAGATTTAGTTTAGTCCTATTTTAACATTTATTATTACAACATTTTCTTACACACTTAAAATTATGATTTTAATTATACTTATGTTTGGAGTTGTCTTTTGAAACTATTATGTTATGTTTAATTGTATGAAAAAGACTTTATAATTCAAATGCACGATACAAAATTTAATGAAATTGCTTTATAATTAAAATGTTACTATTTAATGTTTAGATTTTTTTTATTAAATTTGATAATGTATAACATTGAACACTACTATTATATCATTGACAAACCCTGATCAATGTATTAGAGACATTATCGTTATAAATTTATTTGATTTGATCGTAAAAGCAACAAATTAAATTGACGATTACACCTAATCAATGTCAAAATTTCAAATTATGGGTATTAATATATAATTAATTAAATCTGGTTCCGATCCAATTTAATAAGACATTGTTTGTAATTTTAACATTAAAAAATCTAGAAATCAATGATAATAAACAACTAACAGTATCATTTGTCTTGCTTCTTGAATCTATATCAGCATTCCAACTTCACTCTTCGATCCTGATTCAGTTGTGTTTCGTTATTTGAATTGCTTGAAAAGTATTTTTGTTCGTTTATTTTTATATTTATTTTTGTAACTAATTATTTTTTACCCCGCAGCAACGCGCGGGTGTTAATAACTCGTTAATACTAGTTTATTAGCCGCGTATTACGCGGATATTTTTAATGTATATAAAATATAATAAATAAAAAGATAATGATATAAATATTATTTTTTTAAACAAAAGTATATAAGGTGATATTATTATTTATTATGACCTATTAATTTTGTATATTTCTAAATATATATGAAGAGTAATTATTTTCTTATATATATTTTTGAATTTTTATTATATTATCTTATAATTAATAAGTTAGTAGATTATTAAATTTTGTATGATTTGATTTGATTTGAATTTAAAAGTGGATTATATTAGATTTAGATAGATTTAATTTATAGAGAGAATTTCATATATACCCCTCCAAAACTTCATAATATCATATATACCCAACCTAAAATTTTAATATCATATATATCCCTCCTAAACATCATAATATCATATATACCCAATTTTAATTATTAACATCACATATATCCCTCTTAAACATCATTAATATCATATATACCCAAATTCATTAATTTATATATTTTTAAAACATTTAAAACTCATAATTAATATTGCATATTAATTAATGACCATTACACCCTTACTCATTTCTTCTTTCAACTAAACTTCAAAATATCATATTTATCCAACTTAAATTAAAATATCATATCCCTTTTAATAATTTTATATAATTTATTTTTGTAAACTTTACTAAATAAATTCTTCAAACTAAAACAAATTAACATTAAAAATAAATAAATAAGTAATATTATATTTTTGCTCGTTTGTAATCAAATTGTATCGTCTTAATATATTTTCTTATTTGTTTTTTTACTACAGTGATCTATATACATATTATATTCTTTTTTTCTTTTTCTTTTTGAACTTTATAGTTCCATCACATTTTGTTTGTTTTTAAATTTAGTATATATATATATTTTTTGTATTCTAATACATTAGTTTCTAATTTTTTTTCAAGTTTGCATTCGTTTTATAACTATTTTTTATTTAGTTTACTTTTTTTAATTTTTATATATAGTCTACAATCTGAGTTAAAACTTGTTATCCGATGTAATTAGTTGTGTATATTTTGAGTTAACTACACGATTATATATATAATCCTATGTATTTAAACTCCAGTTTTTATAATAATTTGTTTAATAATTAGTATCTAGAAAATATTTTAATAGTAAAGGTTTGTTTAAAAAAAACTGAATTTTTTACTAACGAAAATAGTGTAGGGCAGAGGCCTCGAGATGGGGGCGATAGAGGAGACAGTTCGGTTGGAGATCGGGAGTGCCCGAGATGCCACCGTCGTCATAGTGGGCCGTGTGTGCCCAGGTGTTATCGATGCGGTCAGCGGGGGCATGCTGCCGCCACGTGTACTGTTCCAGAGCCATTGTGTTTCCGTTGTGGGAGGTCGGGGCACAGAGTGCGAGACTGTCCAGAGTCGGGAACAGCGGTGGGGTCAGAGCGGAACCGTCGTCATCCGGTCGTCATGATACTAGGGCGCGGGGTCGAGTCTTTCAGGCTACTGCAGAGGAAGCTCGAGATGATGCTGATATGGTTTCGGGTATGTCTTTCTGAGCTTGCTTAAAGTGTGTGTCAGTTGTGGGGTGGGTTATTGGGCTATGTATGTGATAAGTGTATGTGTTCTGTTGTGTGTGACTGCTTCGTGGTGTCTGTGATCATGGGATTGTTATATCTGGGTATGTGTGTGAGAGTAGGATATATTGGGGTAAGATGGGTTATCAGAGTTCTGGCGTTAGGCATTGCGTGTAACAACCTATCTTTTATTTTCAGTATTCGAGTTAATAATGTAATGTTATTACATCATTATTTTGTAATATAATTTAGTAATGAAAATATTAATTAAATTATATTTATGATTTTGAATTATTAAAAGATGATTAAAATTATAAGATATGTAAAAATACAAAAGTTTAGTGGGTTAAGTAACAAATATGATTAAATCAATATATATACTCAAATAAATGATCAATTAAGATCATTAATTTTGATAACTCTCTCTCTCTAATCTCTCTCTAACTCACGGATACTTCACAAAATATCAAGAAATTCATTGAATTGCAATCAATTGAAGAATTAATTCAAGAGAGGGTCACAACATCATCAAAGCATCATCAAATTACAAGATATTAAGGTAATATTTCGTTTAGATTCAAAGTTTTTAAGCATATTGGTTCGGTTTCATGAAAACCGAAAATGCAAGAACTAAAGCCCAAATTTGTTGTTGCATGTGTATAAATTTAGTAGATTATGATGAATTGAAACTAATAAATGAAACAGATTTAAAATATTGTTACTTAAATCATCCAAATAATGATGAAATCGGAAATTTTGTGTAAAAATATGTTCTTGACAAAAATAGTACATTTTGGATGATCTAGATCAAATAATGATGTTATTAATAGGGAAATTAGTATAAAACCAATCAAACAATGATATTACAACATTATAATACATTGCATGTCAATATAAATGAGTTTTAGTGAAATTTGACAAAAACCCGTATGAACAAAATGAAGAACACCAAGAACATTTCTGGAAAAATTTCTAAGTCCAGGGATCCGAATTCGGATGAGACCCGAATTCGGATGATGTTCCACTTCGGACACCTAAATTCGGATGAAACCCATTTTCGGATCCCATACTTCGGATGGTATAAATTCGGATAAAAGTTCTACTTCGGATGATGATCCGAATCCGGATGTGTGCTTGGTCCGAATTGGGATGCCCGTTTCGGATGAATATGAATCCGGATGATTAATTGGTCCGAATTAGAATGGCTATTCCGAATCCGGATGGTCCGAATCCGGATGATCCGAAATTGGATATCCTATTTTGATATTTTTACAAAATTAAAGAAAAATGAATCAAATGATTAACAGAGTTATCAGTTATCAGAATCAGATAAAATAAAGAGAAAGACATGAAATTGATATGATTTGACAATAATAATTCTGGACAGGTTCAGTTGATATCTGAACATTGACACAAAGAATTTAAAGACTAAAATGATGATGATAAAGATGATGAAATTGACATGATATTATCATGAATGAATTTGAACAGGTTCAGTATATTTTGAACAAAGATTTAAAGACTTAAAGACTTGAAAGCGGGTCTCTGATTTGAAAAGAATTGACAGATTACAGATTGACAAAATCCTGAGATAACTCAGGTGGCAGATTCATATATCTGTTTGACCAAGACCCAGACCTGTGAGTTATAGATATTCAGATTGAACATGCATTGATCCGGTTGAGATATATTGATGCTGACAGATTTATTGACATTCATTTATCAGCTGGATTGAGACCTGTGCACACCATGGATGGGTGTTGCCCAGTGGATCATGATAGCTATTTGATTATCTTTTCATATTGCATTTAATATTGCTTCAGACTTTGCTTTATGTTTCATTGCTATCATGACTTCTAAGACATATGCTTCCATTATTGATCAGACATTTGATAGATTGATTCAGCTTGACTAGCCCTTATGGTCTATTGTTCTAGACCCGGCTATTTCACCAGTTCTTATGAACTTGGTAATGACCTCTGATGTTCCGCCATATTGACTTACTGGTAGCTAGCCCAGTATGTGGCTGATCCCCACGATTTAAGCGTGAGTGTGGCTTGAACATCATCCGATTCTATGATTCTATATCTCAATCATGAGGGTTGTAGCGGCAGCCAAGACATATCACGCTAAGACTAATGACTCCGCTTGACACGCATGTTGATATTGAAAATCTATAAACTCACTAAGCGTTGCTTACAGATGTTGCATTAATATTTTACAGGAAAAGCCAAAGGAAAATCACCTGCAGGACCTAGTATTTAGGTCAATCAAGATCCAAGTTTTGAAGATTTTCTAGACCACTACTCAACAAATCTTTCTGGTACTGATTGGAAGACAACAATTGTGGTGGTTCTGGGTAGATTTGATGTAATGTATGATATTATGATTAGATTAGATGTTACCCTTTTATAACTTTATTTTGAAATATGTAAAGTAAATCCTAATCTTGTAATGTACTCGTAATTTTATTATTCCGCAATTTAATTACCCTATCTTAGTATGGTTGATATCGTATTGCATATGATGTGGGACCTAGACTCTGAGGACCGCCCCGTGAGGGGAGGTCTTCACAGGATGGTATCAGAGCACTAGTTTGAGTGAATCAAGTATTACGTAAGTATACTTGATCTCAAACTGAAGCAATACGTATGTATCAATCATTTAGGCGGTTTGAACTGAGATAGGATGTACAGACTGTTAGGATGGGAAAAAGGGTACATAGATCTAAGTCTATAAACTGATAGTTAATTGATTTTAATTTTCAGTAGAAGATGTCAGGATCAGGATCAGGTGATATTCCCAGCAACATGAACCCACAACAGATGTTTGAAATGATGCAACAACTTCTAGCCCAACACTCAGAACAACAGAACAAAATAATGCAAGAACAGTTTCAGGCCAGAGATGAGGCCGAAGCTAAAAGACGTGAAGAAAAGAAAAATAAGAGAAAAGAAAAGCAAGTCCAGACCAATGAATCTGATTCTGATAAATCTAATCCTGAAACCCAAACTGCTCAGCCAAAAGGCTGCAAATTTAAGGATTTTAAAGCTAGCGGTGCATTGAATTTTGAAGGAACAGTGAATCCAATTCAGGAGATGGATTGGATTAGTCATACCGAAGAGATCTTTAGAATCTCTGACTGCTTAGACTCCAAGAAAGTGAGTTATGCGTCTGCACTATTTGTGGGAGCTGCCCGTGCATGGTGGAAAACTCAGCGAAGTATCTATGGTGAGGAGGTGATTCAGACTTTAGAATGGGAGCAGTTTCTTGATATGTTCAATGCGAAGTACTGTCCGATCGACCAACAAGATAAAATGGAAGTACAACTGATGCAGCTGACTCAGGGAACGAAGACAGTCGACGAATACGAGCACGAGTTTTCGCGATTATGCGGTTATTCCTCATACCAAGTTGCTACCGAAGAAAGAAAGATGAATAGATTCCGTGTAGGACTCAATCCAAGATACAGACATCCGATGAGCGCTATCAAATATAAGAGTTATCTGGAAATGGTAGAAGCAGCGAGACAGATCGAGCGAGGATACTTAGAGTACGGTGATCAGCTTTATGCTCCGTCTACTAACCCGATGAATCCGTCTCCTCCAAAGAAACAGCGGTTTGGCAGATTCTTTAGGCCGAATAAGTCTCAGTCCCAACAATCTCAGCATAGTTCACAATAGAAAGCACAAGCTTATTCCCTAACGAATGAACCACGATTCTGCAAGAGATGCAGAAGATCACACATGGGACTATGTAATCCGGATGATGTTACTTGCTTTGCGTGCAACATGATCGGTCATAGTAGTGAAGAATGTCCACAGCAGGGACGTGGATGTGCAAAGTGCGGGAAAAGAGGACATTTTATGTACCAGTGTCGTAGTGGATCGCGTTATCAGCCACAGTCATCAGCAGGAGGTTCTACAGGGAAAAGTTCTGCTGCAATGCCGACTGCACGGACTCGAGCTTTCCAAATCACAGCCGAGGAAGCAAAAGAAACACCTGACGTAGTTACCGGTATGTTCTTGCTTAACTCGATTCCGGCTCGTGTATTATTTGATTCTGGCGCAAGTCGTTCTTTCATATCAACCTCTTTTGCACGACAATTATGTAAGATTCCATCAAAGCTTCCCGTGATACTAGACATTGAGACAGCCAGTAACAATTTCGTTATGGCTGATTCCGTTTATCGAAAATGCACACTACTTGTTGATAATATCGTATTTAATCTCGACCTCATCCCGATTCCGTTAAAAGAATTTGATGTCATCATCGGCATGGATTGGCTAATGAACAACGAGGCTACAATTATCTGCAACCGGCGAGTCATCAGAATCAAGTCTTCAGACGGCCGAGTACTTGAGATCAAGGGCGAGAAGCGGAAAGGTGCACATTGTTTTATATCTGTTGAAAAAGCGCATAAGTACTTGTCTAAAGGTCACGAATCTTATATCTGTTATGTTTCATCTGAATCCAACTCTGAAAAGAAGTCTTTATCTGATATTCCTATCGTCTGTGAGTTCCCAGACGTATTCCCTGACGATATTTCCGGAGTGCCACCGGAACGTCAAGTCGAGTTCAGTATTGACTTGGTTCCTGGTGCGGCTCCTATTGCAAAAGCTCCATACAGACTTGCACCTGCAGAAATGCAAGAAATGTCTAAGCAACTGCAAGAGCTGTTAGAGAAGGGGTTTATCCGACCGAGTTCTTCTCCGTGGGGTGCACCAGTTCTATTTGTTAAAAAGAAAGACGGAACCTTCCGTATGTGCATCGACTACCGCGAGTTGAACAAAGTCACCATAAAGAATAAATATCCTCTGCCCAGGATTGATGATCTGTTTGACCAACTGCAAGGAGCTAGTTATTTCTCAAAGATAGATCTCCGTTCTGGGTATCATCAGCTGAAAGTTAGAAATGAGGATATACCGAAGACAGCCTTCCGTACAAGATACGGTCATTACGAATTTCTCGTGATGCCGTTCGGCTTAACAAATGCACCAGCGGCATTCATGGATCTCATGAATCGCGTATGCAGACCAATGTTGGATAAATCCGTTATCGTGTTCATAGACGATATTCTGATTTACTCCAAAACGGAGGCTGATCATTCCGTTCATCTGCGACAGTTGCTAGAGTTGTTAAGAAAAGAAAGACTCTACGCAAAATTTTCTAAATGTGAATTTTGGCTCAGACAGGTATAATCTCTATTATATATGTCTTGAGCTGTTTTCCTTAACTATTCTATGATTCACATCAGAATTTGAATTTCTATTTTGATTCTTATAGATCCAGTTCCTTGGCCATGTTGTTTCTGGCGAAGGGATTTCCGTTGATCCTTCGAAAGTCGAGGCCGTTCAGAAATGGCAAACGCCTCGCAATGCCTCTGAAATCCGAAGTTTCCTTGGATTGGCCGGTTATTATCGGCGATTCATAAAGGACTTCTCAAAGATTGCTGTGCCGCTTACAATGCTAACACGAAAGAATAGTCCTTTCGTTTGGACCAATAAACAGCAAGAGGCATTTGACATTCTGAAACAGAAACTTATTCAAGCGCCGATCCTAGCCTTGCCAGAAGGCAATGACGATTTCGTTGTTTACAGCGATGCATCTGGTACTGGCTTAGGATGTGTTCTTATGCAAAGGGGAAAAGTAATTGCCTACGCTTCAAGGCAATTAAAGGATTACGAGAAAAGTGCACCAACTCATGATCTTGAGTTGGCTGCCGTCACCTTTGCTCTGAAAATCTGGCGGCATTATCTTTATGGGACTCGGTGTCAGCTCTACACCGATCATAAGAGTCTCAAATATCTTTTCACTCAAAAAGATCTGAACATGAAGCAACGTCGGTCCTTGGAGCTTATCAAGGATTATGACTGCGAGATCTTATATCATCCCGGCAAAGCAAATGTTGTCGCGGATGCGTTGAGTAGAAAAGTATATCCAGAAAAGTGCTGTTATGCCCTAACTCCAGTTATATTCTCTTCTGATCTTATTGAAGATATTCGAGTTGCTCAAACTGAAGCGCTGAAAGAAGAGAACATAGATTCTGAAAATCTTAAAGGGCAGTTACAATTTCTGACTCTGAACCATTTGGGACTTCAATGTCTCAAGGGAAACCGAATCTGGGTTCCTAAGTATGGTTCAATCCGTAGCACTCTTCTGTCCGAAGCTCATCAGTCCAAGTTATCTATTCATCCTGGCAGCTCAAAAATGTATTTTGATCTGAAAGCTGATTACTGGTGGCCAGGAATGAAGAAAGACATCGGTAAGTGTGTTGAAAGCTGCAAAGTATGTCAGATGGTTAAGGCAACCAGAAACCCTTCGGGGATATGCAACCACTGCCAGTTCCTGAATGGAAGTGGGAGCATATAACAATGGACTTCATTACGAAGCTGCCAAAGACCAAAAGACAACACGACTCTATCTGGGTAGTCGTTGATCGTTTAACGAAATCAGCACATTTCATTCCAATGAAAGAAACTTATTCACTGGATAGATTGGCACAGTTGTACATCACAGAAATTATTTCTCGTCACGGTGTGCCAAAGTCTATTGTATCTGATCGTGATAGTCGCTTCACATCCAGATTCTGGCAAGCACTACAAGAAGGGATGGGTACTCGGATTTCTATGAGTACTGCTTATCATCCAAATGCAGATGGCCAGAGTGAGCGTACTATTCTAACTCTCGAAGATATGCTTCAAGCCTGCATTCTTGATTTAGGTGGTAACTGGGATGACCACTTGTCGTTGGTCGAATTTTCATACAATAACAGTTATCATTCAACAATCAAGATGGCTCCTTTTGAAGCTCTATACGGAAGAAAATGCAGAACTCCTACCTGTTGGCGCGAAACAGGTGAATCGCCAATAGCAGGACCTGCCCTTCTACAGTTGACTCATGAAAAGATTCAACTAGTTAGAAGAAATATTCTTGAAGCTCAAAGCAGGCAGAAGTCATATTATGACAACCGGCACAGATCAATCAGTTTTGCAGTTAACGATTGGGTGATGCTGAAAGTATCCCCAATGAAGAATGTGGTACGGTTCATTAAAAGAAACAAGTTAGCTCCGAGATTTATTGGTCCATTCAAGATTGTGGAAAAGATTGGAAATCAATCTTATCGTCTTGAACTGCCAGCGGACTTAGCTGGAATACATCTTGTATTCCATGTCAGTCATCTAAGAAAGAGTTTAGCCGACGAAAGAGAAGTGCAGATACCACACGTTAACTTGCAAATTGATGAGAAGCTTCGCGTGGTTGAAGAGCCAGAACGTATTCTGGACTCGAAGACCAAAAAGCTTCGGAATAAAGAAATACAGATGGTGCTTGTCCAGTGGAAACACCACAAAGGTTCGCATCAGTCTTGGGAATCCAGAGATGTTATGAAAGCAACATATCCCAGTCTGTTCGAATGTAGCTAACTTCGGGGACGAAGTTTGAGCGTGGTAGAGCCCATTCTGTAACAACCTATCTTTTATTTTCAGTATCTGAGTTAATAATGTAATGTTATTACATCATTATTTTGTAATATAATTTAGTAATGAAAATATTAATTAAATTATATTTATGATTTTGAATTATTAAAAGATGATTAAAATTATAAGATATGTAAAAATACAAAAGTTTAGTGGGTTAAGTAACAAATATGATTAAATCAATATATATACTCAAATAAATGATCAATTAAGATCATTAATTTTGATAACTCTCTCTCTCTAATCTCTCTCTAACTCACGGATACTTCACAAAATATCAAGAAATTCATTGAATTGCAATCAATTGAAGAATTAATTCAAGAGAGGGTCACAACATCATCAAAGCATCATCAAATTACAAGATATTAAGGTAATATTTCGTTTAGATTCAAAGTTTTTAAGCATATTGGTTCGGTTTCATGAAAACCGAAAATGCAAGAACTAAAGCCCAAATTTGTTGTTGCATGTGTATAAATTTAGTAGATTATGATGAATTGAAACTAATAAATGAAACAGATTTAAAATATTGTTACTTAAATCATCCAAATAATGATGAAATCGGAAATTTTGTGTAAAAATATGTTCTTGACAAAAATAGTACATTTTGGATGATCTAGATCAAATAATGATGTTATTAATAGGGAAATTAGTATAAAACCAATCAAACAATGATATTACAACATTATAATACATTGCATGTCAATATAAATGAGTTTTAGTGAAATTTGACAAAAACCCGTATGAACAAAATGAAGAACACCAAGAACATTTCTGGAAAAATTTCTAAGTCCAGGGATCCGAATTCGGATGAGACCCGAATTCGGATGATGTTCCACTTCGGACACCTAAATTCGGATGAAACCCATTTTCGGATCCCATACTTCGGATGGTATAAATTCGGATAAAAGTTCTACTTCGGATGATGATCCGAATCCGGATGTGTGCTTGGTCCGAATTGGGATGCCCGTTTCGGATGAATATGAATCCGGATGATTAATTGGTCCGAATTAGAATGGCTATTTCAGATCCGGATTTGTCCGAAACCGGATGATCCGAAATTGGATATCCTATTTGATATTTATATAAAATTAAAGAAAAATGAATCAAATGATTAACAGAGTTATCAGTTATCAGAATCAGATAAAATAAAGAGAAAGACATGAAATTGATATGATTTGACAATAATAATTCTGGACAGGTTCAGTTGATATCTGAACATTGACACAAAGAATTTAAAGACTAAAATGATGATGATAAAGATGATGAAATTGACATGATATTATCATGAATGATTTTGATCAGGTTCAGTATATTCTGAACAAAGATTTAAAGACTTAAAGACTTGAAAGCGGGTCTCTGATTTGAAAAGAATTGACAGATTATAGATTGACAAAATCCTGAGATAACTCAGGTGGCAGATTCATATATCTGTTTTACCAAGACCCAGACCTGTGAGTTATAGATATTCAGATTGAACATGCATAGATCCGGTTGAGATATATTGTTGCTGATAGATTTATTGACATTCACTTTATCAGCTGGAATGAGACCTGTGCACACCATGGATGGGTGTTGCCCAGTGGATCATGATAGCTATTTGATTATCTTTTCATATTGCATTTAATATTGCTTCAGACTTTGCCTTATGATTCATTGCTATCATGACTTCTAAGACATATGCTTCCATTATTGATCAGACATTTGATAGAATTGATTCAGCTTGACTAGCCTTATGGTCTATTGTTCTAGACCCGGCTATTTCACCAGTTCTTATGAACTTGGTAATGACCTCTGATGTTCCGCCATATTGACTTACTGGTAGCTAGCCCAGTATGTGGCTGATCCCCACGATTTAAGCGTGAGTGTGGCTTGAACATCATCCGATTCTATGATTCTATATCTCAATCATGAGGGTTGTAGCGGCAGCCAAGACATATCACGCTAAGACTAATGACTCCGCTTGACACGCATGTTGATATTGAAAATCTATAAACTCACTAAGCGTTGCTTACAGATGTTGCATTAATATTCTACAGGAAAAGCCAAAGGAAAATCACCTGCAGGACCTAGTATTTAGGTCTATCAAGATCCAAGTTTTGAAGATTTTCTAGACCACTACTCAACAAATCTTTCTGGTACTGATTGGAAGACAACAATTGTGGTGGTTCTGGGTAGATTTGATGTAATGTATGATATTATGATTAGATTAGATGTTACCCTTTTATAACTTTATTTTGAAATATGTAAAGTAAATCCTAATCTTGTAATGTACTCGTAATTTTATTATTCCGCATTTTAATTACCCTATCTTAGTATGGTTGATATCGTATTGCATATGATGTGGGACCTAGACTCTGAGGACCGCCCCGTGAGGGGAGGTCTTCACATTGCGCTATGTTAAGTGGATTAATCTTGTTGAGTTAGGTGAGTACCTGAGTATGTGATAAAAGAGAGTGAAGATTGATGGATTGAGATCACATGTGGATTGAGTGGTTTATGAAGTGACGCCACGAGAAGACTCTGCGAATAGAGAATATACCAACACAAGATATGCGAATTAGGGGATTTAACTGAGTTATTAGCGGATTGACTAACTGTGAAGTGAAGACGTGTATTAGTGATGATTGTGACATTCAGAGTTCAATTGCGAATTCAACAGAGTTGTTAATAATTATATCGAGAGTTGTGAGTCAACATTTTCGGGGATTTGACTTAGAGATGTGTAATTGCGAATGGGCTTGCGATAGATTCCGGGGACAGAATCTTCTTAAGAGGGGAGGATTTGTTACATCCCAATTTAGTGATAATTGCGTGGAATTATTTCAGTGGATGTTTAAATAATTATTAATGTGTGGGTCCAATAATATCCCGAGTAGTGGATTAAACGTGTCGGGTTTATGAGTTGCGTGGCGCCGGGTAATTAATTTAGTGGATTAATTATATAATTGGGTTCGTTGAATTAAATGGGTTACGTGGATTTTAATTGTGAAAATGTGATATCGGGTTCGGGTTATCGGGTCGGAACCGCCAAAAATAGAGAAATATAGATACGTGCGTCCTTTTTCTTCCTTTCTAAAAAAATTGAAGCGTGCAGTGTGTGAAGTGTGTGTGTGCGTTCGTGAGTTCAGCAGCCAAAATCAATTCATCTTCAAAATTGATTGCTGAAATTGGAGTTAATTCCTCCTTCTCCATTTTTGTGTGTTCTTGAGCTCAAGAAGATAAGAAAGCTTGGCATCTTATGGGTTAATTTGTGATATATGTGAAGGGTTTGTGGGGTTGGTTTTATAACTAGTATAGTGAAGTTATATGTTGATTTGAGATGTTATGGAGCTGGAAATCGGGTTTTTGGGGGTAATTTAACCCCTGGCCGAAGTAGAGCAGCGAACAGGGAGGAGGAAGACGACACGAGCGCGGCCGTGATGGGCGCGGGCGCGTTCGGGGCTTTGGGTCCGGGTTTGGGGGCTGGATTCTTATGGGATTTGGGGTTGGTTTTGGGTGTTTGGGTCCCGTTGGGGCTGTTTTTGAGTCGGGGCTCCGTTGAGTTTGCTTTTGAGTCCGAGTCGGGTTCATGTCTATTATGGGTCGGTTGTATGTGTTTGTTGGAAATGGGATTTGTGTTACAGTTTGGGATCCGTGGATTTCAGGGACGAGTCAGCGAGCCGAGTCAGGGATTCCGGGATTAGTGGATCAACCAGGTGAGTACCCGAGTTCCTTTTAAACCGCGACACTGTTTTCCGAGTCATAATTGTGCAGTTAGCTTTGTATGTGCGTATATTGTGTATTGTGAATGAGACAGGGACGTGAGCACAAGTATGATTCTAATTCCCACATATGTGTTATGTGTGCATGAGATGAGATCCAGTCCAGGGGTCCGTAATGAGTTCCATATGGACGGTGATTTGCGATGAGTGATCGCGCGGGTTGACTATTCCTAACAGTTCTTGGGGCGTGTATACACGGCAGGGCCTGTAGCCGGTTCGCGCCCGTGCTACAGGGTTGTGGCTAACCACCTCGGCCGCGGTCGTTAGCTGGGGAAGGGTCCCCCTTCAGTGATTCTGTGTGCAAGGCTGTGGATCTCATGTTGTGTGTGTTCGTACCTGTTTATTGATGTTGATTGCCACGGACAGAGATAGAGCTTGTGCTGTGTGTATGTGCTATGTGTACGCATGCTATGTATTTATTGTGCAGAGTCTAACCCTCGCGTACTCACGAGCTTCCGAGCTTACGTATTCGAGTCTACCATGTTCAGGGAATTGGAAAAGAGATGGGTAGCTGGGATTGCTGATCAGGGACTTGCAGTCAATAGAGGACGGTGTATCTGCCTTGTTAGTGATTATAATTAGTGATGATCGTGTCTGTACCCTTTTGAGATGTTATTAACCAGTGAATGATGTGTAAATGATATTATGTGAAAGTTTAAAATTGTTAGTGATTTCAGCTTATCTTATGACATGTGCATGATAGAGCTATTGCGATATTGCCACCTGTGTATTGTATTGACGTGACATTTCCGGGATCGGGGAGGGTGTTACATAGGATTAAATATAAAAATTAAAAAAAGTAAAGTAAATAAATAATAGTTATAAAACGCATGCAAACTTGAAAAAATTTTGAAACTAATGTATTAGAAAACCAAAAATATATACTAAATTAAAAAAAAATGCGATACAACTATAAAATTCTAAAAGAAAAAAAAGAAAGAAAGAACGTAATATGTAATCAGTTAATTGTATATAGATTAATGTTGAAAAAAAAAACAAATAAGAAAATATAATAAGACGATACGATTTAATTACAAACGAGAAAAACACGATACAATTTTTTTTAATGTTAATTTGTTTTAGTTTGAAAATTTTATTTATTAAAGTTTACATAAATAAATTATATAAACTTATTAAAAGGGATATGATATTTTAATTTAAGTTGGATAAATATGATATTTTGAAGTTTAGTTGAAAGAAGAAATGATTAAGGGTATAATGGTCATTAATTAATAAGCAATATTAATTATGAGTTTTAAATATTACAAAAAATATTAAATTAATGAATTTGGGTATATATGATATTATTGATGTTTAAGAGGGATATATGTGATATTAATAATTAAAATTGAATATATATGATATTATGATGTTTAGGAGAGATATATATGATATTAAAATTTTAGGTTGGGTATATATGATATTTTGAAGTTTTGGAAGGGTATATTTGAAATTCTCCCTAATTTATAAGTTAGTAGAGTATTAGATTTTGTTTGATTTGATTTGATTTGAATTTAAAAGTGGATTATATTAGATTTGGATAGAGTTGATATAAATTTCTTTATTATTTTTAAAATCTATAACTGCCACATGTCGATTCATGATGACGACACGTGGCTTCACCAGAAATGAGTATAGTTACTCTTTTAATAGTATAGATAGAAGATTAGGGTAAATTACGATTTTCGTCCCTGTGGTTATATATAAATTATGGTTATGATTCTTTTCACGTCGAAATTACAATTTCAGTATATATGGTTGTAGTTTTGTTATGCTTTTACTCTTTTGACCAATCGTTTTTTTTTAAAATAACCGTTTGCCCTTTTAACATTGTTTCACTTTTGGTCCCTAACTAATCACTTTCTTTTTTATATTATTTTAATTACTTTTATCATATTATTATCTATTTGGTATTTAGGTTTTTTTATTATTGTTACAATTTAACTAAAGTATTATTTTTTAATATGTTTTCTTTTACTATTATTATTTATTTATTTGATATATCTTTTTTAATTAATTATTACAAGAATTTAGTTAAAATAATTTTTACATATATGGATTTGTATATTAATAAGTTGTATTATTATTAATATTTCAATTAAGTTCAAATATTTATTCAACTATATATACATTTATTTTTAAAAAAATTATTACTTTTCTTTTTTAAATCTTATAATTATTTATATATATAAATAATTTATCTTTTTTAATATTATATATTACTCATAAAAATACTTCTTTATATTTAATTTATTTATTTTGTTAAGTGAATATATTTATTTATTAAAATTTTGTTATAAGTTCGTATGTAGTTTTTATTATACTTAATGGAATAATACATTGAACATTTATAATTTATATGAATATTAACTTTATGAAATAAATAAATTAGAATGGATTACACGTTAAATAATAAATTTTATTAAGTTAAAATTACTTTAAACATAAAAGTTTTATAAAAATAGAAAAATTAAAATTAAAATGTTTAAATTAATACATATATGTATAAATTTAGACAAAAATATGACCAAATTTATAAGTATGTATATAAAGTAGAGACAAAAGATAAATAAGTTGAATGATAAATAGTTAAAAACTTTACCTTTTAAAATTTAAATATATAAATAGTTCAATATATGTTTAAATTTTATATGTAAGAACAGTATTAACAATATTAATAACAATAATTAACAACAATACAATATATTAAATTTAGTCACATACAAATTATTTTCAATTACTACTACTTATTCATGTTAATACTTAAACTATAATAAAATAATAATAATACTAATAATACAAATGTCAAATAAACAATGAAAATAAAACATGTTAAATAAATTATTACTTCATTTACATTTTAATAGTAATAATAAGAAAAATATATTAAATAAATAATAAAAAGATAATAAATCATTAGGAAAATGAATATAAAAAGAAATATTTTGATGAGGGACCAAAAATGAAATAAAGTGAAAGGGTAAAATTGTCAATTTTTAAAAAAAAATTGGATAAAGGGACCAAAAGCATAACAAAACGCCAACTATAAGTACTGTTATTGTAATTTTATAATGAAAAGGACGGTAACCATAATTTTTATATAAGCACGGGGACGAAAATTGTAATTTACCTTTAATATTATTATAAGGATTTTAATAACCATAAGATATATGGCTCGTCGGGCAGAAGTCTTGTCTCTATGCGACCAATATGGGTCAATTTGGGTTGGTTTTTAGTTGATACCCAACTCTATCAAAAATTTTGTTTTTTTATCGTAGAAACCATTTAGCTTTTGATTTTCTTGATTTGGTATTTCGGTTTTCTTGGTTTTTGATTTTACAGTCTGAACACATAATTCATTGATTTTTGATTTTGTTCGCTTTAGGTCGTTTTTGGATTTAATCCTGGACTTTTATATTTCTATAGATGATTTACATTTGAGTTTTTTTATTAAATTGAACTTTGATTTATTTAACTTAGATGTTAGTTAGTTTGATTTATTAAGTTTAAGTCTTAGTTAAATAATTGATACTTTGAAACGTTAATTTATTTTGTTTGTGTCATAACAAATAAACAAGAGTGGAGTTAGGAGCAAAGTGAAATTAGAAAGTCATTTATCTAAATGATATATTTAAAATATTTAACTTGAAATATTTAAAATATTTAACACCTCAAATAAGTAATAAAATATTTAAAAAAAATTACTTTAACTTAAATCGTTCGATTCGGTTTTTCGATTTTGTTTTAGGACAATCCGAACCCGAATCGTTTATAATGTCTTTTTCTTTTTGATTTTTGGTTTCTTGATTTTTTAATTTTTTGGGTTCAATTTCAGATTTTTCGGTTTGATTTTTACTGCTCACCCCTACTTGTCTCTATAGTAAAGGTCAAGACCAAAGGCTTACGTTCTTGGGATAAATCTTAACTAGAAAACGAGTATGTTTGACACAACTAGTTTTAACTTCGAGCTGAAGATTTTGGGAGATGTCTTTTATAAGAGTTTGAGCTTTTAATTTTTTACAAAAGTGCTTGGTAAAATTAATTGTAATTGTAGCTTTTAGCATTAAATAACATAAAATGACATCAATATTAATTAAATATTGTAGTTTATAATTATTAGGACGGTAAAAAAGCAATTTTGATCGACCAAAAGCTTAATATCCTTTTATAAGCTACTTCAAGTACATTCTCGTGGAAGACCATTTAAGAGTTTTCATTTCAGAATCAAAAGTTCGGGCTCATATAAACCAAACGGAGCTTTTGAGCTTAAGCTTTCAAAATCAAAAGTCGAATATCCTAAAAATTGTCATAAGTTTTTTGCTAAACACACCCAACACCTTTTAGTAAAATAGATTTAACCTTTTTGTTTTGGGTTTATATCATAAAATAATGTGTTTTCCATCGGTCACTGAATTCATTTTATATAAGTTGTTATATTTTAATGTTTTATTATACTTGAGTCGTTTGACATTTAAATTTTTGACTTGATTATGGCATGTATTATCTTTATAAATGATATGTTAACTAACTAAATGATAATATCAACATTTTGTCATTTTAATATTCATTCGTAATAATCCAATAATTTTTATCAGTCCGATATATAATATAAGTTTTTTCTAAAAATGACACGTTATATATAATACCATTTCCATCGGGCAATTCATATTCATAGCCACATCCCCATTTTCAACTCTTGATGTGATATGCACAATTTCTATGATTTGACACTCACTCGTAATTCTTTCTTCTAGTTCATCTAATCTCTGTCATATATTCTCTCTTTCTTGTCCATCATTCTCCAGATGTTATTATATTATTATAACTTGGCTCACTTGTATCATTTCTAAATATATCAATAAAAATTTGTTTAATTGGTAAAATCTTTTTTTTTTCTAGATGCAACATTTTATAGTGCAATAATTATTTTTTTGAGAAAAACATAATGATTATGTATGCGTTGTAATTTTGAATTAAAGATGTTTCTTAAACTATTATTTTAATTATCAAGACCTAACCATTATCAAATATCAAAGAGTGTCGATAATACTAACTTCAACTCGTAGATAACTTCAAAAGCACCATAATATCATCACCAAAGTTTTGCACCCAAGCATACGACTAATTATAGATACTGAGGCATCACAGAAATAAATATTCCAAATGGATGATGGCTCCATATCTACCGAGGGCTAGAACCTGCAACCCTATCAAAACAATTGTCAAGTATAACAACAAGTGTATCAATTGTCAAGGCCTAACAAAAGGCCCAAAATATAATCATATAATAACTTAATAATATCCTAGGAAATGGAATTCATAAGTATGATCGAGACCATGCCAATCCACCTAGACCACCCATGGAACAACTTCGGAAACATACACATGCCCTCAACGGATGACACCTTGCTCATCAATGTCAAGATGGGGCTTACGTCGGACCTGGTCCCCAGTGAATGTTAGCCTTACCCAAACCATTTTCTTGTAAAAAAAAAGTCCCCATACGGGGTAAGCAATTGCATAGCAAGTAATCCCAATTACAACATACAATTCACAACGTTAAACCAAAGAACGATACCATGAAAATCATTAAAGATATATATATATATATATATATATATATATATATATATATATATATATATATATATATATATATATATATATATATATGGATGTATGATATGATTTTCTATCCATGCTCTAGTCTTTCATGGAGTCAAGTGGTAATCCATGCTTCGGTCTTTCACGGAGCAAGTGGTGAACCATGCTTCGGTCTCTTACGGAGTCAAGTGGCCTAACACATAGAGAATCTCGTGCTCCTCTTGGACGGAGTCCAGCTCGATCCTTTGGCCAATCCGACGCATCGGGACTTCACTATGTCAAGCGGTATTATCAAATGGCCATGCTTGCAAAATTCCTACCACCAAACACCAATTCCCTTATCCACCATTGTATCCACAGTTTATATGCATGCCATGTATCGTGTACATATTACCTAAACATGCCTTTACATATATCACGTAAATCATAGTATCCCAATGAAACCAAAGTATATCAAATAGCAAACGAACATATAATAGCATATAAGCATCATGTATGCACATTATGTAGTAAGGAAGGATTTACTCACAATACTGTCGATATCACAAATCCTTAAATACCACACTTAGTTCTCGAACTCCGACTACGAGCCACTCACCCACAACCTAGTATGGTGATCACATAAATAAGTGCCTCATTATAAGTCGTACCCATAATTACTTGTACGAATCTCATTACATTAGGCTTGGTTATTTACAATTGTCATGGTTAAGTAACACGACTCCTCTTTCTCCTACGCGTCTATAATCCCATATTTACAAGATGGATTATAATTATTCCAAATATCAAATATGTATAATTTATTTTCAAAATACATAACTTAATTTCATTCAACATTTACACTGCCAGAATGATGCGTTGCGGTGCTGACGTGGTGCGTCGATTGTCCAGCAAAGAACTCGTCTTTCTCAGTTACACGAAGCGTTGGGGATTTGATGTGGCACGTCAGTTATGCAGTGTAGAACCCTCCTTCCTCGTTTATGTGATGTGGTGCGTCAGGCGACGACTGGAAGGTTCTAGTGCTGACACCTCATGAATGTGACGCGTCAAGGTGCTGACGCGGCGCATTGCGACCAGACTACACCTTTCAACTTACGTGTTTTTCATAAAAAAATTCCAAAAACACATAATATTCCATTTTACTTATTTATGAACATTCATAAAGCATTAATAACATGTTTTTAACTAACCAAATCCTTGGAAATATCATAAATCCCCATTTTTGTCATTTTGGTCCATAACACAAAAAACTTCATTGAAAATCATATACTTGGTTATAATGGGTAAAACTTGGTGAAAAGCTTTAAAATCAGCACATTTCAATAGTTATTTCGAAGATACAACGTGTGTTATGATAATCACCATTTTTAACTAAACTTTAAACACTTCATGACTTACTTAAAACACAATCTTTAAGCTTCAAACTTTGAGAAAAGCTTAGTAACCATCTTAAAAACGCTTTCCAATGATTTATGTAAAGATCCGATGTTGATATTTGAAATTACCAATTTTGAGCTTCAAAGTTCCATTAATGGAGTTATGGACAAGATGGAGGATATACAGAGGGTTAGAAGCTTGCAAGGTGTGCAAAACACATGTGTAAATTCGTAAGTAACCTATAGGAAAGCATAAGCACAAGATTATAAGTTTTTACGTCAAAGACTTAGTGGTAGAAAGGTAGTTGCCTAACAATGCCTCTTTCTCCTTGCTCTTTCACACACACATACACACACTTAATAATTCCAGAGAATTTAGAGAGAAAGATCAAAAGAGTAATGGGCAAGTTAGGGGGCTCTTTTGAAATAAAAGAATACATATTATTAACTAGGTAAAAAAACTCATCATTTGAAAATCATATCCAATGGTCACAATATGGTAAAGAGGGGACAAGAAAGGCGGACGGTACCCTCTCCTAGCCACCAGCCATCCATCTCTCTCCCTCATAACTTGCTCGACATGTTACATCGGGTTTGTTACCCGATACCCAAAAATGTTAAATATCAATATTATGGTCAAACGGCTCAATTTTCTATAATGATTAACACTTGGATTTCCAAAATAATCAATTCTCATTTTCGTAAGTCATTACATTAAATCTTGATATAATACATAGTTGATAATTCACTAAGTCGAGTTTGTGAATTTCAAGGTGTTACAATCTCTTCATCATTGGACTGATCTCGTCCTCGAGATCATTGAGCTTAAAACAAGCTTGAGTGTTTTGCCAACATTTATGACTTCGACTCCCACGTGAGATTCGGTCCTCTGTGATGCTTCCATCGCACCAAAACCATTTCGATTTCTTTACTCCTTAACTTTGATATTTTCTGATCTACAATCGCTTCAGATTCCTCAATATATTGTAATTTATCATCATTTGAACTTTTGACATAGGTAGGAGGTTTCGCCATTCATCGAACACTTTCGCAAGTAGCTTACATGAAAGACATTATGGATACCTGACAATTCGGGTGGTAATTCTAATAGATAAGCTTGCGCTCCAATGCGCTCGATAATTTTATAAGGTCCTACGAATCTCGGGCTGAGCTTGTCCTTGTTTCCAAATCTCATAACGCCTTTCCATGGATACACTTCCAACATTACCATATCGCCCACTGCTAACTCGATCGGGCGGTGTTTCTTATCTGAGTACAACTTCTTCCTATCTTTCGCGACTTTCAAACATACTCTGAGTATTTGAATCTTATCATTCACGATTCGCATTAATAATGGTCCAACGATTGGTCTTTCACCATCTTCTCGCCAACATGTCGGAGTACGAAAAAGAGATCCATATAAAGCTTCAAATGGAGCCATTCTGATCGACCAGTGATACTAATTATTATATGAAATTTGATCAACCGCAAATAGAAATCCCAATTCCTTCCGAATTCCAACACACATGCATGTAACATGTCTTCGAGAGTTTGAATCGTCCTCTTACTTTGGCCGTTTGTCTGCAGATGAAATGATAATATCAAAACCAATATGTAAATCAAGATTTAAACAATAGAATTAGATTAACACAACTAGCCAAATGCTTTGATTGATATGAACTGAGAGTACAATACAATGAATTCTTACAATGAAAATCTACGTGTACTGTTACATTGAGTTTCTATTTATACAAGGAACAACTTACAAAATGACAATATAAGTCCCTAGACTTAATATCCATAAACAAAAAATATAATATCAACATTCTTCCCCTTTTATGGATGTTAAGCCTAGATGCCTTCTTTGTAGCCCAATTTCTTCTCGAATCTTCTGATTACTCGCTGACTGCTTAATCTGATTTCAATTTCTGACACAAAGTCTGCAATCATCAGCCTTTCTTACTTTGACATGACATCTTTTGATCTCTTCAACTTGTCTTCATCCAGAACTCCTTTCAATGACATCACTATCATTCTAAGAGTTCCATCCGAATACTTGTTGATCTCACTTATCCTTATCTCATTCTTCAAGTGATCTTTATTCTTGTAGATAACACATGGTACATCATCCAAAACCACTTGAAATTCTTTGTACTTCTCAATCTCTTTCAATTCCTTTCTGGGTGCCGTCATTTTTATTTCATGCCCATTTTCACCCCAATTTGTATATCTTGAATGACACTAAAACCATCTTCGTATGCATGAAATGGAATACGACCTCGAGAGCAAACCGACAATTCTCTTCTCGCTTGTTTCTACACAACTCATCAAATAGATCTTCAATATCTTCAATGAAGACATTAAAGAAATCTGCTTCACTAAATTTGTAGATTTTCTTATTAGTGTGGAGAACATTGAATACATGATAGAAGACATTTACAAATATGTCTTTGTCTATTCTTTTCAGCTCAATGATTCTTTCCCAGACTCTCACTTTTTCAATCGGCTGTGCCTTATTTTGCAGAAAACTAACATAATTAACTAGATACGGCATGTTAGGCTCTATGACTCTGCATAGCATAAAAAATGTTAAAGGAGCTCGTTTTTTACGAAAAAAATATTTCTTTCTAAGAAGTCCTCCAAAAACGGCAATATGTTCCTCCTCTTTGTATACTCTTCATTATGTTTAGACAATTTCAGTTACTTTTCTTTGTTTATTTTCTTAGTCAATTCTTCTTTGTCTAACAAACTCAGCATATCATCTCTATCTCTTTTCAATTGTCCTTGAACAACTATTCTCAAACTTTGTTGTCGATCTGACTCGTCTGCGAATACAACCTCATTCGAAAACTTGTCCATCAGCTTTTCATTAGAAACTGTGACTTGTTGGACTGATTTAGGCTCTCCCATGAAGATCAAAGGCACATCTTCTTCATCTTCGACTTTGATCGTCACATACTTTTTATTTGTGACATCATATTACATTGCCATTTACATCAGCTTCTTCGTTTTAGGATTGTAATGAAGTCCAAACAACTAAGGCAATGTGTCGTCGTACTCAGCAACCGCATGCTTTGCAACCGTTGGTATCTGTTCAGATTCCAACACATCATCTTTAAAGATTTCTGCAATCAACTCTCCTCATCAACTAACCTCTCTGCCCTCATCGAAGACGCAACAAATTCAAAATTTTCTGTTTCAGCTTCAGACGTCTTAACTTATTTTCCAACTTCCTAAATAAATAACATGTCATCTTCTTTGTCTGATCCAGCATATTCTTTAAAATTGATCTTGAATCCAAACTGCATACTCACCAGATCTGAAACATCTTCATAAAAAATCAATTCCAGACCTCGTTGAGAAGCAACTGGTTCGTCTGTTTTGGATCCACTGGCTTTAGACACATTCTCCTCGGTCTCCTTTGTTTTATATAACACAATCTTTTTACTTGAATCATCAAGTTTCCTCCTCTTCTCCCCCTCATGAGGATCATTATCGGAGTCAGGATCATCATGTTTCTGTTTGGACCCAGAAGCTTGAGATTTACATGTTTCCTCAAGTTTTGAAAACCTTTTAGATAAAGCGCCCAGAGCATTAACTATTGTAGCCTCTAATCCAGTCACTCTGTAATTCAAATTCAAAAATTATGCTTCATAGTAGCTGCGCAGTTCGACATTTGAATCAAACTTTTCTTGTTTTGACTCTGTCACGGTAGCTTTTCCTTTTAACAACTGTTGCATGCTCATCATTTGATCCATCATCATTTCAAACTGACTATTCATTTTCTGATTTATGCCTTGAATTGCTTCATGCAGATGTTCTTGAGTTAACAAGGGTAAAGAGCTAACACCTGGATCACTTAGATTGCCAGTTGTCACAATATTGGAACTTGTGAAAAGAACCTCTGTATGGCCTACACTCTGAGTTAGCAGTGATGTGTCTCCGATAGGACTTATACCTAATCCTTGTGAAGGTGCAACAGATGAAACCGATACTATAGGTATTCCGACAGGGACACTTAGTCCACATATACTTGTTGCAACAAATGCAACCGACTCTGGTGTCCTAACAATGTTTGTTGGCTCTACGATGCATGTAGAAATGAAAGTTGTACACAGGGGTAGCTGTGTACTTTGTTTAATATTTACAAGATTCAAATGATCCCTGGATAGTAGATGTGAAAAATCCCCGTGAAAAGTTGAAACATCCTTTTGTTAAGAAGAGGATGAGTGGCCGGTGGGGTGTGCAAGCAGCAATGGGATACTGGTTTGTTCAATATCAACCCTTAAAGGAGAGTTGAGAGTGTGTGTGGCTTCCCGACTGTTTAGGGTTGGTAGCTCACTCTCACTCACAATATCAAACACTTCCTACGTCCTCTCACTAATACATACAAGTCTATACAATTCAGCGTCAGTACCCGTTTCTTCATCATCATCTCCATCATTACTATAATCTCCATATCCTCCTCTCATATCAGATAGAGTCCTTTCTGAGTCCTCTCGCTCAACTCCCTCACCACCCCTCTCTACTTCCTCCCTTAACACACTTTCACACTGTTCAGCAACCCCATGTTGTTGAACCTCGTTAGGGGTAGCTCCTTGGGTAGGAAGCCTCGTCTCTTGAGGTTCTACTGGAGCATGATCAATTTGGTATAATCTCACACTCTCAGCACTCTCATCAACATATTTCAATATTGACTCAGTAATAGAAAGAATATTCACATTTGGATCATCCATGTTGTTATATAAGTTCATCATCACGTGATCTGGGCATTTCTGTGAGTTTGCCCTCTTTGGAATTTCATCGTTCACCCTCAATATGCCTTTGATAAGTATCTGAATAAATCTTTGTAGAGGAACGAATCGTCGGGCTCTGTTTGTCGTCTTTGCTAGCACCACTTCTTTTAAGTCCTCCCAGATACATTGAGCAACATCATAATGTTTGTTGAATGCAACTCCGTGAAAGATTCAGTGTGCATGTATACTTCCTCTGTCTACGCCAGTATGCTTTGAGGTCATACACCTATTCAGTATGCAGAATAATGTACCATTCTCCGTTTAAGCCGTTTCGATGAAATAAAGAAATATTGTGTAGTGGCTTAGTATAATCCAGACTTAAGAAAACTCTGCACATTTGATCTTTAGAGACAAAGTCTTCAAAATCAACTAGATTAGGAAATTTATTCCTGCCTATCTTCCTCGGTAAGAACAGGTTATGACGGAGTCTAGCCAGAGTGAATTTGGCTTTGAAATGGTCAATTGTGACTTTAAGGTGATGGTCACCGACATCAGGTACAAAGTTATTAGTATGCCATAATTGATGCAAATAGATCAATGGAATAGAAGGTTTATACTGAAGAAGATAGCCCAAATGATGGCCTTTTAGTATCTCAACAATAACTGGGTGGCTAACTTTTATTACAGAAGATTCCAGTCTATGATTATTGTCAGATAGGAGTAGAAAGTGTTCAGGCTTCAAGAGTTTTGTTTCAGGTATGGGTGATGTAGGCTTAGGACCAGCAATGGATGTTGATTTTACGGGTTTGGATGCTATGGTATGGTTAGAAGATGATTGAGAATTGGATGAGTGAGAAGCATGTGAGGGGGTCTGTGAAACCATTTGAAACCTTTAAAAATAACAAACATGTTAGAAACTGCAGGTAAATACAAATGTCAACAATAGATAAAGAAATATAAGATTTGACAAGAAGTTATCAAAATATGTGTTTCATTGTTTACAACATCGGGATTCTGGATAATAATATTAAAATATTACTGTGAGGAATCCAAAGTCAACCATTAAAGGACCAATGTTATTGAAAGACATATTTGAAAAACTTAACCTGTTAAAAGTTAATTTTCTTTGAAAAATTAAACTTCCGCACTTAGAAAAAAATTGTGAAATGAACTTCGAATCATGCTTGATGATTTTCGGATGAATAATGATGAATTTCAAAGTATAAGCATGAATTTCGAATGAATTTTGAGTGAATAAGGATCAATCTCGAACATTAAGGACCAATCTCGAAATGTATAGAAGTAATCTCGAGGTCCTAAGAATGAAATTCGAATAAGACTTGATGAATTTCGAATTATAAGAATGAAATTCGAATATCAAAGAATGAATTTCAAATGAAATTTGAACCATTCATGATGAATTTCAAATGAAAAGAATGAAATTCGAATAAGTCTGGATTCGAATTGTAAAGATGAAACTCGAATGAGTCTTGATAAATTTCGGTTAATGTTGCCAAAAATTCGAGTGCTTAATCCTGAATCTCGAAGGATAAGTAATGAATCTCAAATTTAAGGCATCAATTTCGAATATCACTTTGTAAATTTTGTATGAAGCTTTATAAATTTCGAATCAAACTAAGTAAAATTCTGTTGGGTAGTTTATATTGTTTATGAATGTAAAGTTGGGGGGGGGGGGGGGGGGGGCTAGTTGTAATTTCCTTTTTCTTGTAAATGATATAAATAGAATATGTTTCCTTTATGTGGCGGATGGCAATTTTAGAGTGCATAGATTTCAGTGCAAAAAGCGAAATAGGGTTTGTCAGAGAAATCAATATTGCAGCCGTCTTTTTCATGTAAACATTCTTCTGTTGAATATGAAATCATTCGGTTATTTGTGATTGATTGTGCTCCTATTGTATTCATCAATATTTCTATTAGATTTTGATATTAACAAATTCGAATAGAATAAAGTAAAATTTGAATAAGACTTAGTAAAATTCGAATAATATTAAATTAAATTCGAATGCTATTCAATGAATTTCGAAATACAAGTAATTAATTTCGAATAACATTGAATACATTTCGAATAACACTTAATACATTTCGAAGAATGTAGCATTCGAGATTTATTTTAGAAAAAAATTTTCTAAGTCTAAACACAGTGAAAAAAATCAAAAATCATAAATACACACTTAAACATAGAACAAAATGCATCCCTAAACTTGAAATACAATTCTAAACAAAATTCCTTTACTGACCTAAGTCAAAAAACAACATAAATAACCTAAATCACAGATTTACAGTAAAAACACAAACTCGAACAAAAAATCACTAAATTTCGAATTAAAATATGTTAAGCAAATCTATGATTCAAAATTTAAAATCCATGACTATTTAACAATTTCGCAAAAAATCATACATTCAATTTAAACATTGAAGCACAAATACATGAGTTCAAAAATTCAACCTTCGAGTTTTAAAGAACACGAACAGTTACAGACACAAACTCACAAACTGAAACATATAGACATAGAATTTACACACAAAAGAAGTAGGAAACATAAATGAAACAAAAAATGTAAAGAAAACCTATATATTTGCTAGAAATTGTCGATTAACACTTGAAAAAAGTTGCTTTTGTATGTTGGGTGAGTTAAGAGAAAGAAGGCGGTGCACAGTAACCAAGAATTTGAAAAAGTGATTTGAAATTCAAATTTAAAGGTTTTAAAAAAATTAAATTTGAAATCCGGCTCATTCTCTCTTCTTTCCCCCGTTAAAATTTCTATTTTAAGCGCAATAACAAGCATTCAGTAAGCCCAAAACCAAATAAAAAAAATTAAAACACATATTATTAAAAAAAAATTTACACACATAAACCAAAATTTTTTTTACACACACTAAAAAAAAAAAAATTGACATCAAAGAAAAATAAAGTAAAAAAAATGCTCCCCTTGAAATATGCAAAATCAAATCAGATAAAATTCATTGCTCCCCCTCTAATTTATGACACATTTAAAAACTCCCCCTATAGTTAGTCGCATAAAAAATATTCAGATAAGCACTCGGTGTCATATAAAACATTCAGTAAGCTCCCTCTACACAAGACAATCCAAAATCATAAGAACAAGAGATCAACTAAAATTAGATCAAGTAAATAATTTAAAATCTAAAATTTATATTTTGTAAAGACTGAATGTTTAAATCTAACGATTCAACATACCTAATTTGTGTACCAAAAACTTAAAACGTTTTTCATCTAATGTTTTGGTATGCAAATCAGCTAACTGATATTTAGGGGACAGAATTATAATTCAACATTACCATTTTCTACATGATCTTTTATAAAATGATACCGGATGTCGATGTGCTTGGTTTTAGAATGTTGCACTGGATTTGATGCTATAGCAATTGTGCTCTGAGAATCACAATAAATTCGTATCTTATGTGGTATAAACCCATATGATCTGAGTTAGCTCTTCATCCATAGCACTTGAGAACAACATGAAGAGACAGCTACATATTCTGCCTCTGCTGTTGACAATGACACGCAACACTGTTTCTTGGATGACCAGCAGACAATTTTATCAACAAAGAATTGCACTACTCCCGATGTACTCTTTCGGTCCATTTTATCTCCTGCATGATCAATATCAGAGTAAGCAGTCAATGTAAAGGTTGATTCTTTAGAATATCATAAACCCAGATTCGGGGTGCTCTTCAGATATCTTAGAATCCTTTTGGTAGCAGCCAAATGAGATTCTTTGATTTGCCTGATATTACGCACAAACACATGTAGAGAACATAATATAAGGTCCACTTGCCGTTAAGTACATTAATGAACCAATTATTCCTCGATAGTGAGTAACATCTACAGGTTTCCATGAAATATCCTCATCGAGTTTGGATTTTGAATCAGGAGCCATGGGTGTTTTCATTGGGGTACTGTTATTCATGTTAAACTTTTTAAACAAGTCTTGCATATATTTTGAATGATTGATGAAAATTCCATCACTCAGATGTTTGACTTGTAACCCCAGAAAGAAAATGATTTCACCCATCATGGTCATTTCAAATTTTTGAGACATTAAAAATGCAAACTTTTTACAAAATTCAGGATTTGTAGACCCAAATATTATATCATTTACATATATTTGAATTATGATAATGTCAGTGCCTTGACATTTTATAAAAAGGGTAGTATCAACTGCACCTTTAGTGAAGCCACATTTAATCAGGTAGAAAGTTAATGCATCATACCATGCTCTTGGAGCTTGTTTAAGGCCGTACAATTATTTATCCAAGATAAATACATGATCAGGATTCCAAGGATCCACAAATCCTTCTAGCTGATATGTATATATCTCTTCTTTTGGTTCCCGATTAAAAAATGTCGTCTTCACATCCATTTGATACACCGTGAAGTTCTTGTGAGCAGCAATGCTAAGAACATCCTAATTGTCTTCAATTTTTGCAATGGGGGAAAATGTTTCATCATAGTCAATCCCTTCTTGTTGACTGTATCCTTTGGCAACAGGTCTCGCTTTGTTTCAGACAGCCACACCGTGTTCGTCCTTCTTATTATTGCAGATCCACTTTGTGCCAATGATGGGTTTGTCTTTCAGTTTCTCAACCAATCTCCACACTCTTAACCTTTCGAGTTGATTTATATCCTCTTGCATGGCCACAATCCTATCAGAGTCCTGAAGAGCTTCTTTGACCATCTTTGGTTCAATCTTGCTCAAAAAATTTGAGAACAAACATTAATTGATTGTAGCTCTTCGGGTTTGGACTGAATCAAAGGGATCTCCAATGATATTCTCTGGAGGATGATCCATTGTCCATTTAAGTACATGAGGGTAAGGTTGATGTTGATCTTGATTGGGTTCTAAGTCAAGATAGGGTTGACGGGGAGTAGATTCTGAGGTTGTCGGAATCTCAAGAGTAATAGGGGTTTCAGGTGTAGGTATATTCTAATTTTTCAAGGGTTCTGGAGCTGTGGATTGTTGAGCACTTTAGAAGGAACAACTACAGCTGTAGACACATCCTCTGAATTGGTTGATATTTGTACAGATTCTCCAAAAATATCATGTGCAGAATGATCTGTGGTGAGTACATGATCTTCAGTAACCTTGTCAATAAGCATATTAGATAACTCAGTATTACACTTATCAAAATAATTGTCATAAAAAATTTCAAACAAAGTATTAAGATCATTCGCGTTATCGTGAGGTTCAGTAGACTTCTTTGAAGTTCTCTGTTGAGGTTTGGGTCTTGAACTGACTTGTCCAGGAGCCATTACGATGCCTTCATCAAATCAGACATTGACGCTTTCATTAACTATTTTTGTGCGCTTGTTGTACACCCGGAAAGCCACCGATTCCTTTGAATACCGATAAAAATTCCTTCATCTGCTTTCTGACTGAATTTTCCCAGATTGTCTTTGTCATTGAGAATAAAGCACCTGCATCTAAAGACATGGAAAAATTTTACATTAGGAATTCATTTATTAATCAGTTCATATGGTGTCTTTCCAAAGAATTTATTGACAATCAATCTGGTTTAGGTAAAACATGTAGTGGCTACAGCTTCAGCCCAAAGGAATAACGACAAATTAGAGTAGGCTAGCATCATCCGTGCAGATTCAACAAGAGTACGGTTGCGATGTTCGACCACACGGTTCTCTTGAGGGGTACGTGCAATAGAGAATTGATGAGTTATCACTAAAGAATTAGGAGAAGTCTCCAATGTGTTGTTCTTAAATTCAGTACCGTTATCAGATTTGATGGTTTGAACGGTTAGCTGCAGCATCACTTGAGTTCGGCGCAGGAAGTCAATTATTGTCTCGTAGCTTTAGACTTGGATCTCAGGAAGAAACCCATGTATATATTGAGTAATCATCGACAATTACTAACACATTGTTTTTCCCGTTAATACTCAATACTCTCATTGGCCCACATAAATCCACGTGTAGCAGCTCCAATGGTTTTTTTGAAGAATGTTTAACTTTTGATTGGTGTGAAGCTCTCACCTTTTTCCCTTTCTCACATGACGCACACAACTACCCCTTTTGAAATTTGAGAGTTAGTAGGCCTTTAACTAACCCTTCTTTGGCAAGGTTATTCAAATCTTTAAAGTTTAGGTGAGAAAGACGACGATGCCACAACCAGGATTCTTATGTAGATGCCTTTTATAGAAGACAAACATATTTATGAATCTTTAGGTTGGCCAGATCAATCGAGTATAGATTCGTCTTTCCAGCTCCAGCAAGGATTTCCTTTCCTCCTCCAGATCTAATACTACATCTATTTGCCTTGAAATTGATTTCTAACCCTTTATCGCACAACTATCCTATACTGAACCAAAATTATGATCCAGACCATCAACATAGAAAACCTTTTGGATTGTGATCTTGTCATACTCTAAGCTCCCATAGCCCCTGATCAGACAGAAATGATCATTTCCAAATCTTACCGTCCCACAGAATTTATCTACAAAATTTGTGAGTGTGTCTCTCTGCCCGGTCATGTGCTTGGAGCATCCGGAGTCAACTTTAATACGTGATTTACTTAAAAAATGCATTAAGCAGTGAGATACCCATTTTAGAATTGGTCCTTTGTATTTAGGAAACACACGTGGTGCAATGTCAATTACAAAATTATTGGATTTCGAAACTTTAGGAACCCATTTCTTAACAGTTTTCTTGGATATCCACTTTTGAACAGTTCTTTCGGGAACTGATTTTTGAATTAATTTTTTTGGAACCCACTGCTATTTAGATTTGGGAACCATGTCTTTAGCTATCCAAGTATGCACATTTGACGTATAGAAAGATTTTTCAGGTAAAGCATGACGATTAATAGAGTTCAATGACAACAAATTAGAATGAGAGTATTTGTTACAAAGTTTATCTACTGATCTTTTACAGAAATTTTGCACATGAATAACACCATTTTTCACTAATGGCCTATTGCTATGAGTAACACTACTCTCCTTTTTCTTGCACACTTTACTATTTAATCTATTTTCTTTCTTGTCGATAAACGACTTCTTTCCAGTTTGCTTCTTTCTCCATACTTGCTTGAATGTACTTTTCACAGAATTATCTGACATAGATGAAAAAAAATTAGACGAATCAGAGTGAAAATTATTCTGCAAAGTATTCTTACCATGAATAGGTCTTGAACTTTTGGCTTTGGTAATCTTTGAAGTTGATGATTCACCTTTTTCAGATTGAGTAGAAATAAAGACAACTTTTTCTTTCAGTTTTGAATTAATAACAGTTGTATCTTTATCTTTAGCTTTCAAAACAGGACATAGCCGATTCAACTTTAGGAGTAGTAGATTTTTCTTTCAAAATATCTACTTGTCCTTCAGTGTTGACTGCTTCATTTGCATGTAAAGGTTTGACAAATTCGTCAATCATGACATAAAGCTCATCTAGAGGATATACCTTTGAATTCATAAACAGATCAAAGTCTTCGTCATAATTTATCGTGTCAGCAAGAGATGAGGTTGTTGATTCTGAATATTTCTGAACCGATTGAGATGATGTCTTAGACTGTTCTTCATGTTTTATTTCTAACCCTTGAATTACAGCTTGGAACTCGACTCTTTCTTCTTCAAAAGTTTGAGTTTTCATTTCAAGATCAGGATTTATCTTCACAAGAATTGAATTAGAAATATATGGATTTTGAGAAAAAATTTTAGTTTTAAAAAGATCCTTATCAGAATATGTCTGAATTGGATCTTCAGGTTTTGATGGATTCTTATAACTTCCATTAAGAAGGTTATAGTCCAAATTATTTTGCATTTTATCATTTCTCAACCATTTCAGATCTTCTCCAAATTAAACTTCCTCAGAAGCTTTCAGAATCACCATTTTCAATCCTATATTTTTCTATATTGTTGTATCATATAACGTTAGGGAATAAGAAATTGCTTTTGTAAGATACTTAGGATCTTCACAACCAATGCCATCTTCTGAATTATAAAATTCAGTCTCTTTTGGTTGGTTTAAATGAATCGTTTGATCTGTTTGACCACTTTTAAAAAATTCATCCTCTAAGATTTTAATCCTTTCATACAGTTTAGTTCTTTCCTCAAAGATAGAATTGTATCTTACAGAACAATTAGCATTCTCTAATTCAACTAATTTAAGTTTTTTTTTATTGAAGTCATTAATTGTGTTACTAAGTTTATCATTTTCAAGTTGAAGTTTGTTTAACATTTCTTCCATTATTGAAACAGACTACAAAGCGAATGCCTTATCTTTGAAAAATTCTAAAACTAGTTCATGCTCACTTTTTAATTTATTTCCAAACAATGTGCATTCTTTTTCTCGACTTTTAATGATTTTCCAGTCGTTTAGCATACAATCCATTTGCATTAACTTATCTTCAAGTACAAAGGAATTATCATTATTAGAATCAGGATTAAAGTCTACCTAAGGTGTCTTTGAATTATCAGAATTGTCCGACTCTGATCCATCATCATCGTTCACTTTGCTGCATCCTTCGCCTCCAAAAGCCATCAAAGTAACATCGTCTCTCAACTCTTTTGAATCAGCATCTGCAGGTTCTACATCATCCTCTTCTTGATCAGTCAGCCCAACCCAAATCTCATCTTCAGCGAGCATGGCTGATTCACTTTTCTCAGACTCTGACACGTTTTGAAACGTTTCTGATTGAAAGCAAATGTGTGCATCCATATCCAGTATGTCTTCGTCATCAGAAAGCTGAAGCCAGTGACCATCTTCTACCATGAGAGCTTTCTCAGCTTCCTTTTGCTTTGCCAGTAGTGCCTTTCTAGTATAGTACTCTGAAATTCTTTACGACTGGTTTTCTGCATTCTCTGGCAAAATGGTCTGGTTTGCCGCAATTGTAGCATTTTGGCTCTTCTTCTTTTGACACAGAGTTCTCCTTCTTATCATCCTTCTCATACTTTTTACCACTGCCTTCCCCAGCTTTCTCGTACTTATCACGCTTTTCATACTTCCTTGAACTAATTTTTATATCGAAGCTTGTTGTTCGTCGGCTTTTGATAAAACTTTTTCTGGAATGCTTTGGTCAATAAGGCCATTTGCTTCTTCATCTCTTCGATATCAGAATCTATTGAGGAGTCAGATGATTCAAACTCAGATGAACTACTTATCAGAACTAGCTTCTCCTTCTTTGACAATGCTTGTACTTCTTCTCAACTAGAAGTGCCAAAGGATCAATTGTTGCTTTCTCAGCTTGTTTCTTGTCAGACATTTTCCTCAAAACGACCTCTTGATAATTGTTGAGGTTCTCAAAGACCATGTGTATGTCCATTTCCTCTATGTCTTTGTTCTGTTGAATTATCATTGAGTATTTCTCCCATTCAGGGTTTATCACATTCAAAAATGTGACATCTATGTCCAAGTTTGACTTTGATACTCCATTCCTCTTAATTTCACTGACCAGATTGACGAATCTATAGTAGGTATTTTCTAAGAGATCCCCTTCTCTAGCCCGGAAGTTCTCAAATGACATCAGACTATTCCTCGCTTAGTTCGTTGCTACTTTGTCGGAAACTCTCATCAATTTACATACCTATCCCAGATGGATTTGGCAGTCATGTTGTTTGTTACAATAATGTATATGTCATTGGGGATTGAGAGTAACAGAAAATTCCTTTGCAGTCTTATCTCCAAGTTTTCTCTTCTTCCGAGCCTCATTCAGATTTGCATCAGTGATCTCTTGAACCCTTTCTAGAACCGGAGGCCATCCCATTTGGAACAGCAAGAATTGTTATGAAGAACTGGGCTGGACCTTCTGTCAGTGATTTAAGCATCTCATTTGCTAAATCCTGGAAACTGATAAACTCCAAAAACCTCTATCTCCATTGAACATATTCACCTCTATATAGAATTGGAGGTTTGGTTTTTGTACCCATAGCTAGTGCGTCTTTAGGCATCTCGATTGTTGATTTTGATCTTCCAAGACCTTCTATGGAAAACTGAGTGAAATTCGAGTGAAATAAAATGAATCTCGAATTGTATTGACTGAATCTCGAATTCAATGGAGTGAATTTCGAATCCTTAAGACTTAAATCTCGAAAGGTATTGACTGAATCTCGAATTGTACTAGATGAATCTCGGATGACAATGGATAAATCTCGAAGTGAACTAAATGTATCTCAGATGATTCGGAGAAAATCTTGAATGATGCTTGATAAAACTCAAATGGCTCTAAATGAATTTTGAAGGAAATGAAGTAAATCTCGAATGATTTATAGTGAATTAGAGTGCAATTTGAGTGGAATAAAGTAAACTTCGAATGACCTGCAGTGAATCTCGAATTCAAAATTATGAATTTCGAGTGACACAGAATGAAACTCAAAGGCTCTTGATAAATCTCGAAGACTTTTATGTAAATTTCGAAGAACAAATTTGAATTTCGAATGAACTGGATTTGAAACTCGAAGTTCACATATTGAATTTCAAATGAAGTAATCAGAATTGCGAATCATAGGTGGTGAATTTTGAACTTTGAAAGCTAAATTTCGAAGAACAAAGCCAACACAGTATATTTCGAAATTTAACCGTTTTTGAAGTTTTAAGTCCAAATCAACAGATTTTGCCAAAAAAATGTACGGATCGACATCAAAATTGCAATGTAGACTCGGTTTTATTCGAGAAACACTTTTAATAAAAACACTTAGGCAAATTCTCGATCAAAATACCAAAATTTCTCAAAAAAACTTTAAGAACACTCACTTTTTTCAAAAATCTAGAAAAACTCCAATTAAATCCTGTATGTTTAAAGATGGAATTCGAGACTTATATCTGTGCATTCACCTTGAAAAACGTGAGACTCAATTATAAGATCAAATTCAAACACTCAATGAATCAAAATTGTGAAGACCACCCCTTACGGGGCAGTTCTCACCAGTCTAGGTCCCACATCAAGCAATACGATATCAACCATAACTAAGATAGAGTAATTAATTGCGGAATATTAAATTACAGTACAAACATATTAAGATTTAAGTTTAATACAGATTAAGTTTTTAAATTAAACTTATAAAGGGCACAAGTCTAATCTAATTCATATCATCATATATTCAAAATAAATCTACCCAGATCACCATAATATCATCATCCAATTAGTACCAAAAAGGGGTTTGCTGAGTAGAGGTCTACGAGAACTCCTGTCTTGATTTTGTAAGACCTAAGTACTAGGTCCCGCAGGTGACTTTCCTTTGTCTTTTCCTGTAAAAATATTAATGTAGGAACTGTAAGCAATGCTTTGTGAGTATATAGATTTTCAAATTAACATGCATGTCAAGCGGATCATCAGTCTAGCGTGATATGTCTTGGCTGCCGCTACAGCCCTCATGATTGAGACATAGAAGTCATAGAGTTGGATGATGCTCAGGCCACGCTCACGCTTAAATCGTGGGGATCAGCCACATACTGGGCTAGCTACCAGTAAATCAACGTGGCGGAACATCGGAGGTCATTACCAAGTTCATTTGAACTGGTGAAATAGCCAGGTCTAGAACAATAGACCAATCAAGGCTAATCAAGCTGAATCAATATAACAAGTCTATTCAATGATGAAGTATAAGTAGTCAAGGTCATGATAGCAGTAGTCTCAAAGCAGTATCAGAAATGAATTATAATTGCAATAACATAAGAAATGATGATCAAATAGCTATCATGATCCACTGGGCAACACCCAACCATGGTGTGCATAGGTCACAATCCAGCTGATAATATAAATGTCAAATCGATCTAGCATCAACAATATGTCTCAATCGGAAAATTCAAGCATGTTAAATCTGAATATCTATAACTCACAGTGTTGGGTCTTTATCAAACAGATGTAAAATCTGCCACCTGAGTTATCTCAGGATTTTATCTCAATCTGTTCTCTGTCAAATCAAATCTTTGACCCGCTTTAAATCTTTTAAATCTTTTTTCAGAATTTCACTGAACCTGCCCAGAATTATTATATCATATCATGTCAATATCATATTATTATCGTCATCTCTTTAGTCGTTAAAATCTTTAATTTATCTGATTCTGATAACTTGTTCATTCATCTATTTTTCTTTCGTTCATATTAAATAATTATATATCAATATATTATATATATTAATATATAATTATTTTGCTAATTATCTTGTTATTTTATATGTTATTCATGTATTTTATTCAATATATTCGAATTTAAGGAGTGGGTTTCGAATTTATATAATTAAATTCAAACAAAGATCAAATTAAAAATGCTATTTTTGAACTTAGGAATAAATTAGAATCTCATCACAAACTCATAGCTAAATTCAAGATACATAATTCAAATCCTTTATTTTGACTTTAAAGTGAAATCCATATCTTGAATTCCAAAGTTAAATTTGAATATATATATATATATATATTAAAATAAAAGAATCACATTTCATGATTAAATTCGAGCATTAAAGTCGAATGATTTGTTAGATTCGAGGACAAATTCGAATGTGAATGTTATTTCGAATTTAATGGTTAAATTCGAATATATTTCGAATTTAATTCCATTTCGAGTTTGTTCTATGTATTTTCGAGTTTGTTCTTGGCATTCTCGAATTTGTTCATATTTACAGCTTTAAAACATACATTTTTAGGCCTAAAATCATGAATATGTTACGTAACAAACCTATTGTTCGATTATATTATACAAATTCTAGTTAAACTCCATAAAAATAGCTTTAAATTTCATAAAACTAATAAATTCGAAAAAACCGAAATATATAAAAACGTAAAAATATCGATTATTACCTCAAATTCGTATGAAATCTCGTAGGAGATAGTAAATTCGTGTAGTATTCTCCGAGATCTTTCTAACGATATATATATCTTGATAATCGGACGGTCAATTTGGGAGAAAATTTAGAGAGAAGGTAGAGAGAGAGAGTAGAGAGAGAAAGTTCAAAGAAAGAGAGAGAGTAGAGAGAGAGAGAGAGAATCTGAGTTTTTGAAATATAATTCACGTTTATATACTTCATCTAGTTATATTTGCTAGTTAACCCACTTTCATTTTTGTATATTATATCTCTTTTATTTAATTATCTTTAATAATTTATTAATTCATAATATAATTATTTATATAATTTAATTAAATATTTCATTACTTAATTAAATTATAATTCAAATAATGTAATAATATTACATTATCGGTTCAAATACTGAATTTATGACATGATCAAAAGTTAGATTGTTACAGAATGGGCTCCACCACGCACAAACTTCGTCCTCGAAGTTAGCTATGTTCGAACAGACTTGGATAAGTAGCTTTCATGACATCTCTGGATTCCCAAGACTGATGCGAACCTTTGTGGTGTTTCCACTGGACGAGCACCATCTGTATCTCTTTATTCCGAAGCTTTTTGGTCTTCGAGTCCAGAATACGTTCTGGCTCTTCAACCACGCGAAGCTTCTCATCAATCTGCAAGTTAACGTGTGGTATTTGAACTTCTCTTTCGTCTGCTAAGCTATTTCTCAGATGACTGACATGAAATACAGGATGTATTCCAGATAAGTCCGCTGGCAGTTCAAGACGATAAGATTGATTTCCTATCTTTTCAACAAGCTTGAACGGGCAGATGAATCTCGGAGCTAGCTTGTTTCTTTTAATGAACCGCACCCCATTCTTCATTGGAGATACTTTCAGCATCACCCAATCGTTAACTGCAAAGCTTATGGATCTGTGTCGATTATCATAATACGACTTCTGCCTGCTTTGAGCTTCAAGTATGTTTCTTCTAACGAGTTGAATCTTCTCGTGAGTCAACTGTAGAAGGGCAGGACCCGCTATAGGTGATTCACCTGTTTCGCGCCAACAGGTAGGAGTTCTGCATTTTCTTCCGTACAAAGCTTCAAAAGGAGCCATCTTGATCGTTGAATGATAACTGTTATTATATGAGAATTCGACCAAAGGCAAGTGGTCATCCCAGTTACCACCTAGATCAAGAATGCAGACACGAAGCATATCTTCCAGAGTTAGGATAGTACGCTCACTCTGGCCATCTGCATTAGGATGATAAGCTGGACTCATAGAGATTCGAGTACCCATCCCGTCTTGTAGAGCTTGCCAGAATCTGGATGTGAAACGACTATCACGATCAGATACTATAGACTTTGGCACACCGTGACGAGAAATTATTTCAGTGATGTATAGTTGTGCCAATCTATCGAGGGAATATGTTTCTTTCATCGGTATGAAGTGAGCTGACTTCGTTAATCGATCCACGACTACCCAGATGGAGTCGTGCTGTCTCTTGGTTTTAGGCAATTTCGTGATGAAATCCATAGTTACATGCTCCCACTTCCACTCGGGAAATGGTAGTGGTTGCATATCCCCGAAGGGTTTCTGATGTTCTGCCTTAACCATCTGACAGATTCTGCAGCTTTCAACATATTGACCGATGTCTTTCTTCATTCCTGGCCACCAGTAATCAGCTTTCAGATCAAAATACATCTTTGAGCTGCCAGGATGAACAGATAACTTGGACTGATGGGCTTCCGAAAGAAGAGTGCTACGGATTGAACCATACTTAGGGATCCAGATTCGGTTTCCCTTGAGACAATGAAGTCCCAAATGATTCAGAGTTAGAAATTGTAGCTGCCCTTTAAGATTTTCAGAACAGAGATTCTCTTCTTTCAGTGCTTCAGCTTGAGCAACTCTGATGTCTTCAATAAGATCAGAAGAGAATATAACCGGAGTTAGGGCATAGCAGCACTTTTCTGGATAAGCTTTTCTACTCAAAGCATCCGCGACAACATTAGCTTTGCCGGGATGATATAGGATCTCGCAATCATAGTCCTTGATAAGCTCCAAGGATCGACGCTGTTTCATATTCAGATCCTTCTGAGTAAGAAGATGTTTGAGACTTTTATGATCGGTGTAAAGCTGACACCGAGTCCCATAGAGATAATGCCGCCAGATTTTCAAAGCAAAGGTAACGACAGCCAACTCAAGATCATGAGTTGGTGCACTTTTCTCGTAATCCTTCAATTCCCTTGAAGCGTAGGCAATTACTTTTCCCCTTTGCATCAGAACACATCCTAAGCCAGTACCAGATGCATCACTATAGACAACGAAATCATCATTGCCTTCTGGTAAAGCTAGGATTAGCGCTTGAATAAGCTTTTGCTTCAGAGTTTTAAATGCCTCTTGCTGTTTATCAGTCCATACGAAAGGTGTATTCTTTCGTGTTAACATAGTAAGTGACACAGCAATCTTTGAGAAGTCCTTTATAAATCGCCGATAGTAACCGGCCAATCCAAGGAAACTTCTGATTTCGGAGGCATTGCGAGGCGTTTGCCATTTTTGAACGGCCTCGACTTTAGACGGATCAACGGAAATACCTTCGCCAGAAACAACATGGCCAAGGAATTGAATCTATAAAAGCAACAAAGTAGAATTTCAAGTTTTGTTCAATCAAAGAACGCTTAAGGAATAGCTCAAGACAATGTAAAGTTATACCTGTCTGAGCCAGAATTCGCACTTAGAAAATTTTGCATAGAGTCTTTCTTTTCTCAGTAACTCTAGCAATTGCCGCAAATGAATAGCATGATCAGCCTCCGTTTTGGAGTAAATCAGAATATCGTCTATGAATACGATAACTGACTTATCCAGCATCGGTCTGCATACGCGATTCATGAGATCCATGAACGCCGCTGGTGCATTTGTTAAACCAAACGGCATCACGAGAAATTCGTAATGACCGTATCTTGTTCGGAAGGCTGTCTTCGGGATATCCTCATCTCTGACTTTTAATTGATGATACCCAGAACGAAGATCGATTTTTGAGAAGTAGTTGGCTCCTTGTAGATGATCAAACAGATCATCGATCCTGGGCAGAGGATATCCTTTATAGTAACTTTGTTCAACTCGCGGTAGTCGATGCACATACGGAAAGTTCCGTCTTTCTTTTTGACAAATAAGACAGGTGCACCCCACGGAGATGAACTTGGTCGGATAAATCCCTTTTCTAAAAGCTCTTGCAATTGTTTTGACATTTCCTGCATTTCTGCAGGTGCAAGTCTGTAGGGAGCTTTAGCAATAGGAGCCGCACCAGGAACTAAGCCAATACTGAATTCGACTTGACGTTCTGGTGGCACTCCAGAAATATCATCAGGAAATACGTCTGGGAACTCACAGACGATAGGGATATCGGATAAAGATTTCTTTTGGGCTTCAGAGTTAGATTCAGATGAGACATAGCATAAATACGATTCGTGACCCTTAGATAGATACTTATACGCTTTATCAACAGAAATGAAGCAATGATCACCTTTTCGCTTTTCGCCTTTGATTTCCAATACTCGGCCGTCTGAAGACCTAATTCTGATGATTCGCCGATTGCAGACGATCGTAGCCTCGTTATTCATTAGCCAGTCCATGCCGATGATGACGTCGAACTCTTTCAACGGAATTGGGATAAGGTCGAGGTTGAATACGATGTTATTGACAAGTAGAGTGCAGTTACGATAAACAGAATCAGCCATAACATAGTTGTTACTGGCTGTCTCAATATCAATCACAACAGGAAGTTTCGATGGAGACTTATATAATCTTTGTGCAAAAGATGTTGATATGAAAGAACGACTGGCACCGGAATCGAATAATACGCGAGCAGGGATTGAGTTAAGCAGGAACGTACCGGTAACCACGTCAGGTGTTTCTTTTGCTTCCTTGGCTGTTATTTGAAAAGCTCGAGTCCTTGCGGTTGGAGTAGCAGCTGAACTCTTCATCGTAGATCCTCCAGCCGACGACTGTGATTGAAATCGTTGTCCACTTCGACACTAATATATAAAGTGTCCTCTTTTCCCGCACTTTGCACATCCTCGTCCCTGCTGTGGGCATTCTTCACTGCTGTGCCCGATTCGGTTACACACGAAACAAGTAACATCATCTGGGTTACACAGCCCCATGTGTGATTTTCTGCATCTCTTGCAGAATCGTGGCTCGTTTGTCAGTGAGTAGGCTTGGGCTTTCGGCTGTGAACTATACTGCTGAGATTGCTGAGACTGAGACTTATTTGGCTTAAAGAATCTGCCAAATCGCTGTTTCTTCAGAGGAGATGGACATGTCGGATTCGCTGATGGAGCGTAAAGCTGATCGCCATACTCTAGATATCCTCTCTCGATCTGTCTTGCCGCCTCTACCATTTCCAGATAACTCTTATACTTTATCGCACTCATCGGATGTCGGTATCTCGGGTTGAGTCCTCCACGGAATCTATTCATCTTCCTTTCTTCAGTAGCTACTTGATACGAGGAGTAGCCGCATAGTCTTGAGAATTCATGTTCATATTCGTCAACTGTCTTGGTTCCTCTGGTCAGCTGCATCAGTTGAACCTCCATCTTATCTTGTTGGTCGATCAGACAATATTTTGCATTGAACATATCTAGGAACTGGTTCCACTCTAGAGTCTGTATTACTTCCTCGCCATATATGCTTCTCTGGGTTTTCCACCAGGCACGGGCAGCTCCGACAAACAACGCAGACGCATAGTTCACTTTCTTCGAATCTAAGCAATCAGAGATTCTGAAAATCTCTTCGGTATGGCCGATCCAATCCATCGCCTGAATTGGATTCACTGTACCCTCAAAGTTAAGGGCACCGCTCGCTTTGAAGTCCTTGAACTTACAGCCTTTAGGCTGCTCGATTTGGGTTTCAGGAGTAGAGTTATCAGAATCAGATTCTTCATTAGTCTGGACTTGCTTTTCTTTTCTCTTATTTTTCTTATCTTCACGTCTTTTAGCTTCGGCCTCATCTCTGGCCTGAAACTGTTCTTGCATTATTTTGTTTTGTTGCTCAGAATGTTGGGCTAACAATTGTTGCATCATTTCGAACATTTGCTGTGGGGTCATGTTTGGTATGTCACCTGATCCTGATCCTGACATCTTAGCTGAAAATTAAGATCAATCAACTATCAGTTTATAGACTTAGATCTATGTACCCTTTTTCTCATCCTAAAAGTCTGTACATCCTATCTCAGTTCAATCCACCTAAATGATTGATACATATGTATTGCTTCAGTTTGAGACCAAGTATACTCTCGTAATACTTGATTCACTCAAACTATGGGCTCTGATACCAACCTGTGAAGACCACCCCTTACGGGGCAGTTCTCACCAGTCTAGGTCCCACATCAAGCAATACGATATCAACCATAACTAAGATAGAGTAATTAATTGCGGAATATTAAATTACAGTATAAACATATTAAGATTTAAGTTTAATACAGATTAAGTTTTTAAATTAAACTTATAAAGGGCACAAGTCTAATCTAATTCATATCATCATATATTCAAAATAAATCTACCCAGATCACCATAATATCATCATCCAATTAGTACCAAAAAGGGGTTTGCTGAGTAGAGGTCTACGAGAACTCCTGTCTTGATTTTGTAAGACCTAAGTACTAGGTCCCGCAGGTGACTTTCCTTTGTCTTTTCCTGTAAAAATATTAATGTAGCAACTGTAAGCAATGCTTAGTGAGTATATAGATTTTCAAATTAACATGCATGTCAAGCGGATCATCAGTCTAGCGTGATATGTCTTGGCTGCCGCTACAGCCCTCATGATTGAGACATAGAAGTCATAGAGTTGGATGATGCTCAGGCCACGCTCACGCTTAAATCATGGGGATCAGCCACATACTGGGCTAGCTACCAGTAAATCAACGTGGCGGAACATCGGAGGTCATTACCAAGTTCATTTGAACTGGTGAAATAGCCAGGTCTAGAACAATAGACCAATCAAGGCTAATCAAGCTGAATCAATATAACAAGTCTATTCAATGATGAAGTATAAGTAGTCAAGGTCATGATAGCAGTAGTCTCAAAGCAGTATCAGAAATGAATTATAATTGCAATAACATAAGAAATGATGATCAAATAGCTATCATGATCCACTGGGCAACACCCAACCATGGTGTGCACAGGTCACAATCCAGCTGATAATATAAATGTCAAATCGATCTAGCATCAACAATATGTCTCAATCGGAAAATTCAAGCATGTTAAATCTGAATATCTATAACTCACAGTGTTGGGTCTTTATCAAACAGATGTAAAATCTGCCACCTGAGTTATCTCAGGATTTTATCTCAATCTGTTCTCTGTCAAATCAAATCTTTGACCCGCTTTAAATCTTTTAAATCTTTGTTCAGAATTTCACTGAACCTCTCCAGAATTATTATATCATATCATGTCAATATCATATTATTATCGTCATCTCTTTAGTCGTTAAAATCTTTAATTTATCTGATTCTGATAACTTGTTCATTCATCTATTTTTCTTTCGTTCATATTAAATAATTATATATCAATATATTATATATATTAATATATAATTATTTTGCTAATTATCTTGTTATTTTATATGTTATTCATGTATTTTATTCAATATATTCGAATTTAAGGAGTGGGTTTCGAATTTATATAATTAAATTCAAACAAAGATCAAATTAAAAATGCTATTTTTGAACTTAGGAATAAATTAGAATCTCATCACAAACTCATAGCTAAATTCAAGATACATAATTCAAATCCTTTATTTTGACTTTAAAGTGAAATCCATATCTTGAATTCCAAAGTTAAATTTGAATATATATATATATATATATTAAAATAAAAGAATCACATTTCATGATTAAATTCGAGCATTAAAGTCGAATGATTTGTTAGATTCGAGGACAAATTCGAATGTGAATGTTATTTCGAATTTAATGGTTAAATTCGAATATATTTCGAATTTAATTCCATTTCGAGTTTGTTCTATGTATTTTCGAGTTTGTTCTTGGCATTCTCGAATTTGTTCATATTTACAGCTTTAAAACATACATTTTTTGGCCTAAAATCACGAATATGTTACGTAACAAACCTATTGTTTGATTATATTATAGAAATTCTAGTTAAACTCCATAAAAATAGCTTTAAATTTCATAAAACTAATAAATTCGAAAAAACCGAAATATATAAAAACGTAAAAATATCGATTATTACCTCAAATTCGTATGAAATCTCGTAGGAGATAGTAGATTCGTGTAGTATTCTCCGAGATCTTTCTAACGATATATATATCTTGATAATCGGACGGTCGATTTGGGAGAAAATTTAGAGAGAAGGTAGAGAGAGAGTAGAGAGAGAAAGTTTAGAGAGAGAGAGTAGAGAGAGAGAATCTGAGTTTTTGAAATATAATTCACGTTTATATACTTCATCTAGTTATATTTGCTAGTTAACCCACTTTCATTTTTGTATATTATATCTCTTTTATTTAATTATCTTTAATAATTTATTAATTCATAATATAAATATTTATATAATTTAATTAAATATTTCATTACTTAATTAAATTATAATTCAAATAATGTAATAATATTACATTATCGGTTCAAATACTGAATTTATGACATGATCAAAAGTTAGGTTGTTACAAAAATCCAAATAAGAAATTCAGGGTTTCGACTTTTTTGCAAAAATATCAAGAAATTCAGAATCCAATACTTAGTTTTAATCCATAACATGCTCTGATACCAATTGATAATATCAACACCAATATGTAAATCAAGATTTAAACAACAGAATTAGATTGACACAACTAGCCAAATGCTTTGATTGATATGAACTGAGAGTACAATACGGATACAATGAATTCTTACAATGAAAATCTACACGTACTGTTACATTGAGTTTACTATTTATACAAGGAAAAACTATTACAAAATGACAATATAACTCCCTGGACTTAATATCCATAAAGAAAAATATAATCCCAACAGAAAAGCAGTACTTAACGTAACTTCTGTTCCAATTCCTTTTGCAGACTTTGCTAGAAACAAGATGTGAATTGTGAATCTCGATCAGATACAATCTTAACTAGTACACCATGTCTAGCGACAATTTCATCAATATATATTTGAGCCCATCGATCCATCGAATAATTTTCCCTTACATGAATGAAGTGTCCGCTCTTAGTGAGCAGGTCGACCACAACCCTAATTGAATCGTGTTGTCGTAGAGTTTTCTGAGGTTTATCCATGGCTATGTGTTCCCATTTCCATCGGGCAATGCTCAAAGGTTGCAAACTACCATACGGTTTCTGGTGTTCAGCTTTCACTTGTAATCAAGTTATACACTTCTTGACATAGGCACCAATATCTATCTTTAATCCAAGCCACCACAAATCTTGCACCATATCACGATACATATTGGTGTTACAAGGATGCACTAATAGACGAGAATTATGAGCTTCGGCCAAAACTTCATTATGCAGACCTCCAAGATTCAGAATCCATATCCGAGAATCAAATAAGTAAACACAGTGACTATCCAAAGATATATGATCCTTATATCTTACCATTTCATCCGTCTTAAGGAGTTTATCAGTTAAATCCTCCTTCGGATACTTTACTAACTTTATAACATTCACATTCCTTGTGTAGCAACTCTAGTAGTTACCTCAAATGCCTAGTATGATCCGCTCTGGATTTATAATACACTAATATAACATCTATGAACACAATCACACACTTATCTGGTAATGGCCGGCAAACTCTATTCATAAGGTCCATGAATGCTGCAGGAGCATTAGTCAATCCCTACGAATAACTAAGAACTCGTAATACCCATAACGAATATGGAAGGCTAATTTCAGAATATTAGCTTCGTGAATCTTGAGTTGATGGTATACAGACCTCAGATCAATTTTAGAGAAACACGATGCACCTTGCAACTGATTCAGCAGATCATCGATGTGCGACAACGAGTACTTATTCTTAACAGTGACTGTATTCAAATTTTCAGTAAACATCCTGAATGTTCCATCCTTCTTCTTGATAAATAACACCAGCGCATCCTACGGTGACATGCTTGGTCGTATGAATCCTCTGTCAAGTTATTTTTGTAACTGTGAAATCATTTCTTCATCTCTGCAAGCGCTAAACGGTACGGTGTGTGAGCAATAAGAGCTGCTATAATCGAACTTTTTTCCTACACAAAATACACCTTCGACCCCATTCCCATACCTTCTCAAATTCTCCAAGAAGTCCAAGCATTGGGGTATGACAACACTCTGACAAAGCCGTCAAACTTCAAAACCAAGCACCTCCATTCCTAATGGTGGGTGTTCTTTGACATTCTAAACCGATGCTTCACCGGGAAGCATTCGGGTCATGACTCCATTAGCATCCACATGTTAACAAAGTTTGCAGCCTTTGCCCATGATCGTCACTATGACTACGCGCATTTCGTCTTTGATGAAATTAGTAGGGTGGTCATAGATAAAGGCAGATAATGAGAAAGGAAATTTATTCCGTTTTAAAGGTTTCTTAAACTATTCATCCAATATGCCATGGATAATGACAAGGACATCCATGAACGGACCGAGGAGAACGTCTATAAAATGGTGGCTCTATCCCGCTTCAAATTACCAAAGGAACTTCCTCGAGTTCCGGTAATGGACATCCAAATTGTCACACACCGATACCCCGATTGGCAACGAGGCGTGGCGTCGCGGAAACAAAGTCATAATCATAATGAACAGCCTCTAAGTGGGTCGTTTTCGAAATACATTAATGATAAATAATGTTTTACAATCACAAAATAAAAGAGTTCACAAATAATGGAGATTGAAATACATGACCAAAAATAAGTAATAAGCTAGTCGGGCAAATAAATCTCCATGTTTGTTTGGAAAATGCTCCGTGACTCCAAAGGTTGTAAAGTTTGACAATTAGCCATGAGTGCGGAAAGTAGCCCTTAAGGTCCTAAGAAATACATGCTAAATACGTCAACATAAATTTGGTGAGCTCATAGGTTTACTCGATAAGAAAAGACAATGTATGGAAAGCACAAAATTTCATTGAGTTGTAGATAAAAGCGAATCATATAATTTAAGTATTACCATGAGTCACATGACCCCGAAACTTAACTTTTGAGTTGCCCTATGTGGTATCCAACACCATAATACCAAGAAATGTCAAATAAATATGCACCTGTTTACAATTGCCGCGACCAACCCGGATGGGGGCGTCAACCCAAATAGATCTATCCACAACATTCACGTTTACGTAGTAATTAACGGTTCATGATTGAGGGAGGTGGTGAAGTGTAACCTTATGTAATACATAAAATGACTCAAGTACTTGTGTCCATATAAAATAAAAAGTTGAGCATATTTTCTCACCCCAAAGTAATATGAACAAGTAAAATAGGGGCTATGAAAACTTACCGTAAAAGTGAGCGTAAAATGAAGATTGTGTTGTTGACTTGAAATGAAGCTTTGAACGTACTTAACCGAGTCCTAAATGATATGAGGGACTTAATAATATCTATAAATGATGATATGCATGTATTATGGTTTTTAAGCTTTAAATCACCCAACTCAACAAGTCCATAACAAAAACCCATTTAAAAAGTTCAAGTTTATTTAAAAGAATTTTTTAGGTTTTATAGAGGTTTTTCGACCTACTTTGTGGCTGTTTTTAACCAAGCTTCAAATGATTTGGGCTTTGATATTTATAATCATAAAACTACTATATACAAAGAATTTTTCAAGATAATAACAGTCGCTTTTTGAGGTGTTTAGGTTAGGGAAAAGGTTTGTCAAAAATCCTATGTTGGCCATAATTGAGCTGTTAGACTTTTCAGATCCCAAACAGTATTTGGGGTTTCAAAACTCTGAGTTAAATTATGAAAACTTCCAGATATTTAGCTAAAACTTAGATCTAAATTCTGGAATAAGAATAAACTTATTTCGTTAGGTTTTGAATTAGTTATGATTTTTCAAAGTTGGTGTAATGTTTTCGTCGAAAAATCCGAATATCACAATCTTGCAACGACTTGTGATTCTTGTTGTTTATTCAAAAAACCACATGTATAAAAGGTTGTGAAACATATTTATATACATTGTTTTCATAATATTTATGCCTATATTATGTGTTTATACATTTATAAACATATTTGTAGTAACAACTTTAAAATAAAAGAAACTAGTTGTTCATAAACTTGGTTTTTGGTGCACTTGTTATTGTTGGTGATTATATATTATTATGCAAGACTTATAATTTCATAAATAAAAGAAGTAATAGAGTAGTTCTTACTTAATTGGAGGAGATAAAAGAATGCAAATAAGTAGGAGATTTGATCTTGAACTTGTAGCACAAAAGAACTCTTGAAAAACTTGAAGAATAAAAAGATGAAACTTTGGCTTTTCGTGAGGGTTTGGCCGGATTTGAGAGGAGAGACAGAAGAGTGTTTTTGCATTTTGAAAGTGTGAATGAAATGAGGAAATGAGCCTCCATTTATAGATCGAGAAAGAGGTCTTGCAATTGGAGGTTGAGTGAAAATCTAACTAAAGATGGTGATGGAGAAAGAAAATGGTGAAAGATATTTGATGGAGAAAGGAAATGGGGGTTTCTTATTTAAATAATGGAAGTCAAATGTAGGGTGTACTACCACCCTATGCCCGGCCATGTGAGGTACGAAAATGATATTTTCATTTTTTTTTGTATAAAAGTATTTAAAATTAATTCTTGTATTTTCCTTTTTATGTAATTTTATAAATACTTATGAATACACTAGTTTAATGAATTGTTTTTGTCTTGCATAAATAATGTTATGCAAGATTGTTTAATGCATGATTAATGTTACTAATCTTAATTAAATCATGGACTTAGTTGATTTATTCTATTATACCGTAAATTGATTGGATTAATTACTTTGCCGTTTCATCGGATCACACCGATGAAATTGTTTCTGATTGTAAGGAATTTCCTTATGGACTTCTTAATCACTTTGATTAATTACTAATGACTGTGATTAATTAGCAGATGCTAACTTGGTTTGGTGCCGGTTGTTACACAGATGAGGCTTAGTCAGAACCGACTGAGCCAACCACATCTGAAGGAGAGTCTAAGGAGAGTGAGGCTGAGGGTGCACATGGGGATCAATTAGTGAGGACACCGGGTGAGTGGGAGCTGAGTGGTGAGAGGGAGAGAACAGGGGGAGTTGAGGCACAGATGGCCAATTCTGAACAAACCATCTCTGACCTATTGTGAATTAATGATGTGGGTCAGGAGAGGACAAGTGCTAAGGGAGTACCACAACCCTAGAGCCAGACAAGACCTAAAATTTCTACCACTCCAGTAGACGCTGCACACCCCTACCACTCAAGCTCCTATCAAAAGAGGCTTGATTCATTCCACGGGGATTTTGCTCATATGCCATCACCCATCGCTTGGAGGGTGGTAATGTTGAAACAAGTCACTCGCTGCCCCCGGTGACCGACATTCCTTTGACCACGGTTGATCTAACACCCCATAACACACTACAATTGATCAAGGATGCCTACGTGATGTCTTCAGCAACATATGCATCTGACTCCACACCTGGTAGAGCAGAGGTGAAATATGGAAATCCTGAGACGACCATATCAAAGCTGTCCATGTCAGCTCATCTTGGGATCACTCCCGAGATGTTAACGACCATTCTCCATGAGGTTGAGGTGGTTACCCAGGCTGACTTGAACTCCCTTAAGGTAGAAAATGAGGAACAATACTCCTATATCCTTTATCTATTAAAGGGTAAAGGAGCTTCCACCATCTACCCCCACAGTCCAAAGATCTACCGATATCGATGCTCTAAAAGATAAAATACCCACTACAGCTTCCCTCTTCACTGATTCTTTTGATAATCTGCAATGGCTTATTGACGGGGCGTCGTTGTGACCCGCATAGTCCTTAAATCCACTATTTAGATAGAGAAGTAAGGGTCGAATCCACAGAGAGTGTGGTCGTAATTAAGATTGAGGTATTAGCCTTATAAGTTTACTGAAAGCATTTAAATTGTGAATTTGTGGATTTGAATGATTTGTTTAGAGTAATGAGTTGCTATTGCTTTGTAACTAAAATTAAGGACGAAGTAACTAACGAAGAAGATAAACAATCAAGAGACGAATAACCATTTACGGAATCACCACGGCATAAGTATTGCTCACTATAATTTCATGCAACGATCACATAGTCATAATCAATTGCGCGACTAAATTAATCAAACGTGTTTTAACCAATAACTCTCGGTATAATGTATGCAACATTCATACTCGTCTTAATCCCTAAACTAATGGACTCGTCACGAATAATAACACCACGATAATTATCTTGCGTTTACCAATCTCAACACATAATCATAATAATAGCCAAATGTTTATCATTTGCATACACATAATAGATCTCGCTTAATACGAATACACATAGAAATTAAAGAAAAGTAAACTTAGCCGTAAATCCTCCGCAAACGGCTAATGAGATTAGCCGCTCATCGTATGCTCGTCAGAATCACAGATCTGAGCCATTTGGTAGCTTGCGAACCACCGTCTTCGTTCTCTTATCGTATATCCACTCCAGCAGGGCTTCGGCACACTTTCACACACGTCGGGACTCTCTCCAAAGTTGCCCCTCGACTTGTATTTATAGGGAGGTCGAGATTAGGGTTTCTAGGGTTGAAAAACGCGTTTTTGCACCATACTAGCGCACGCCTGGTGCAGGCCTGCGCCCCCCTGCGCCCAGATGCGGCTAGGGTTTAGCTGGCGTGTGCTGGAATGTATCTGGACAGTTTGGGCACTATGTGGAGAGCAGGGTGGCGCAGGCCTGCGCCCCCCTCAACTCGATTTGCTCTGAGTTCTCTCGGATTGCTTCTTTTTATCATCTTGGCCCTGAAATACAAACTTGGAGTAATAATATGGATTTTACAAAGTATCGGTGCTTAAAATGATCATAATATGACTCAAAAACCATATAAATTATAGACTTATCAAATCTCCCCGACTCAACTCTTGGTCGTCCCCGAACAAGCTTTTGGAATCAGAACTAACTAAGTAAAGAGCTTGTACTGGTAGTGGGTCTAGGAATTTTATGTCAAGCTAGCCTTCGTACTAATGCATTAAAATTCTTAACATGTAAATTGAAGACGTTTTCAGTTAAAATATACTTCTCTTAGAATTTATATAATGTATCTCACTTTTGAAAATACCATTTTAGCTCAAGGTTACGATACTTAAAACATGTGGGTCTTTCGACCATCTTTTTCCTCTTTGCATGTTTACGACAAAATTTCTTTTCAACACCATGCTTCTATCTATTTTCTTTTCAGTATATTAGCTAGATGGTCCATGTAACGAGATTTCGGTCAACCGCTCCCAAACCAAATGGTTTTAGGGGATTAGGCATGAGTGGTACCCCTACAGACTTAGTTTCCCGAACCATCTAAGCTACAATTATCTTACTTTTGAGGCTTAAAACATGATTAAGTTCTCCCCCTTATTGCATGAGTTTCCAAAATCTTTTGACACATTACTTATATTTAAGCCCAAATACATTTTAACGTACTTGAATTCATTTTACATGGAAATAGTTTTAATTATTACTACGACTCTTTTCTTAATTATACAATATCCTGTCAACACTAGCCAATTCCCTCGCACATGTATTTTCTAAGTATCATCATGTTCCACGGCCTGAACGGAAAACGAGACTCAAATGGGGAAGACATGACAGACTATATAAACATTATAAACTCTAAATAGGACTCGGCTAAGAACTAAAAATAAATGAAAATTATAATAAAGAAATTAAATGCATAACAAACTAAAATAAAATGAAATAAGAGACAGAATAGTAAAGAATAAGGAAGGATAGTACCCGATCATTCAAATGGAGGAGGCGGCAGAGGAGGACCGAAGACGCTGTTGAAGAAGTCAGTATACGGGTTCTGGCCATGGGTGAACTGTGCAGTCGGCGGAACCAAGTGAGGAGGCATCGGGTCTGGGAGGTCCTGCCTGCCATGCGCCGGATAGCGCTGATAAGTATCTACGGCAGCGTTATATGCCTGGTAGTCGAGCATCGTGTAATCCTCATAAGACTGATATGGCATACCGGCCACGGAGTCCTCGTGATGTCCCTACCATGAGACTGATATGGCATAAGACTGATATGGCATACTTAGCGCTAATAAGTATCTAAATTAAATAATTGGCGAAGGATTTGTGCATCCATCGCCACGTCCCTACCATGGACGGTACCTATCAACCTAAAGTCGTTCGCTGAACGACCCGTCTCTCTCCGTAGGGTAGACATCCACTCGACTATATCGGACTGATATATATCATTGCCGCCCATATCTAACACACTTTCCCACCCCAAATAGTCAAAAAGGTATGAGATCCTGTAATCCTCAAAATCACTCATCTAACTCTCTTTTCAGTTAACACTTTATTTGAATTTTTCTTATATAAAAATAAGTGTGTTCTAATGTGTTCGGGGTGTTGTGATAATAGGAGGTTTGGGGACCAATCTATCGGGACATTAACATTTTGGGTTCGTTGCCTCGTTCTCCTCGACATCTACAATTTGTGCCAACCAACCACAATATGTATGAGATAAATTAAATAATGTAACCTATAATTGCAATTTGCACCATTACGCTTACTTAAAAAGATGCACTATATATATATACATACATACATACATATATATATATATATATACATATATATATATATATATATATATATATATATATATATACACACACATATATATATACATATATATATACATACATATATACATACATATATATATATATATATATATATATATATATATATATATATATATATATATATAAACATCTATAATATATATATATCTATATATATACTATATATATATATATATATATATATATATATATATATATATATATATATATATATATATATATATATATATATATATATATTATATATATATATATAGTATATATATATATATATTGTAACACCCGCTAATTTCGAGATAATTAATCAATTTCGAGTTATTTAATTTAATTATTAATTTGAGTTAGTAGGATATAAATTATCAAATTCCATGGTTGGTATTTAAAATGTTTTTTTTTTTTTTTTGTAGTTCAAGAATTAGGAAATAGGAATTTTATTATATATGTGTACAAATCTCATCATATTAATGTCTTTAAGAAAAAAAATATTATTAAATAAAGTAATACATGCATGCATGAAAGCATAACCATCATCATCATCATCATCCAACCAATCTGTATAAATTCTTATATGCATGAAAAAAACCCTAATAACAACTTTCTTCATCTCAAGAACACACACATATGGGTATTTTCATCTGATTTTTTTTAAAGCTGGAAATTCAAGATTTGAGCAACAAGTATCATCATCTTCATCAAATCAACACCTCATTATTTAAATCTTGAGGTAATATCTATAAACCCAAAGAAAATTTAATATTTCGTACATAATATTTAGAGAAATGTTTGTATCCATACAATGTTGTCTAAAAGAAATGTAATACATCTGTGAGGGAACATTATTGATCCCATCACTTCCATTTTTGTTTGGTTACAACTTACAATCTTGAAAATAAATGAGTTTAAACGAGATATCATGGGTTTTTACATACTAATATGAACACTTACATAAGAAATAATGTGTGTTGGGTGGTGGTTGGCCGGCAACCGCTCGACGGCGGAGTAGCCACCACCGGCGGCCACCTATTTTTTTTCTTTCTGTTGCCCAAACGAGAGGGAGAGGGGAGAGTGAGAGTGGTGTGTGTGTAGAGTGGTGTTTGGTGGTGATCGGACCGGTGCCGGAACCGCCTTGGCCGGCGGCTTTTCTTCCGTAGCCGGCGCCCCTTTTTCCTTTGGTTTCTATTCCCTTGTTTTGTTTCTGAGTTTGCATCGAGAGGGAGAGATGTAATAGCTTGTGGGTGTGGTGGTCCGGCGACCCGCCGCCGTGTTAAGGTGGCCACCGGCGGTGCTGCCTCCATCTTTTTCCTTTCACATGGTTCCTTGTTTTCCCTTTTTGTTTCTTTGGTCTGCACATCATCCGAGAGAGAGGGAAGAGTGATTGGAAAAAAAGGGGGGTTTTTGCTTTTATTTATTTATTTATTTTTAATTTCTTAATTTAAATTAGGTTAAGATAAAAAAAAAGATGGTTGGGCTTTTCATTAATTGGGTTTTCTTGGGCTTTTTCTTTTGTTAATTTAAATGGGTTGGGTTTATTATTATTATTATGTTTGTTCTTTTATATTTTTATTTGGACCTTTGGGTTTGTTTTTTTTTTTTTATTATATCTCTTTTAAATTATAATTGGGCTACATCATATTTAATTGATTTGGGTTATCTATTATGTTAGTGATGTAGCTTAATTCTTTTGAACTATTTAAATGTGTAAACTAAAAAGGGTTAGTGGCGTTTAATTATTTCATTATTTTGGGCTCAATTTAATTTACTAGTTGAGTAGTGGATTTTGGGTTGTCGGTAGTTATAATCTAAATGGGTTGTACGAGTAAAGTAGTGTGAATTTAAGTAGCATATGGAATAATTTTAGTATAAAAGGTTTCATATAAACTAATCTAATTAATTATATTTACTTTCACCTGAGAGTTTAATATGTATTTAATAAATTTTTATATAAATAATAGTCGGACCAATTAAATAATCTGTAACAAATAAATTTGTATTTTCAGAATTAGTCGCTGAGCTTTAATTTAATATATAGATAACAGACTTGGTAAATTATGAAGTTAGAGATTTTGATAAATAGGCGATGTACTTTCATATCAGGACTCTAGTAGTTCAGTTGAGACGTGTGGCTCTTGGTAGTGCTTTCAGTGGATATCGAGTTGTCGTTTGGCGAGTACGGATTTGCAAGCACTGTGAGTAATTGATTTAATTTCATGAATGATCATTTATAATGTGTTTGTATTGGTTATCAGTTTCATTTCTTTTACCATGCTTATCCATTGCACTTCCATGTTGCCTTTGATATCTGTTATTCATTTCATTACCCTGAGTTGTGACATGATAACCCTTATTCCCCGGTATGCATACTGTGTATTTATGTGGTGATTGCATGTCTGTGTGGCTGCATGTTATTTTTATACGCTGTAAGTCGGGAGTGCCGTAAGCTGTGTTACTGTGTATGCATTGCTGGGAAGACCGGATGCTACACAGACAACCTATTCGTGGACGCACTGCTGGGAAGGCCGGGTGCTACACATGTTGACTTTGTGCCGATACTTGTATCATTCATGTTATTTATGTTTATTTGTGCTATTAAATCTGTTACTCGCTAGGCGACGGCTTACCCCGGTTGTGGGGGCAATGTTTCAGGTTTAGCTGATAAGGGCAAAGCACCAGCTTCAGGGTCAAGAGTTTGAGGACTCGTGGTATCAGATAGACTTCTGCAAAATTTGTAAATATTCTAAATTTGTAATTGGGATGGGTAGATCCTAAAAATTTTGATTTGGTTGTAATAACTAGATAATTTATTTAGCGTACTCTGAATTTGAGGTTCATGTTACAGATTATAGTAAAAGCGCCGCGTTATTAGAACGGGGTGTTTCATATATATATATATATATATATATATATATATATATATATATATATATATATATATATATATATATATATATATATATACTCTTTTACGCTCACATTTTACATCCTATATATATAGTCTATAATTTGCCATTATTTTAAACACTAAACACATATCATGTTTTCAATAAAAACCATTTAGCACATAAAATTAATTTTTTTAAGCTAGTCACTTAAGTTTTATAATTTTAACAATATATGCACATTGAGGCAACCAACTTTATAACTTCAAATTAATTTCTAGAAATTAACCATGACAAATTAATAAACTTAACGCATAAACACATATCTCATAAAACATATATCAAGGTTATCATCAAAATCATGCAATTTCACATACTTTGACTCTAACAAGTCAAAATCATCATGAAAACTCCATGGATGACCATGAAGCTCAAACTTTCATTTTTTTCTCAAAAAGTATGAAATAAGTTGCAATAACTCAATAAAAACACTAACCTTAGTGATTGGAAGCTTAACTTGGTACAATTCTAGCTTTTTTCTTCCACACTTTCTCTACCCAAAAATCTTCAAAATGGATGAAACTACCCACAAAGAGGTGATTTCTAGCCTAGATCTTTGATATTTGTGAAAATGTAGGTGTTTCGAAGCTTAAATTTGCACATTTTTTTACACAAAATTGATGTTTTTGGGAGAGAGCCGCACACCCAAGCGTAGCCTATTGTTATAGGGTTGTGAAAATGGTGAAATGAGGCTCAAATCTGAAATTTAAGTCGACGGGATGCAGGGCCAGCGCAGGCCTGCACCCCCTGCGCCCAACTCTGTTAAAATTTTATTTTTTTACTGTTTTGGTACGCGGGGCTGTAAATCTTTCTAATTTTGGATATGGAATGTAGTCTAAAAATTTTTGTGAGGGCTAAATTAATTAATTAATTTTATCATTATAACCTACCCTTCCCATCTTAGACTTTTGTGACGTCCTCGTCACATCAAAATTAATTTATCGGTTAATAACATAGAAAGATAGATCGGTACATATTCCTTATTCATAATAATTAAACTTAAACAAACAAATAATTAAAAAAATAAAATTTAACTTTTATAATTCAACTTAAATAAACATCACACTTTAAAATAAAAATAGAAGTAAAAGTACTATTACAATCCAAATAAATATAAATAAACAAACCAAACCAAATAAACCACCACCTCAGAAACAATTCAGAACATACTTAGTGTTTTAGCACGCGTAATTAAAATTAATATTCAAATAATCATAAAATCATCATGCGGCCTGAGGAGTGACAATCTGTTCAAACTCACCGACAGTGATCTGAAGATTGGTGAGCCAGTCTGAGTGCGTATTAAACAGTTGATCATTGTTCTTTCGATTTTCCCGAAGCATTTGGATCTCCTTAATCAAGATGTTGTTCACGTTTACTAAATCTCCAACTGTCTCTTTCAACTTGTGCACTTGATCCCAAACGAGATCAACGGTCTCGACCCTCTTCCATGGCCTCTGATCATCTTCATCAACTTCCATTCTGGCTTTTCCTTTATTATTCTGTCTGTCAATTACAGGTTCTGGGGCTTTGAAAGGGATTTGGGTCACTTTAGCAGACTTTGGACAACGAATTTGGAAACCTCTCTCGGTACGTTCAAAAACTAGCCCTACCATCGTAAACCTTGTAAACCATAGGGTATTTGGGTTAAGGATTTGTATGGGCAAATCCTCAGACACAGCCTTTTGTATCACGAATAATTCGGTTAACATCTCACAATGGGGGTAACTTATCCCTTGGCCTAAGACATGGCATTCCCACAAATTTTGCATAATAATGTACCCTAAGGATATGGTCGGGTGTCCAGTCATTAATGCGTGCACTACAAGAATTTCTTGTGGTTTGACATATGTGGTGTCTTGATGACGCGGAAGTATGTTAAAGATAACAAAATTCCACATAACTTTGGCTAACGGGCATAAATCACCTCTATTGAAGGCAGTTTAGGTTCGGGCAGCTCTAATTGAAATACCAAAAACGATTGCTATCATTTGATCCCGTTGTTTAGTCCATTTGTTAACAGTACGCATTCTATCCCCCTGAGTATTAGATAATGTCCAGAACACCTCTTTGTTTCCTACCCTTCCCACTAGTTCAAAATCATGTTCCTCAGACCTCTCAATCCAACGCATTGTGGCGAACCACTGTTGGATTAAACTAGAATGAATATACGGAAGTTCCCATTGTATGGCTTTAGCCCATCCTAGCCTCTCAAAGCACTCTAATATTTCAAAATTATCAAAGTCAGACTCTTTTAGTGTACGCTCTATGAGAAACCAAGGGGGTTTACCATTGTTAGTGTTTGGTGGAATTTCGGGGAACTCCACATTGAGTGGTTTTTCGAAACGAACATCCTAAGGGTCGTGGGTTCTCATTCTAGGTTTTTGGGATGTTCCAGGACGGTTGCCGTTTGCATGAAACTGGGTTGACATCTAAAAATAATGCAAAAACAAAGGTTTAAAAATGTGGGGTTTTTACGTAAATGATGCATGATAATTTTTAACGCCCTTTTTCAAAAATAATTAAACTAATCCTAAGTCTCACCAACAATGTGAGCCCAATCTAACCCTATCAAATGCATGAACTTTAAATAATCAATAAAATGTAACCTTTTACGACAAAAAGTTTATAAATTATAATAAATACGGAAAAATTCATAATTTTTACAAAGGTTTTGCAAAAATATTTTTATATTAATTAAGTGAATATTTGAAAATTATTAATAACCCTTATACTATAAAAACTACATAAAATCCAAGAACTCAACCCATGCATGCATGATAAAACTTAATGAAACTAGGGTAGAATGAAGTTAAAGGGATTCTAGGGAGTATACCTTGCTAACATTTGAGATAAACAAGCGTCGGATCGAAGAATTGACATAGAAAAGACGAATTTTTGTTGTTTTTAGGCTTAGAAAATCGAAATCGCCGTCTTCTGGAACTGGAATTAGGCTTCTGGAATTATGAGGATGATCTTTACCATTTTTATAAAATTTAGAGCGCGTCGGGCCGCAGGGCAAGCGCAGGCCTGCGCCCGGGCCTCTGGATTTGCGATCTGGGCTGTGCAATGGTCTTGGAACCCTAATTCTTTAATTTTTTAATTTTTTTACGGGTATTCTCCCCAACTTAGGCTCTTATTACCGGGTTAAAATAATTCTGCTACATGCTTAAAACTTTTTATTTTCTGATGCGGGGTCTTATTATTTAATTTAAATCCTAATTTCTAAACACAACCAAGTTCAGGAGGATGAATCCTCTCCAACTTAATTGGGTACACACAAGTAACACAAATATGCAAATAAACACCCTTAAAAACAATTAAATTCAAATAATCAAAATACTCTGGGTTGCCTCCCAGAAAGCGCTAAGTTTTACGTCTTCAGCCAGACGTACTGCTCAAAAACTAATTAATTAACCTTAGGATCTTGTAACCTGATGAGTTCAGATACCAACATATCATTGGTGGCCCATTGAACATATAATACAAGTCTATGTCTATTTACTTTAAAAGGCGCACCACCTTTTAGGTCCTGTATTTCTACAGCACTGTGTGGGTAGGTATTCATTACAATATATGGACCTGTTTTTAATTTACCGGGAAATAATCTAAGTCTTGCGTTAAATAGCCAAACTTTATTTCCTTTGGTAAATATTTTATTTTTAATCATTCTATCATGGAAAACCTTAGTTTTCTCTTTATAAATTCTAGCGCTTTCGTAGGCTTCTCTACGAATTTCTTCCAGTTCATTTAATTGGAATTTCCTATCAAACCCGCATCATGTATATTAAATTATTGTTTTTGATAGCCCATAGAGCTTAGTGTTCTAATTCTACTGGGAGATGGCAAAGCTTACCGTACACAAGTCTATATGGGGACATACCGATTGGTGTTTTAAATGCGAATCTGTATGCCCATAGAGCATCCTCTAATTTATGTTACCAATCTTTACGATCAGGTCTGATAGTTTTTTCAAGGATTCTTTTAATCTCTCTATTAGAGATCTCGACTTGTCCGCTTGTTTGCGGATGATAAGGCGTTGCTATTCTATGGTTAACTCCATATTGGTTTAAGGAGTTTAGAAAAATGCTGATTATTAAAATGTGACCCTCTGTCACTGATAAAAGCCCTTGGAATACCGTGTCGTGCTAAAATATTTCTTTTAACAAATTTACACACAACCCGGTTATCATTAGTGCGTGTAGCTTCTGCTTCCACCCATTTGGAAACATAATCTACTGCCACTAAAATGTATTCATATCCAAATGATTTAGGGAATGGTCCCATAAAATCAATGGCCCATACGTCAAATATTTCGACAATTAATATCGGGGTCATAGGCATTTCATCTCTTTTCACGATACCACCAGTTTGCTGGCATCTTGTGCACCCTTAAATATTGTGGGCCAGAAAAACCCACACTGCAATATCCTGTGGCCAGTTTTCTTTGCGCTGAAATGGCCACCGCATGCATATGCATGGCAGTGTTTAAGAATATCTTCGTGTTTCAAGTTCGGGACACATCTTCTTATAATTTGATCTGCTCCTATCTTAAATAGATCAGGCTCATCCCAAATGTATTGCCTTGCTTGAGCATAGAAATATTTTCTCTATTGTGAGTTCCAGTGCTCTGGCAATCTTCCTGTTACGAAATAGTTAACTAGATTCACAAACCAGGGGATTTTAGATACTATTATTAATTGTTCATCAGGGAAGGAATCCCTGATTTGATCAGTTGAGTTTGTTAGGATTAAATGAAGCCTTGATAAATGATCGGCAACAACATTTTCTATGCCTTTTTTATCTTTAATTTCTAAGTTAAATTCTTGCAATAGAAGGATCCACCGAATCAATATAGGCTTGGAATCCATCTTTGCCAATAAATGTCTTAAAACGCTGTTGTCAGAGTACACAATTACTTTTGCTCCCGAAATATAGGATCTGAATTTATCTAGGGCAAACACTACAGCTAATAGCTCTTTTTCCGTAGTGGTGTAATTGATTTGTGCCTCATTAAAGGTTTTACTTGCGTAGTAAATCACCACTGGTTGTTTCTCAAATCTTTGTCCTAAAACAGCACCAACTGCATAATCACCCGCATCAAACATGATCTCAAACGGTTGAGAGCAATCCGGAGATTGCAGAATTGGCGCTTTAGTTAATTTTGATTTAAGCTTCTCAAATGCTTTCATACAAGCATCATCAAGATTAAACTCGATATCTTTTGATAGAAGATTGCATAACGGCCTCGAGATCTCACTGAAATCTTTAATGAATCGCCGATAAAAACCAGCGTGGCCTAAGAATGATCTTATTCCTTTAACGTTGGTAGTGGCTGGAAGTGAGAAAATTAATTGAACTTCTGCTTTATCTACCTCCATTCCTCTTTCGGACACAATGTGACCTAAGACTACCCCTTCCTTTACCATAAAATGACTTTTCTCCCAACTTAACACTAAGTTGGTTTCAGTGCATATCTTTAGGACTTTTTCTAAATGTCCCAGACAATCTTCAAATGTTTTATCAAATATGGAGAAATCATCCATAAATATTTTAAGAGGACCACCCACCAAATCTGAAAAGATAGCATCATACATCGCTGAAATGTGGGGGGTGCATTACATAGTCCAAACGGCATCCTTCGGTAGGCAAAGGTGCCAAAGGGACAAGTAAATGTAGTTTTCTCTTGATCCTCTGGATGGATTTGGATTTGGTTGTAACCAGAATATTTATCAAGGAAATAGTAAAACTTCTGTCCTGCTAATTTTTCCACTATTTGATCTATAAATGGTAGCGGAAATGATCTTTCGAAGTAGCAGCATTAAGTTTTCTGTAATCTATACAAACTCTCCACCAAGTTACAGGGCGAGTAGTTATCTTCTCTCCTTTTTCAGTATTAAAACCTGTAATTCCCGATTTCTTGGGCACAGTTTAGGTTGGACTTACCACTTACTATCAGATATAGGATATATAATTCCAACGTCCAACCATTTTAATACTTCCTTCTTAACTACCTCTCTCAAATTAGGATTCAACCTCCTTTGTGCATCCAGAGCTGGTTTAGCTTCTGGATCAGTAATGATTCGGATCATACACAAAGTGGGACTAATTCCTTTTAAATCAGCTATCGTCCACCATACTGCTTCTTTATATTCGACTAACACCTACGGTAGAGCTTTCTCTTGCTTTTCAGTCAGATCTGATGAAATTATGACAGGCAACGTGTCATTCTGACCTAGAAAATCATATTTCAAATGAGATGGCAGCTCCTTCAATTCTAGAACAGGTGGTTGCTCAGTTTTAACCTCACGTTTCCAGGCATTATCTATGCCCATAACTTGAACACCTATACTATTTTCAGAACCAGCTTGGACTTTAAGACCTTTGCCGAATTGATTAAGCAACTTCCAAGCTTCATCGTCTTCTTTACCTAAAAATGTGCCTCCTGTGGCAACTATAATCATATTACGACTTTCTTGACTCTCACCATCAAAGAATGTTTTGATAAGCATCCATTTGGGTACCTCGTGGTGTGGACAAGCTCTCAGTAACTCGTTCATACGATCGAACGCTTCGTAGAATTGTTCGCCCGGTTTTTGTTTAAATCCGGTAATTTCCTTTCTTTTCTCGGTTGTCTTACTGATGGGGTAATATTCATTAAGGAAGTCTCGTTTCATTTGATCTCATGTTGTGATGCTATTGGTTGGTAAGGATACGAACCAATTCTTCGATTTCTCTTTTAACGAGAAAGGAAATAATCAAAGTTTTAAACCGTCGGTGGTTATACCTCGAACATGGTTGGCTTTACAAATAGCTGTGAACTCAGCTAGATGTTCATAGGGTTCCTCACTTGGCATCCTTCGAAAGATCGGAAGAATTTGGAATAATTGTGGACGAACTTCGGGTTCGTTCTCGTTTTCGGGATAACGAATTGGAGACGGGTCAGGCACATCACCTGGGCGGTAATGCGACTCAACCGTACGTCTCGGTTGATCACCCATTCTAGCAACTATGCGCTTGGGTTCTTCTTGATCACGATTTCGTGGCGAAATCGAAGGACTTTCTAAATTAGGAATCTCTGAATCGGGAATTTCTAAATCAAGAATTTCTTCCTCTTGTGCGTTTAAATTTTCCGTCATTAATTGTTGATTTTGAATCCTGACAGTATTTTGGTTCGATCTTGCTACTTTTTCGATCTCAGGTTCGATTTGTAGCGGCAATCCTTTAGCCGATCGATGTACGTGCATACACTAAAAAAAATACTACTAAAGATAAAAAAACTTAATTAACTAATATTTTTGGTGGTAAAGTAGAGGACTACAATTACCTTTTTGAATTTTGAATTTTTTTTATTTGATTTTTAATAATTATAATAATAAAATAATTACTAAAAATAACCAAAGAAAGGAACTTAAACTTAATTACTTAAAACTAAAGCAACAAACTAACTTTAAACCTAAACTACCATTACACTCCCTGGCAACGGCGCCAAAAGTCTGACGGGCCGTCGTTGTCACCCGCAAAATTAGTCCCTAAATCCACTATTTAGCTAGAGAAGTAAGGGTCGAATCCACAGGGAGTGTGGTCGTAATTAAGATTGAGTTATTAGTCTTATAAGTTTATAGAAATCATTTAAATTGTGAATTTGTTGATTTGAATGATTTGTTTAGAGTAATGATTTGCTATTGCTTTGTAACTAAATTTAAGGACGAAGTAACTAACGAAGAAGATATACAATCAAGAGACGAATAATCATTTACGGAATCACCACGACATAAGTATTACTCACTATAATTTCATGCAACGATCACATAGACATAATCAATTGTGCGACTAAATTAATCAAACGTGTTTTAACCAATAACTCTCGGCATATCGTATGCAACATTAATACTCGTCTTAATCCCTAAACTAATGGACTCGGCACGAATAATAACACCACGATAAACTATCTTGCTTTTACCAATCGCAACACATAATCATAATCATAGCCAAATTTTATCATTTGCATACACATAATAGATCTCGCTTAATACGAATACATCAAAACATAGAAATAAAGAAGAGTAAACTTGGCCATAGATCCTCCGCAAACGGCTAATGGGATTAGCCGCTCATCGTATGCTCGTCACAATCACAGATCTGAGCCATTAGGTAGCTTGCGAACCACCGTCTTCGTTCTCTTATCGTAGATCCACGCCAGCAGGGCTTCGGCACACTTTCACACACGTCTGGACTCTCTCCAAAGCTGCCCCTCGACTTGTATTTATAGGGAGGTCGAGATTAGGGTTCCAGGGTTGAAAAACACATTTTTGCACCGCACTAGCGCAGGCCAGGCGCAGGCCTGCGTCCCCCCTGTGCCCGGATGCGGCTACGGTTTAGCTGGCGTGTGCTGGAACGTATGTGGACAGTTTGGGCGCTATGTGGAGCGCAAGGTGGTGCAGGCCTGCGCCCCCCCTCAATTCGATTTGCTCTGAATTCTCTCAAATTCTTTCTTTTTAACATCTTGGCCCTGAAATACAAACTTGGAGTAATAATATGGATTTTACAAAGCATCGGTGCTTAAAATTATCATAATATGACTCAGAAACCATATAAATTATAGACTTATCACTTATCTTACGGGTAAAGGTAAATCTAAACAAGAGAATGGATCGTTTGGAGTCTGCTGTGATTGACCTACAAAGTTTTTGCCACCCTCAGGCATTAGTCCATAAATGCAAACATGATGATCATGATGACCCTGATCATCCTGAGGGGGAGAAACGTCCCCAGACTGAGCCTGAGGGTGCAATATCAGAGGGAGAAGAATTAGGGCAGGAAAAAGAGGGAAATGATGAAACCTTAATTTTGGTGCCTTATGAGGGTCGTCAGGCACAACCATACTTAATCATCTTAAATTCTGATGACACTTCATCATCTTTTGACGTTCTGAATTCACCAAATCCTGAGTTACAAACCGAAAAAGAAATCACCTCCATCCCGACAATAACCGCTCCAACCACTAGTGAACAAGTCTCCCTAAAGATCAAACTTCCAACCCATCTTATAATATGTCCAAACACCCACTCAAGCCTAAGAAACGAAAGTAGATTATTTTCAAACTAGTACACATGAAGTTGAAGCTACATATGAAGATACCGAAGTAAGCTGGGTGTATTGGTTCTGACGCAGAAACGTTCCTAATCTACAACCACATGAAAAACAATAGCTGGTTGACGCTCATCATGAACAAGTTTATCAGTTACTACATGTCAACCAGGTTGATGTGCATAAGGGCCATACCAAGGAATTAAAGAAATATCTCTCAAAAATGTCGTTTGATGAATTGTGTGAGCCGTACCTGGAAGATAGATTAAGGGTAGTATTCATGAAGAACCCCGACAGCTACATCCGAAGGCTCCTAATGGAACTGCACGATCGTTCGAAGGGGGAGTGTGAATTCATGATCCAGGTGAATCAATAACATGAGAAACACATCTTGCTTTGATTTTAATGATTACTCTCACTTACACCTTACAAAACACACACACTTTAAGAGAGTTCTCTTTCAAGTGAGTATAAATTTTACATGGAAAATTATATTTATACCTAACACCTAGAATTTACTACATGACACATTTAGTCCTTGCACTTATATAATAATGTTTTTTACCTCTATAATTTCGTACCTAGCAATCTCCTCCTTAGAGATGAAAATCAATTTACAACTAAAGTGCATTGCAAGGACTTTACAATATACAAACAAACAATATGAAAATTTTCAAATCTATAATCTTCAATTCTTCTGAAACAAACTTCAGAAGTTTATTCTTCTATTCTATTTTGATCTCTGAATCTTCAAATAAAATTACTTCTTCAATGTCTCTCTCTGATCTTCATATCTCTTCTTTGATCATCTCTTCTCTTATGTAAACACTCTCCCCCTTGAGTCATTAACTGAATACAATTCTCCCCTTTGATCAAAACATTTCATCATTTAGCTTCAATTCTTTTGCAGTTATCACAATTATCTTCAGCAATTGTTACAATTGTCTTCAAACTATTCAGCAATTGTCTCTGAAAATCAATTTTTCTCCCCCTCATGATGATCATAAGATTTATGAACATCATGCAAAATCTTTAGAGGCGCAGATACAGTGAAATTACAATTGCACTACAACAATAATTACAACTCAGAATTACTACAAACTCTATGTCTCACTCTCCCCCTCAAAACAATATTCTCTCTTACATAAATGAACTCTCCCCCTATTATAAACAAATTTATCACTCCCCCTCAAATGATATTTCCTCCTTATAGATACCCATAAAGTCAAAGCTTTTTAACTTGACTTGAGAAAAAATGAAACACATTCATTTTTAAGTAACTGAGTCCAGGTTCACAAGGATTCCTGTTTTCACAATAGACATAATCTATAAGACCAACCTTCGGCGTTTGCGTGATGTTAACACTGGTAGGATTTTCAAATAGTCATCATGAAATCCTTTGCCATGAAAGAATCACTATTATTTGTTCCAGCTTAGTCACTTTGGACTAGCAGTTTATAGTCACATAGACTATCAGACTCGATGTATCTCAAATGTGTATATAATAGGCTCTAGACACAATGTTCATCAAATGAAGTCGATGACCGGAGCAAATGTCTTCCTTGTTTCAATATCAATAATATCCAAAAGATATATTGACAAAAATGTGCAATATCTCCATGATTATTCAAACAGAAATCTTTTGAGAGATTAATGAGTATTTGGTGGGGTTAACTGCATGCGTCACTGGGTCCATGATATCTTTTTCAATATCAAGTTACCTAGGGCTTGATAGATTATGTGGGTTACGCAGTCGACACAGTATAGGTTGGATTATCTTTTATTAGAATCATTTCTCAGCTCTCAGCTCTTATCTTTTTAGCTTAGCTCCCTCTAGCTCACTTTTGAGTAAATATAAGTCAGTCAGCTTTATAGTGAAAACATGATCTGATGCACCACCATCTCCTGACAATATACCCCTACCATTTACATTTTATCTCTGCTCGACCCTGTCAGTATCCCATGATAACTGACACTTTTTAACTAGTAAACCTAAAGAACCTTACCCACACAAACTACAAATGGTTTTCTCCTTGGGTAGCTCTTCCAGTTCTGGTTAGTCCATAGAAGAGATATATATGCCTATTACATAATTTGGTGCATAATCGGAGTCAGTAGATATATAAATCTATTAAGATCAATGGGGTATTTCAGAAGACGATATAAATTTGAGGAATAGATCGGAATGAATTGTGAATGGGGACTTGGGAGAATTCAGAATGAAATGGAAAATATGATATTTGATATGGAATGAATTTGATTTTTATGAAAATCTGAATGAATTCAGAGAGAAGGGTGTTGCCAATAGAACCATACTTTGGAATCCATATTCGGTTTCCAGAGAGACATTGAAGTCCCAAATGATTCATAGATAGAAATTGCAATTGCCCTTTAACATTTTCAAGACAGAGATTCTCTTCTTCATTTTGAGCAGATTTGATATCTTTTATAAGCACGAAAGAGAATACAACAGGAGTCATAGCATAGCAACACTTTTCAGGATATACTTTTCTACTCAAAGTATCCGCGACCACGTTGGCTTTGCCAGGATGATAGAGGACTTGCAGTCATAGTCCTTGATTAACTCCAAGGACCGTCGTTGTTTCATATTCAAATCCTTTTGAGTAAAGAGGTACTTCAGGCTTTTAGGGTCAGTATAAAGGTGACACTTAGTACCATAGAGATAATGACGCCAGATTTTCAATGCAAAGGTGACTGTAGCTGACGCAAGATCATGAGTTGGCACACTTTTCTCGTAGTCTTTCAATTGCCTTGAAGCATAGGCAATGACTTTTCCCCTTTGCATGAGGACACAACCTAAACCTGTACCAGATGCATCACTATAGACAACTAAGTCATCATTGCCCTCTAGTAAGGCTAGGATCGGCGCTTGTACAAGATTTTGCTCTAGAGTTTCGAAAGCCTTTTGCTGCTTATCAGTTCATATGAAAGGAGTGTTCTTTTGTGTTAACATCATAAGTGGTACAATAATTTTCGAGAAGACCTTTATGAATCACCGGTAGTAACCGACCAATGTAAGGAAACTTCAGATTTCAGAGGCATTACGAGGTGTCTGCCACTTCTGGACAGCCTCGACTTTAAACGGATCAATGGAAATACCTTCACCGGATATGACATGGCCAAATAAATAAATCAAAAAAATAACGTACAAAGTAGAATTTCAAGTTTTTATAGAGACAAAGAACTTTTAGGAAAAAGCTCAAGACAATATAAGTATTTATACCTGTCTTGGCCAGAATTCACATTTTGAAAGTTTTGTGTAGAGTCTTTCTTTTCTCAATAACTCTAGCAATTCGCGTAGATGAACAGCATGATAAGCTTTCGTTTTGGAGTAGATCAAAATATCATCGTCTATGAATACGATAATTGACTTATCCAGCACTGGTCTGCACACGCGATTCATGAGATCCATGAACGCCGCTGGTGCATTATTTAGACCAAATGACATTACAAGAAATTCATAATGACCATATCTCTTTGGCAAAGCTGTCTTTAAGATATCCTCATCTTTCACTTTCAACTGATGATACCCAGAACGAAGATCAATGTTGGAAAAGAAACTTGCTCCCTGTAACTAATCAAATATGTCATCGATTCTGGGCAGAGGATACTTGTTCTTGATTGTGACTTTGTTCAACTCCCGGTAGTTGATGCACATACGGAGATTTTCGTCTTTCTTTTTAACGAATAAGACAGGTGCACCCCAAGGAGACGAACTAGGTCTTATAAAAACCTTTTTCTAGCAGCTCTTGCAATTGCTTTGACATTTCCTGCATTTCTACAGGCGCAAGTCTGAATGGAGCTCTGGCGATTGGAGTCACACAAGGAACTACGTCGATACCAAACTCAACTTGGCTTTCTGGTGGTACTCCAGAAGTATCGTCAGGAAACACGTATGGACACTCGCAGACGATTGGAACATCAGAAACCAATTTCTTGCTAACTTCATGGACAGATTCAGAGACGACATAACACAGATAAGACTCATGACCCTTAGATAAATATTTGCAGGCTTTCTTAATAGAAATGAAACAATGGACACTTTTGCGCTTGTCGCCTTTGATTTCCAAAACACGACCATCTAAAGACTTAATTGTGATTATTCGGTGATTGCAAATGATAGTAGCCTCGTTATTCATTAACTAGTCCATGCCGATGACAATGACGTCAAAGTCTTTCAAGGGAATCGGGATAAGATCAAGATTGATTACAATGTTTTGACAAGTAGAGTACAATTTCGATACACAAAATCAGTCATAACATAATTATTACTGGCCGTCTCAATATCAAGTATAACTGAGATCTTCGAGGGTGATTTGGATAGTCTTTGAGCAAAAGTAGTCGATATGAAGGAACGACTTGCAACAGAATCAAATAATACTCGAGTAGGGATAGAGTTGAGTAAGAACATACCCGTAACTACGTCGGGGGTATCCTTAGCCTCCTCTGCTGTGCTTTGGAATGCTCGATTTCTAGCAGTTGGCGTTGCAGCTGAACTTTTCATGGGTGAACCACCAGCAGATGACTGCGATTGGCTTCTACGTCCAGAATGACACTTGTGCGAGAAATGACCTTGTTTTCCACATTTAGCACATCCAAGACCTCTTTGTGGGCATTTTTCAGTACTGTGGCCAATTCTTCCACACACATAGCAGGTAATAGCGTCAGGATTGCACTACCCCATGTGTGATTTACTTACACCATTTGCAGATTCTTGGTTCATTAGTGATGGAATAGGCCTGGGCTTTCTGAGGTGAACTATAATGTCGAGATTGCCGAGACTTGGATTTGTTGGGGTTAAAGAACTTGTTGAATCGATGCTTCTTCGGTGGAGAGGGACATGTCGGATTTGACTATGGAGCAACAAGCTGGTCGCCGTACTCTATGTATTCACTTTCTATCTGTCTTGCCGCTTCAACAATTTTGAGATACGTTTTGTACTTCGTAACACTAATTGGATGTTTGTATCTCGGATCCAAACCTCTTTGAAATCGATTCATCTTCCTTTCTTCTGTGGCTACTTGATAAGAAGAGTAACCACTAAGCCGTAAGAGTTCGTGTTCGTATTCATCCACTGTCTTTGTGCCTTGCGTTAGTTGCATAAACTGAACTTCCATATTGTCTTGTTGATCAGTAGGACAATACTTTGCGTGGAACATATCGAGGAACTGATCCCATTCTAGCGTTTTGATGACGTCTTCACCAAAGATACTCTTTTGAGTTTTCCACCGGGAACGAGTAGTGCGATAAATAGTGCAGTCGCAAACTTCACTTTCTTGGAATCAAGGCATTCAGAGATACTAAAGATCTCCTCAGTATGGCTTATCCAGTCCAGAGTCTTAGGGTTTACAGGTTTACAGTACCCTCAAAGTTCAATGCACCGCTAGCTTTGAAATCTTTGAACTCACAGCCTTTTGGATGATCAATTTGAGTGTTTGGGTTTGCGTTCTCAGAATCAGATTCTTGGTTTTGGACTTGTTTATCTTTTATTTTATTTTTCCTATCAGCCCTTCTTCTGGTTTCAGCTTCATCTCGGGCTTGAAATTGTTCTTGTATGCTTTTATTTTGTTGTTCTGCTTGTTGTGCCAATAGTTGTTGCATCATCACATATATTTGCTGGGGTGTCATATTGTCAGAGAAACCACCTATGTCTAGACATCTAGACTTAAAATAAAATCATGTAACTTTCAGTTTATAGACTTACAAGTTATGTACCCTTTCCCATTCTAACAGTCTGTACAACCTATCTTAGTTCAAACCACCTAAATGATTGATACTTATGTATTGCTTCAGTTTGAGATCAAGTACTACCCTCATAATACTTGATTCACCCAAACTATGGGCTCTGATACCATCGTGTGAAGACCACTCCTTACGGAGGAGTCCTAGCGACTAGGTCCCAAATATGCAACACGATATCAATCATAACTAAGACAGAGTAATTATGTTGCGGAATTCAAATTACAGTACAACCATTAGGATTAAGTTTAATACAATCTTAAGAATGATTTTACAGAGTTCAAAATAAACTTATGTACAAGCTAGTCTAGTACATAACTTCCATACAACAAAGCAATTCTACCCAACCACCACAATTATTATCTTCAAAGCTGTACCAAAGGTCGTTGATTAGGGTCTAAAAGCTTCAACTTGATGTTGACAGACCTAAGAGCTACGTCCAACAGGTGATTTGCCTTTGTCTTTTTCTGTAAAGAGATTCAACAACAACTATAAGCAATGGCTGAGTGAGATTATAGATTTATTAGCAAACATGCTATAATGCAAGGCAGAATGTGGGTATAGGATGATATGACTTGACAGCCACCAACAGCCACGCAAAGTGAGACATAGATTATAAGAGTAGGATGATGTCCAGGCCACATTCACGCTTTTAGTGGAAGCTATCCACTCAATACTGGGCTAGCTACCAATAGACTACGTGGGGGGAGCATTGGAGTAAGTAACCACCAAGTTCAGATGAACTGGTGACATAAACAAGGTCTAGGAAAATGAACCAGTAAGGCTAAAATGCTGAGTTGAAGTCATATAAGGCAGTGATGCAAGCAATGATGATAAACATGAATAAGCAAAGTAATGATAGCAATATCAGTTTATAATAATATCTGAAATAAACTGTAAAGACAAAGTGTGCAGGATGATATATCAAATAGCTATCATGATCCACAGGGCATCACCGAACCATGGTGAACACAAGTCATAATCCAGCTGAGCATATATGAATGCCAAATAAGTTATGAACAACAATATGTCTCACCCATAATCAGGCATGTAAAGCTGAAATATTTATAACTCACATTTTACTGATTTAGACTGAGCTATTGAGCTTTGGCAAGTGGATTACTCCACCACCTGAGTTTTCTCAGGATTTTAACTTTGGGCTTTTGCTTTCTGGACGTGGCTTGGCTTTACAGATTTTGACCCACTTTTCAATAACTTTAACTTTATTACTTTATTCAGATTTATCTAAACCTGTCCACTGTTTGACATTGGCATACACATCAGCTTTAAAGCTTTACATTGAATGGCTTATAATGTCACATTAGACTTTGTTGAATCATCATGGAACTTAGAACTTGTATTGACATGATGTTGATGGCTTATAAGCATTTATGTCTTTTTCATGGACATGTGTGACTTCATTAAGTCATTTTAAGCTTTGCTTACATTTAAAAACTTATATGAATGCATATAAAGTCATTCCATGAGGTTATTTGATATTTATATGTTCATATAGTTGCATGTATATTCATTTAAGCATGTACATGATCATGGTACTTAACATTGTGCATTATGAACACAAATATGCTTTCAAATGTATTTTATCTCCAATTCACATATACATGTTTAAGGATGTATTTATATCAATATGCCTTTATTTAAACTATAAGCTAAGTGTTTTATGCATTTTAAGCCTTGTATCTATTGAACGTAAACACATGCTTTGATGTCTAATTATATATATCACACATATAGGTTCTTACACTTCATTTTGTTGCAATTATATACCTTTTATAAGCCTTGATTTCTATTAAATGATCACATAAACATACACATGTTTACATCCCTTCTTTAATTTGCTATATACATGTGTATTTATGTGTGTATATATATAAAAAGAGGCTGCTGTGATTCTGATCTTTAAATTCAAAACTTAGAAATTTCTTACATATATGTATGTAACAATGCTGCTGATTGTTGAGGTTTTAACACATGAACAAAAGAAAGGGTTGCCACATGCTACACACATACATCCGAGACTTGCTATTATACAAGTCTTGGAACATTTGCAATACACAACACATAAGAGACTTAGGGGGTGTTTGTTTTTTTCAGAAGCACTTCGAAGTTCTTCTCGCAGACACAGGAAGAGGTGTCTGTGGGGAAGTGTGTTTGTTTTCTACTTAACCCTTATGTCTGTCCGCCTCTAAATTCCGTAGACGTCTTCCAAAACACACATCTTTTATGCAGCCCTTTTACCTCTGTAAAATATATAAACTTTGAAATTATATATTTTGTCTTCTGTTCAGTTTATTTTCTATATAAATTCAACTATGTAAGTTTTTTGATGGAAAAAAATTAAAATTGAACTCTCGCAGACATTTTTTAAGATTTTAAAAAACAAACAGTCTTCTCTTCGCAGACCGCAGACTTTTAGGTCACCTCTTCTAATTGCAGACTTTCGCAGCTAAATTCGCAGACCGTAGACATTAACCTCCTAAAAAACAAACAACACCTTAGAGTTTACTTAGTTTATTTGGTGTTGTGGGCTGCTGCTGGACAGGTACATACATCCGAGACATGCTCATGGATATGTAGCGGGACTTTAATCAAAACTCCCACACACTTAGCTTATATTAATGTCAAATATGGGCTACTATTTTGTGAATAATAAATACATCTGTGACTTACATATTTATGAGTCTCGGTTCTTTTCACAATAACACACACTTATCTTATATGCATAAAAGGAAAAGGAAATGGGCTGTTATGTAGTGTTATCAAATATCCAAGACTTGTGCCTTGGCTGTTGCTACGGTTTCTGTTTCAAACAGCCCACATCAGAGACTCTCAAGTCTCAGATCTTTTATGCTTAAATACTTCACACACTCACTTGGTTTACATTAACTTGGAATGGACTGCTGTTTTCTGATTATAAGATCCGAGACTTGCACCATAGAGGTGAGTCTCATATGTCATCTTTTTCATGCAATACACACGCACATAGCTGCACTTATTTCCTTTCTGTTTACCTTCCATTTCCAGCAGCCAAACAATAGATTAAAAATTGATTGATGCATGTAATTCATGAATAAACACACACATGTGCATATAAGTCATGGACGAAGGCCAAATGGCCTTCTTGGCTTCTTCTTTTACAACAAAAACTAGAAATAAAACACATGGACATATACTTAGTTTCATTTTAAGTTCTGATCTTTGATTTCATAGTTTGAATTAAGGGTTCAAATTGCTAGTATGATCAACTACACACTTAGAATTACATGCATGCTTTAAATTCAAACTTGTAACACTAATCTTTGTTCAATTGATGTTTTGAAAGTCAAATTGGTTTCGTAAAAATCACAGAAGCCGTATGCTTCAAATTAAACCAAAGAACAAATTAAACATAAAAAATAACTTATATTCTTGTGGAATTTTGTTGCTTGATACTCTCTTGTTAATTGCTTGGCGCTATAATTTTGAATTTTTTTGCAACAATTCTTGATGAATTGAGATGAAGAAGGAGCCGTGAATAGATAGAGAGATGAGTTTGGTGTTTGACGATAAAGTGACCATATCACCAAATTTTTGGGTTTTTATATATTGAAGTTTGTTAAATATACAATTTAGTCCTCAACTTATTTTTATTCCATTTCTTTAAACTTGATCTTTTAAATACTTTATAACATATATTTAGCATAATTATAAAGTTTTCATTTATCTCTTTCATTTAAAATTAATCCCTATAACTAATATATAGCACATATCTAACTTAATTATGACATTTTTATTAATTAAGATAAATTACAACATAAATAATGTAATAAAAATTACATTATTAAGTCAAATACAGAAAGTTAAAAATTAGGTTGTTACACATACATACATACATATGTATATATGTAAGTCTCTCTCTCTCTCTCTCTCTCTCTCTGTCACTCTATAAATATATATATATATATATATATATATATATATATATATATATATATATATATATATATATATATATATATATATATATATATATATAGAGTCAGGTTCAAATAAGTACCTCTTGAATTCAAGTGCACCCGAAGGTACCAACCTTAAAAAACTTTTTTAAAATTTTTTTTCACATTACCATGTTTAATTTAATGTTATACGCATGATATATGAATTTCACATAGATTCACACTTTATGTATCCTTAAAAATTATGTGAATGCTCAATGCATATTTATGTGAATGGTCATCCATGTATCTTTTTTTACCATTCACAATATTTATGATGTTGCTCCTTTTGAAAAAAAAGTCTTATAATGTTGTCTTATACATGTCTATTTTAAAAAAAAATATATGTGAATGATAATCTACATTAGGGTACGCTGGAATCTCATAAGTACGCTGATGAACCTGATCATATATATATATATATATATATATATATATATATATATATATATATATATATATATATATATAATATGGTTCGTGTTAGTATCTAAAAAATGCAAGGTATTGTGTGTAACTCTAAACACACAGGTTTCGGGTGTGAAAATGCTACGAAATTATTTTATTCTCATATTTATGTATATACAAATAATATAAGGCTATCTGTAAAATATTACACAAATTCACACCTTTTAGCATCTTAAAAATAATGTGAATATGAAAAATTTATGTGAACATGTACGTTTCACATCGTTCTAGTATATGTTTATATGTGATTTTTTGCAAATAGTATTGTATTGTTAATTTAAATATAATAAGAAAAAATATTTCAAAAAAAAGGTTTAAGTAAGGTACCTCCGATACTCTGTAAAACTATTGGTACCCATTTGAACCCATATATATATATATATATATATATATATATATATATATATATACACACACACACACACACACACCCACATTTAAACCCATATATATATATATATATATATATATATATATATATATATATATATATATATATATATATGTATGTATGTATGTATATAGACACACACACAGATATATATATATATATATATATATTCAGGTTCAAAAAGGTACCTCTCGAAATCAAGTGCACCCGAAGGTACCAATCTTAAAAAACGTTTTTTAAAATTTTTTTCTCATAACTATGTTTAATTTAATGTTTTACGCATGATATATAAATTTCACACACATTCACACTTTCTGTGTCCTTAAAACTTATGTGAATGCTCAATGCATATTTATGTGAATGGTCATTCACACCATTCACATTTCACACCATGTGAATGGTGTGAATGACCATTCACATGATCTTTTTTTACCATTCACAAGATCTATGATGTTGTTTCTTTTGAAAAAAAGTCTTATAATGTTATCTTATACATGTCTATTAAAAAAAAATATATGTGAATGATCATTCACATTAGGGTACGCTGGAATGTTACAGGTACGCTGATGAACCTGATTATATATATATATATATATATATATATATATATATATATATATATATATGTTCAAGATTTATGGAGTACCATCTTTGATTGGAGTACTGGAGTACCATATTAAATGTACATGTTCATCATGATAAAATGTTAAATTTAATGTACAACTGCAACATACATATGTTCAAATGTGCATTATTATTGACTAGTTCACATAATCTACATGTTCATTATGATAAAACGTTCTATTTCATGTAAAATAACAAAATGCACATGTTCAAATGTGCTATATGCATGAATATGTGTATATTGCACAATTTTGCATGAAATTAAACATTTTGTCTTGATGAACATGTAAATGATATGGAGTAGTCAATTATAATAAAATTTTGAACATATGTATATTATAATTTTATGTGAAATTTAACATTTTATCGTAAGGAACATGTACATTTAATATGATTTTCTAGTACTCCAGTCTAATATAGTACTCCATTGATCTCAACCTTATGTATATATATATATATATATATATATATATATATATATATATATATATATATATATATATATATATATATATAGAGAGAGAGAGAGAGAGAGAGAGAGGATTTTTGAGAACTTTAAATATTGTGGGAACCTAAGAACCAATTCAGCCTTTAGATCAAGATAATCTATGGTGGATAAATAATGGCATATTTGTAAATATTCACAAGCTGGCAAACAGCTGCTAAGGGCGAAACGGTCTTTTTCACGGTTCAATGATCAACCTTTTTTATTGTATCGCTCAATTTATCTGGCGACACTTGAAAAAGGTATCTTGGACAGCGTAGCAAATTATCTTCTCCAATTTGCCTGCATTAATTAAGATGATCTCATTTAATTCTTCCATATTATCCGACGAGAAGCAACAAAAGTTCTCCCTGTTTATCTATATTCATATTGTTTCCCTTATTTTCTCAGTTACTTTGAAAACATGGAATGAGGGTGTTTTGAAAGTTTAGAGTCGACGAAGCTCTTTCAACAGACCCCCTGTAACTTGGTTCGAAATGGTTTTGCAGCCGATGAGGAGATCGATGATGGGACTCTTGCAAATCAAGGTTATGTTTATGTTTCTCCCCCATATCAATTGTCTGTTTGGAGTATACATAGAATTTTTTAATTCTTCATAGATTTATTTACATTAACTTTCTGCATAATTCATGTAGAATGTCTATAATCTAAGAAGTGTGGTACTCACTCTATATAGAGGGTTTTACAATCTATATCGGGGGTATTTATTCTATGTAGAATGGTCTATATAATCCTAAGACACTTCTACGTATCTTTGTGATTTTCCTTTATATATCAATTAATCAAGTCATAATTTTCCCAGAATTATCATATTTATATTTTCCATAGAATTATCAAGCTATATTAAGTCAATCAGGTCTAATAGAATTGAAATAATTCATGTGGAATGATCATAATCTAAGAAGTGTGATACTCATCCTATATAGAATGGTCTAGGTAACCATAAGAACCTTCTACGTATGTTTGTGAATTGACGTAGATTTTCCTTTACATGTTAATTTAACCAAGTCATATTTTTACCAGAATTATCATATTCATATTTTCCTCATAATTATGTTGCTACATTAAGTCAATCGAGTCCCCTAGAACTGACATATTCATATTTTTTATTTTATATAAGCATGCGTACTCACAGAAACGGATAAAGATGAAATGCTCACCACTTTGCCAAACGAGAAGGGCACAAAGTAGACGACGCCCAATGGAGGGAGATATTGGATACCAAACATTCCGTCTCACTTAAAACCAAAAAACAACTGTGTATATTCGTCATTGGACGATGCTGTTGACATGTATGAGAAATATGCTGAATAATCAACCATCGGTTGTTGTCAGACAACAGGAAACACATGTTAAAGAAGCGTAGACAGCTTGACTTTGCTGACAAGACATTTATACACAACATGTCCAGGGCTAATGTTGGCCTCATTGTTGCTCATAGATACATGTCAGACATTGCTGGTGGTTATAATAACTTAAAATTCAGTAGAAATGCATCCAAAAATTTTAAAAGAAATTTGAATCATTTCATTAGTGATAGTGATGCTTAAATGGTGGTTGACCGCTTGATAAGTAAAACTAAAGATGTTCCAAACTTCTCATGTGAGTCATAATGCAATAGTGATGGTGAGTTAGTATACTTGTTTTGGGCTGATGAAAGCATGAAGCTGAACTACAAGGCATTTGGTGATGTTTTCTCTGTTGACGCTACATCCTCTGCCAACAAGTAAGCAATATGAATGTTTTTTTTTGTCCCAGCACACTTAATATATATTCCAATGTACTATAGAAGTGTCTTTTATTCATAACAAATTTATTCTATGTTCAATCTACATAGGATGTTTCTGGATTCTATGTACTTTTGTTACAGAATTTTTGTAATCATTGTAGAATTAGATATTAGTTTTATACTAAGTTCCTACTACGCAAAGTGTCTCAACACTCTATGTAGTGTAGCATATGTTTACATAGAATATCGTTTTCTTTATTTAGTTATTTGATATGTGATTTCATTTATTAGATACATGATGGTGTTTGTGCCATTCACTAGGATTGATAATCACAAGAAATGCGTGACATTCGGAGCGAGTTTAATTGCAAGCTAATCAAAAGAGTCATATGGGTGGTTGTTTAATTCATTTGTTCGTAATATGGGGCATGAACCAAACCTCATAGTTACTGACCAATATGCTTCAATGAAGCAAGCAGTAGCAAAAGTGTTCAGCATCGCCAAACACCGTCTGTGCATGTGGCATATAACTTAAAAGTTGCCGCATAAGGTTTTGTAATAACATTAATTATCATCTATTCATTTCACAGTTAAATCATACGGGGTATGTTTTTGTAGATGTCCATAAACCACCTATCTTCGAATGAAAGCAGGTTTGCTATGATCTCTTCAACAACCGTGATTTTCGTATGAGGTTTAACGATCTAGTGTGGTCTTGTAACCTGGAAGTTGATCAGTGTGAAACAAAATGGAATTCATTCATAGCAGACTAATCACACAACAAATGGTTTAATGACATTCGTAAGGACCGTGAGTAATGCATTCCAGCGTACTTCATTGATGTATCTATGAATGCATTATTGAGAACAACATCTCTATCAGAAAGAGAGAATGCATTCTTCAAAGTTTGCAAAAACAACAAATCGACTTAGTTAAGTTCATGATGTGATCTGAAGGTGCCCATGGAAAAAGAGAGAAGTACTCGATTTGATTTGGATGTAGAAGACGACACAAGGAGCGAAAAATGAAGACCCATCTTATGATTGAGAAGCATGCACACGAAGTATACTCTTATATGATTTTTAAGTTTGTCCAGGATGAAATACTCTTGGGTTTAATTGCATGTGACCAGATGTCACACCCCGTTATCCCGGTTGGCAATGAAGCGTGACGTCGCAGAAGCATAGTCATAATCAAGTGAGCGACCACTATATGGACGTTTTCAAAATACATTGATTTAACTTCAAATATAAATATTATTATACATAACCAAAATAAAGCGTAATTAGTTCGCAAATTACAGAGATTCAAATACATAACCATAATGACATTAATAATGCAATTAAATCTCTAAAGGTTTGAAAATTTATGCGACTCCAAAAGTACGGAAGCCTTGAAATACTTCCGATGTAGTGCACTAATTTCCTGAAAATACGCGCTAAAATATGTCATCAAAATTGTTGGTGAGGCAGTGTGGTGGGGTTTGAGGCAGTGTCGTTGCCTTGGATTTGAAGTGCGAGTCCCCAAATGTAGTGTTCAATCTTCTTGTACTCGGGGGGTCACCATCTGTGGGCATAGTAGGCTTAGTTCATGGAAACGGTTAGTGTACCCAGCGACATCCGTTCCCTTCATAGCAAGATTCCAGAACTCAGACTCCATCTTTTGCAGTTTGTTTCTAGGGCAATATTCATATGTCATTATTTGCTTTAACTCAGTCCAGGTGAGTTGGTAAGCCGTGTCAATTCCCACCCATTGAGCAAATGAATTCCACCATGTCAAAGCGTCGTCCTGAAGAGTGTGGGTAGCAAACTTGACCTTTTCATTCTCAATACAGCCACTAACGCAGAACACAGACTCATGTTTCTCGAACCAGTGGACCAGTCCGACAGCGCCTTCTGTCCCATTAAAGTATCGAGGCTTACAACTTAAAAATCCTTTAATTCCACACCCTTTATGGGTTATATCAGACCCTCCCGTAGTGCGGCTAGCTCCTTCATCGTTGTTTGCAGTGCTATTGCGGTTGGTTTCGTAAGTGGCTATAGCTGCTGCCACTCGTTGGGCGACCAGTTGCTCGATCTCGGCGTTTTTCATGGCTCTTTTTGGCGGCATTATCTTAAAGTTTAAAGAAAAGAGCATAGTGTGAGAAGTTGAGCCTTAAAGATTTAAATTTTTCTTAAGGCACAGTTCTATAATCATCAAACACAGATTAAATAACTTGAAATTTTCTTTAATAATTCATAATTTCTTACATCGGGGCGGGTTATTACCCGAAAATTTTTAAGTCCTACGCTATTACATAATAATTCCTAACATTACAGAGATAGGGGGGGTACTAGGTGCGGGAGTGATCGGGGGTCTCTCCCTTCTCTAATGCATTGAGGCGCTGTGTTAGCTCCTCTTACGGGCCTCGTATTCGGCTAGTCGTTGCCGAAGCTCCTCCAGCCCGTCTGGTTGAACTGTGAGGGCGTGCTGGTTGGCCCAATATAGGTTGGAGTTTTGAAACTCCTCCCGCTCTATACGAGCAGTCATCTCTCCAATATCCTGATTAAGTAACTGGATTTGGAGGTCGTGCCGTGAAGACCTTGCTACCAAAAGAGGTATGGTCTGATCGGCCGACTCTTGAGTGAGCGGTGGGGTCGGTGCGGAGGATGGTCCTCCGATCTCAAATTGGGAGGGGATTCCCTCCTCCCGCCTCCACTCTTGGAGGGTCTCGGGCATCCAGCCCCATCTACGGGCGTTGCCCGTTGCTGCTGCGGTGGGCTTGGATGGGGAGTCGGAATTGGAATAGACTCCCGCCTCGGTATCATCACCCTCTTTCGGGGTGTAAATAGCATTCGTGGGCCGTTGGGGTGGGGATGGTATGGTTTGAACGATGGAACCTCGGGATGATATGGGGTGTAGGAGGGGACCACCAGGGGTGGTGGGTTCTCTCCGGATTTGTCTTCCTCCATGGGTTCCTCCTCCGTGGGTTCTTCCTCTGATTCCTCCATTGGGTCTTCTTCTTTAGAGGGGTCTTCTTCTTCTGATGGGTCCTCCTCTACGAACACCTCCGTGACCTCCTGGCTTAAAGGGGCGTACTCGTCTTCGGAGTCAGACAAAATGATGATCGTGTTGCTTGACATGTTTCTGCTATCAAGGTCCATTTATAGTCTTTTAGTTAGTTACAAACATATCTTTCAAAAATCAGTAAAACTTAAGTGTAGTTATAGTCTAGGGTACTAATGCAACCTAGTTCACTATAACTATGGCTCTGATACCAATCTGTCACACCCCATTAACCCGGTTGGCAACGAAGTGTGACGTAGCGGAAGCATAGTCATAATCAAGTGAACGACCATTATATGGATGTTTTCAAAATACATTGATTTAACTTCAAATATAAATATTGTTTTACATAACCAAAATAAAGCGTAATTAGTTCGCAAATTACAGAGATTCAAATACATAACCATAATGACATTAATAATGCAATTAATTCTCCGAAGGTTTGAAAATTTATGCGACTCCAAAAGTACGAAAGCCTTGAGAAGTTGAAAGGATGCAAACTAGTAGAAGTTGAAACTCTTGAGAAGGTGCACCCAAAAACACTTGATACATTGAACAACACAAAAATTGAAATTTTGGCTTTGTGAGAGGCCTTCTTGGCCGGATTTTGAAAGAGAGAAAGGGAGGATTTTTTATCTTGAAAGTGTGTGGAAATGAAGTGTGGATTGGTCTCCTGGAATGATGAAAGAGATGGAGGTTGAGTGCACCTTTTAGCAAAATGATTGTGCTTAAAGTTGATTTTGATGGTGAATGGGTTAAGTAATAAAAAATTGAAGTCAACCTCTAGTATTTGTACTATGAGGGCCGGCCTAAGGGTGGTATTTCCATGTATTTTACTTTTTTTTTTGTATAAATGTATTTAGAATGTATTCTTGTATTTCCTTTTTTTTTTTGTAAATTCATAAAGACTTTTGGAATGCATTTATTTAATGAATTGATTAGTCTTGCATCATTAATGTTAAGTAAGTGTAATAATGCATGATTAGTGTCACTAATCATAATTTAATTATGTACTTAGTTGAATTAATCCATCGTATCGCAAATCGATCGGATTAATTAATTTGCCGATTCATCGCACTGATGAAATTGTTTCTAATTGAATTGAATTTCCTTATAAACTTTGTTAATCACTTTGATTAATTGCTAATGACCACTGATTAGGTTATAATTGGCTAGTAAATACTGATTAGGTTATAGTTGCTAACTTGGTTTAGTGCCGGTTGTTACACCAGATCGCAACATCTTATGATCAATCAATGGAGGTGACAGTAATTAAGGATAAAGCTTTTGCAGGGCATCAACCAAAGGACTTCTAGGCATGTTACTATGAAATACATCTTATAAGATTTCTACGTATCATGAACTGTTTCTATAATTATGTACTAGAAAATCTACGTTGAATATGTAGATCTTTCAAGTAGTGCATTAACTCTACGTAGAATTTCATTTCTCTTCATAGAAAAATGGATTTCTATGTGGATCATATAATTAGTTTTTGTGTTCTATTGTTTAAATCCACGTTGTAAAAGATTCCATCATGGGCACCATTGATTGTACTTGTAGGATGTTCGATCGGATTGGGTTGCTTTGCAGACACATTTTTTGTGTTCTAAATGTAAATGAAGTCGAAGAGATCCCTCGTAATTATATTATGCACCATTGGTCCAAAGAGGCGACGTACTTCAATCGTAGGTGCAAAGATATTGTTGAAAGAAGTAATATAAGAAAGGAAGCATATGAGTTTCTGAATTACGTCAGAAAAGTTGTTTTATGTCTATACGATTCACCAGAGAAGATAGGTCTACTCTTTGTAATGTTCAAAAAAGACGTAGGGGAGGTTGATGTTGATGGGCAATGCATGGCTTAATAACAAGGACGAAACATTTTAGAGACTTCTGGGATCAAAGGCATCTGAAACATTAAGTATTCATGTTCCAACAGGGATTCGCAACAAAGGATGTGAGACAAACAAAAGGTTGATTGGTTTAAGGGAGAAGAAGGTAGTCGAGAGCCTCAAATGTACTCGCTTATGCAGGATTTGTAACAGTCATACGAATCATGACTCTCGTAACTGCCCGCTTAAAGGGAAATGAGTGGCAACGAGTGTGTAATTGTTGCAAGTATTTCCACGTATTTCTCTAGTACTTTTCGAAACAATGTGTAAAACATGTATATCTTTATTCTGATGCTTATTTAGGTTGCACTCTTCTATCCCCATGCTTGATGTAAGGTGCTTATTATCCGTTGTATTTAAAACTACATCTTTTTTTTCCCTAAGACATGCATCCGTCTCGTCTGTTTTTTTTAACGTTTTTGATACAATTCCCTTTGATTAGGTTACGAGTGTCATTCAACAAATATCAAGTACATAGTTTTTATACAAAAAATACATAAAGGACCATAGATTGTAAGTTAATCTTCATGAATTTTAAGATACTGTACGTAGACTGTACGTGAATGCAATCAAATACATGGTATTCTACACACATGATATTCCACTCAGAATGCATATGTAAAAATGTAGAATCACTCTACCAAAAAATAGGTGGTATTCCACCGAGAATGCTATGTAAAAATGTATATAAATATTCAAAATGTACATTACTATATTAAAAAATAAAGAATCATACTGTACGCTAAACTACATAGAATTACCATTATACTCCATAGATTTGTCTCTTAATCTACATCAAATGTGCATGAAAGCACTCAAACACGTAGTATTCTACATAGATTTGTATTCAATACTAAATGCATGTCTAGTATTCTTCGTAGATTGTAAAAAAGGATAGAATCGCTCTACAAAAAATAGGTGGTATTCTTCAATATATAGGACCATATTGTACGCTAAGCTTCATAGAATTACCCCTACACTCCATAGATTGTTCATTACTCTAGATGAAATATATGGTATTCTACATAACCAATGGTCTTCTAGATATAACCAAAATATAAAGTTAAACTCCCCAAAATAAGAAAGGGCCAACAATGTTACTGTTTTTCAAACATCAACCATGCACAATTCTAACAACCTTAAAAGTTTAGTCAAGTACAGCTAGTCGGCCTTCAGCCTCTAACTTTGCCTTTTCAATCAACTCCATCAACTTCTCTTTGTGTTGGGTACAAATATAAATAGAGATGAAAATAATTGTATTGTAATAGTTCAGGGGGCTTTATGTAAATAATCAATAGTTGTAGGATGTACATAAATAGGTGTAGTGGTACTGTTGAGAGACTCATATGCTTGCTCAAATCTAAAAAAGGAGAATATGATTCAGAAGAAGTGTACAACAAGAAAAAGGAACTCGATGTAATATTTTCTCTCATCTCAATATAATCATTCAAAATATTGTATTATGATCTTGATGTTCTTATTGTTAAATGTTGATATGCATTGTTGAATATCAAAATAAAAATTGGTATCAGAGCCTAATATGGCTTAATTGTTTGAATTTTGAATCTGGAAAAAGTTTTTTTTTTCAAGAACACAGTTTCATTAATTTTTTTCAAAATTCATAAAACCATCAAGGGTTTTTGATTCAGTGGATGTTTTAAATTGAAACTTGGATCGAAGGATCGAATTTAGAAGACGGTTTGACTGAGTCTAATCTCAGGTTTTAATTCAAAACACACAAAAAGTAATTTGAGATTTACTGTATTTTCAAAAACTTTGTGTTTTTCACTGATTTTGTCAAATTTTGGGAGTTTGATCTAATTTTAGGCAAACGTTTCTTTCAAAAAGTGTCTGTCATTGAAAACCGAACCTTCGAAATTAATTTGGGACCATTTAGAGGTTTTTTGGGTGAAAATGGAGTTTTTGAATTTGGATTTTGAAATATTCTGTTAAAACTCAGATAAAACTAAGATTTTAGTTTTAATCGAGTTTTATCAAGTATTGATCGAGTTGGATAAGTGTTTTGACCAAGTTTGATCACTCTTTGATCGAGTTTGTTCAAATATTATTCGAGTTTGATCAATCTTCTTTCGAGTTTGATAAACATTCTTTCAAAAGAGATCAAGTGTTTTTTGAGTTTGTTCAAGAACTGTTCGAGTTTGATTAAACATCATTCGAGTTTGGTTAAACTTAATTTGAGTTTAATCAAACTTAATTCGAGTTTGATCACATAAAATACGAGTTTTACAAAACTTCATTCTAGTTTACAAACTTGTACTTAGAGGTGTATTAACAATTCTTGGAGTTTGTTAACAGTTCATTAGAGTTTGATTAGGACAATTTAAGTCATTCATTTTCCATTGGAGTTGAGTTTAGTTCTATTCGAGTTTCATACTTCATAATTCGAGTTTGATCCTTCTTTATTCGAGTTTCATCACTCTTTGTTTGAGTTTGATCCTTCATTTTTCGAGTTTTATACTTCATCGTTCGAGGTTCACTCTTTTTTATTCGAGTTTTACACTTCATTGACCGAGTTTGACCATTCTTTACCAATGTTTGATCACTCTTCGAGTTTGATCATTCATTCAGTGGTCATTAAAAATTATTCAAATTCCATAACAAGATCTTGAAAGATTCAGTATTATCAATTCATAATGTCTAAAGACGCACTAGCCATGGGTTCGGAAACCAAACCTCCAATTCTTTACAGAGGAGAGTATGTGCAATGGAGGGAACATTTTTTAGAATTCATAAGCTTTCATGACCTATCTGAGGAGATGCTAGCTTCGCTGACGGAAGGCCCAACCATATTCTATGTAACAATCCCAGCAGATTCAAATGGTAACCCTCCAATACCTGAGAGAACAGAGGAGGTCACAACTGCAAATTTGACTGAAGCTCAGAAGAAAAGAAAGCTAGGTGATAAAACAGCCCGAAAACTCCTGCTCATTTCAATTCCAAATGACATCTACATAACTCTGACAAATACTAGCACAACCAATGTTGTTTAAGATTCCCAGATAATATCAGCACTTTAATGTTCAATAAACACTCACAACCAGAATATGCACTCAATATTTGTGAAATGATTAAAGAAGACAAAGAGAATGTTGAGAGAATAAAAGTGGTGGCTGGAACAAGGATATTCAATTCACTCTCAAAATGTCAACCGTGGGTTTTCAAAACCCTAGGAGCCTATACATAGGTTCATTTAATTAAGTTTCAAGGTATGACACATTTGGCCCTTGAACTTTTCATACAAAATAAAATAACTAAGAAACAAATTACAAGAGTAAATATTCTCTAAATAATTATTACAAAATATATCCACAAGATCGAAATTTAATATCTAACAATCTCCCCCTTTTCGATCATTGTGGTGGTCCTGAAACTCTGGCATGATCAGTAGATTCACGGAGCCCAAGGGTGACATCAAATCGTCTAATTGCTTGTCTCATGTGTAGCCGTTCGTTCAGGTATTCGATGCCGCTGAGGATGTCTTGTATCTCTGTCAGGATCTATAACTTATGAAAATTATGAATAACCAAGATTAACTGATTTGAATTTATCAGAGTATAAATCAATAATCTTGCTTTGAATCAAAGTTTAATTAAGAAGTTTGCGGAATAACACTTAATTATTTTGACAAAAACTTTCAGAATCAATAATAGCATAAAACATAAGAAGTAATCAAGACTGTTTGTATTGCTGAATTCACTGATTACAATCACCTCTAATCTGTTTTGATTAGACGAAGAACACAAACTGTTCTTAGGGTTTTACAACCTTAGAGGCTTAAGAAAACTTGAACAATAAAGCAATTACAGACTCAAAATATGCAGAAAACTCTTATTCTATGCGTATATCTTCTATACAATCTTCTGTCTATTTATATTGCTTTATGGACGTGTTTCCTTGAAGGACTATGACTTCTCTGATAGTAGATATGCTGGAATCTTCTTGTAGATATCTTCCCTGAAAATCAGCACATTCTGTTTATGAAACTGTTGAGCAGCTTGAATGACTTGGCAGCATGAACTGAGCAGCTTGAGTTATTTTGCTCTGGCAGCTTGAACTTTTATACTGGCAGCTCGAGTTTCTTCAACTAGCAGCATGAACTTTGTACTTACACAGAAATTCTACTAACAGTATGAGAAGTCTAACTAACAGCTTGAGTATACTTAAACTATTTCCCAACAATCTCCCCCTAACTTAAATTCTTTATACAAGACTTTAAGTTCTATACAAATAAGGAAATGAAAAAGTAAACTGTTATTTACAAACCAAGGCTTTCAAAAACTTACAATTGTGCAAGCTTCTGATCTATAGCCTTCAAAAATTCTCTCTTCATCTCTTCTTTATCACAAGATATCCTAACTGATTTTATTTGAAGCAGCATATCTTTTGAAAAATTATAAAACTCGAGATTGAAGAAAATACCAAATCCATCTTTGAATTGAATTCTGTAGGTTCTGGATTTGACAAAAATATGTACTTCCTTTGCCACATGGGTTTGAATCAACTGCTCTAGTTTGATGAGCTTATTTCCACAAAGAGTAAACCCTTTGTGTAGATTAGCCAGTTTCTGATTGTGAGCAGCTTCTGCCTGTTTGAGTGCATGAATTTGTGCCCCCTGTGCAGCAATGATGGACATTTGGTATTCCAACATTGTTACAACAGGTTTCAGCTTTGGATCCGTTAAGAGCATCAGTTGCAGACTAGTCTCAAGATCAGATAACACCACAGGTGTTTGTGGTCTATCACTGACATTAACACCAGAAGTAGGAACCTCTGGGCCCCTCTTTTCTTGGTACTGGGGACTTCCAGCTCGTGTTTGCACACTTGCTGTTGCCATGGGTGTGGTCTTAGAGATGTTGGCCCTGTCCTGTGCCTCTTGTGCAGAGACATCAGTAGTGCCAGCCACAGAACCCATATGAACAGTCTCAGAAGAGATGTTCACCTCCTGATTGAGGTTGGGAGTGTCCTCAATTGGTTCCCTTTGGATATTCTGTGCAGAAGGATCCTCCTGCACAGGGATATATGGCTCTTGTCTAAGGGAGGAGGAGGAAGGAGCTCCTCGTCCCCTTTTCCTTTTATATAAGTATTGTAGTGGGCGTGTGGGCTGTACAAAAGGATCAGTGGGAATATCTGTATCATGAGGAGTGGGTTGGGGTCCTGGGGTTGAAGCAGTAATGTTAGGCTGTGTCTGCTCAGGCCCCTCTCCTCTGTTTCTTGTGATGATGTTCATCATTGCAGAGGGCAATGGAGCATCAATGCTAACAAAATTGGCACTTGGCTTTATCAGCCTTTTGATTGAAGATAGTGAGTGCCTATGGGAAACATATATCCTCTTATGTAAATTTGAAGCAGTGCAGGTGTGTGCAATTATTTTTGCCAAAAATCGAGGATACATCAAAAATTTCCCATGCTTCAAGGAATGATGCCTTAACATTCCTTGAAAGATCATATTTGAAAAATTAAACTGTTGGCCAGTAGAAAAGCACACTAAGGCAGTGGCAATATTTGAAGAAAATTCGGACCAACCAGTTCTTTTGGAGCTTAAACATTGCTGAATAATATGCACAAGGTATTTCCATTTAGGAGAAAAATGTGCTTTCAAGAAAGTAAAAGAATCAGCAGGACCCCTATATCCAATATTTTGAAGACCAAAGTGTAAAGCAGTAAGAGATAGGTCTTTTATACCTGTGGCATCTTGAAGATGCAGATGATGTCTGATGGACTCCTCGGTGATATTGATGGTAGTACCATCGATTTTGGAAGTCAGGGTAGGCACTCCATTGATGGTTTGAACATAGGCATGATTCCAGAATTGCTCAATATGAGATATGTATATAGTGGGGTCAATATTGAGTGCATAGTGTATATGGGAGTGCCTGAGGAAGTCCATCATCTCATGGAACGATTCAAGGTCAGTGTGTTTCAGGGTGTATGGGAGGCAGTTGTGTTCTTTTACGAACTCCATTGATCAAGAAACGACGGTTTAGGGTTTAGGGTTTGAAAAGAATGTGTGTATCGTTTAGAGAGAAAGCAGAAGGCCGTGGAAGAAGAATATGTAACTGGTAGTTACAACTGAACGAAACTGGGACCTTTAAAGGTTTCGAAAAGGTTAGGTCCCGCGCACACATTTGGGAAATTACCTAAATACCCTGCACACTTTGACAGATCAAGTGAAAATAACTAGCAGTCCGAGAAAATGAACTAGCAGCATGAGAAAAGACTCATGCTGTTAGTGTAAATTTGTGCAGATTTTCAATGGAACAGTGTCTCCCCCTTAAATTAGCATATTGAGTTGACAATAATAAAAATCAATTAATCCATGTTTAACATACCAATGTTTGATATTAGGAAAGTGAACCTTCCTACATCAAAAGGTTTTGTAAATAGATCAGCTAGCTGATCATCAGTATGTATTTTGGTAACTTGGATTAAGTTCTTTTCAATACAATCTCTGATGAAGTGAAATCTGATTTCTATATGCTTGGTTTTTGGGAATTTCACTGGGTTTTGCACAATGCTAATGGAACTTGAATTGTCAATATAAATAGGAGTGGATAAGAAATTCATACCATAGTCTCTTAGCTGATTTTGAATCCACATTACCTGGGAGCAGCAGCTTGCAGCTGCTACGTATTCTGCTTCAGTGGATGATGTGGAGACAGTTGTTTGTTTCTTGCATTGCCAAGAGACCAGTCTTGCTCCTAAGTATTGACATCCACCAGTTGTGGATTTTCTGTCAATGTTGCAACCACCATAGTCACTGTCAGAATATGCAGTTAGTTCAAAAGGAGAGTCTTTGGGATACCAGAGGCCTAAATGTGGTTGGCCTTTAAGGTATCTGAAAATTCTCTTAACAGCAACCAAGTGAGAATCCTTTGGTGAACATTGAAACCTGGCACACACACAGACAGCAAACATTATATCAGGTCTAGAAGATGTTAGATACATGAGAGATCCTATAAGGGATCTGTATAGATGAATGTCCACATCTATGCCGTCTTTGTCTGTATGAAGCTGTTTATGAGGATCCATTGGAGTGCTTGCAACCTTTGTGTCTTGATAGCCAAACTTTTCCAGTATGTCTTTGACATACTTTGATTGACTTATGAATAGACCAGTAGGCTTCTGTTTGACCTGCAGCCCTAGAAAGAATGTGAGTTCCCCCATTGAACTCATTTGAAACTTTTTGTGCATTAGGGCCTCAAAATCTTTGCACAACTTATCATTAGTTGAGCCAAAAATGATGTCATCAACATAGATCTGGACAAGAAGAATCTCAGCTTTGATGGATTTAGTGAAAAGTGTTTTGTCCAGAGTGCCTCTCTTGAATCCATTCTGTAGAAGATATGATGACAGTGTGTCATACCATGCTCTGGGGGCTTGGTGAAGACCATAGAGAGCTTTGTCTAGCTTGTACACCCTGTCTGGATACTTGTAGTCTTCAAAACCAGGAGGTTGACACACATACACTTCCTCTTCAATTGTCCCATACAAGAAAGCAGACTTAACATCCATTTGATACACTTTAAAGCCTTTGAAACTTGCATATGCTAGAAATAGTCTGATGGCTTCAATTCTTGCTACTGGAGCAAAGACATCATCATAATCTATTCCTTCTTCTTGAGTGTACCCTTGTGCTACTAGTCTTGCTTTGTTCTTGATGACTATCCCTCTCTCATCCTTCTTGTTTCTGAACACCCACCTTGTACCTATTGCTCTCTTACCTTTAGGAAGATCCACCAGAGTCCATACATTCTGAATTTTAAACTGTAAAAGCTCTTCTTGCATAGCTTCAATCCAGGATGAATCTTTTAGTGCTTCTGATGCGTTTTTGGGTTCTAGTTGAGACATGAAACAGGCATGTTCAAAAGCAGCTAGGCTGAATTCTGGAACTGCTTGTTCAGCAACAGCAGTCTCATTGTGGACCATCTTCCTTGTTTGAACAGGAGTGCTTGGATCACCCAGTATTTGATTGAGAGGGTGATACTTATGAACTCTTAGTGTGGGCTCTCTCTCTGTTTGGAAGGATGTTCCAAGGTTTGTGTCATCTCCATCAGAACCAGTGGATGGTTCAGTTTCTGGAACAGTTTGAGTTTCTAGGCTAACAGCTTGAGAAGCTGTTGGGACTGCGAGCCTAGAAACTGGAGCTGTTTCCTTTTGTGTTTGAGCTGTGCTGTCAGGACTTGGAAATGGCACTTCAGTGTCTGGATTTGCATCATGTTGAGTGCTCAGGACCCCTGGAGGATCACATGACAGAAGTGGTAGAGTGGTGAAGTCATCCCAACTTGTTGAATCTGCAGCAGTCTGAAACTTTGTGCCAACAGCATGAGAAATTGTATTGGCAGCATGAGAATGTGTGTTAGCAGCTTCAATCCTGTATGCATCAGCTTCTGCAGTAAACTCAGCAAAGCTCAGAGAATTTGTTAGAGAATCTAAATCAAATAACCAATCAGGACCAGTGCCTTTGATGTTAGCAGTATTTTCATTAAATTCAACATTGGCACTTTCTTCAATTGTTTTAGACACTCTGTTGTATACTCTATAGGCTTTGCTTTGAATTGAGTATCCTACAAAAAATCCTTCTTCAGCCTTACTCTCAAACTTCCCTAAGTGAGTCTTAGTGTGAAGAATAGTACATGGGCATCCAAAAGGCTTGAAGAAAGCTATTAGGGGACTTCTGTTGTGGAATAGCTCATAGGGAGTTTTTCCTTGTGATTGAACTACTTGAACCCTATTTAGAACATAACAGGCTGTATTAACAGCTTCTGCCCAGAAAGTCATAGGCAGATTAGAATCAGCTAACATTGTTCTAGCAGCCTCAATTAATGTTCTATTCTTTCTTTCAGCTACACCATTTTGCTGTGGTGTTCTTGGTGCACTATATTGTCTAGCAATACCTTTGGACTCACAGAAACTGTTTAGAATTTGATTTTTAAATTCAGTTCCATTGTCTGATCTTATCACCTTAACTTTGGAATTGGATTGGTTTTCTATCTTAAGGATAAAAGACTTAACAAGCTCAGCAGTTTCATCTTTGGACCTGAGAAAGTAAACCCAAGTAAATCTGGTGAAATCATCAACAATGACTAAGCAGTATGCCCTTTTATTCAAACTCAAAACAGATGTTGGACCAAATAGATCCATATGTAACAGCTGAAGAACAGATGAGATTGAATTTACTTCTTTGGCCTTATGAGAAGTTTTATGTTGCTTACCTTTAAGGCATGCTACACAATGATCATCACAAATGAACTCCTTTTGTGGTAAACCTCTTACCAGATTCTTTTTAACCAAATCATTCATGGACTTGAAGTTCATGTGACACATCCTTCTATGCCAAAGAGCAGACTCATTTGATGATGCTTTGGATATTAAACAGCTTAAAGTATTTGATTTAGTCAAAAGAGCTGTGTCTAGGCAGTAAACATTGTCCTTTCTTGGTGTTCTAAGTAAAACAAGATTTTCAGGAATTTTGAAATCCTTTGAAAGAACAATGCACTCAGAATCTGTGAACAGAACAATGTTTTGTTTGTCACAGATTTGAGAGACACTCAATAAATTGTACTTAAGCTGTTCAACATACAAAACATCATGGAATGTCATGTTGCCTGCATTTACAGTACCTTTACCTGTAACCTTACCTCCTTTTGAGTTGCCTCCAAATGCAACAAAACCTCCATCAAATCCTTTGAAATTCGACAAGCATTCAGAATTGCCTGTCATGTGCCTAGAGCATCCACTGTCCAGATGCCATCTTGTCCTATGAGGAGACCTGTGGTTGCCCTGCACAAATAACAGCTTAGTTAGTAGTGGAGTAAACCCAAACCAAATTGGTTTTGGGTTGGCCTTGTACATTGACATAACTAAAAACTGTTTTTGACTTCTTGTATTTGGTGAGATCTACTGATGGAGTCTTTGGAGAGTATTTAGTGATGATATGAGGTATCCAATTATTTTGATCATCTTTTCTTCTGACAGTCTCAGATGATTCACTAGCAGCTCCAGTTTGGTGCCCAGCAGCTTGAGCTGTGTTAGTAGTGCTAACAGTTTCACTTTTTGCACTACTAACATCAGATTTTGACTTAGCAGTCTGATCTTTTGCATTAGCAGTTTGAGCAACAGATTTGTCCTTGACACACCATATTTGTTTAAAACTTGATTTAGGCTTTGCCAAAACTTGTTTTTGATGTGTGGACTGTTTTTTATTAACTTTTGAGAATCTGTGATCAACTGCTCTCTTTGGAGCTGCTGTGGAAGGTTTCACTTTTGAGTGCTTTGCCTGTTTAGGATTTGATTTTGTGTGATGCACAGTCTGTTTTGCAACAGCTGGTTTGTAAAAACAATCCTTAGCTAAGTGATTCTTCCTTCCACAGTGATAGCATCTTTTGACAGTTTGAATTGGAACACCAGACTTTTCTGTCAATTTCTGGTTCTTGTTTCTCTGGTTTCCTCTTACCTGCTGTTGTTTAGGAAACTTTTGAACACCATGCTTTTGGCATGTGCAGATAGAAACAGTTTACCTCTTTTAGTTCCTTTTGATGAAGATGCAGTGTTACAGTTAGAATGTACAGAAACTTGTGGAGTAGCATTGCATACACTCATCTTCTCTTTTCCTTTCTTACTGGGAACTTGGACTTCTATGGGTGCACTCTTTGTGTCACAGTCTCTATTTTGACTCTTATCTTCCTTTGGTTCAGGACTGCTGTCAAGGATAGGATCTACAATAGTCATAGACTCATCTAATGGTTCATTGACAAGTCTATCAGCAACTTCACTCATTGGATGAATGTACTTGTTATTATATGGAGGTGGAGTAGCTCTGTATCCTATTCCTTCTTTGGGATTGACCTGAGATTTGACTCTATCTTTGAATTGAACTTCCATTAGGTGTTCTAGCTTTTGATTTGCTAACTTGAAGTTACCTAAATCTATGTTAACAGATTTCAGTTTCTCATTAGCCTCTAACACCTTCTGTTCAGTTTCTTCTACCTTTTTATTCAAAGATTCTATTTTCTTATTGAGTTCCTTTTTCTCCCATTCATGATAGTTTCTATCATACCCCATTTGAAGCTCATTATCCTTATAGTCATTGATCTGTTTTTCCAGATCTTCTATGGCTTGCATATATTCATATCTCCTTTCTTCCATCTTAGCTAGAGTTTTGCACATGCTCTCATTATGATCTCTGTACTTTTTAACCATATTTTTGCATGATTGAGAGCAGAGTTTAGAATTTACCTCAGATGGTAGTTCAGTTGAGGAGACATTTGAGGTTTCTGCCATCAGTGCTTGATTTTGGAATTCTTCCTCTGTCTGATCACTCCAGTCAAACACATTGTCTTCTTGAGAGACAAGTGCTGTTGATGAGGAAGCTTGGATGGGCTGTGAAGTCCTTGATGGTTGTTGACCTTGAGATCTACATTCTCTGGCAAAGTGACCAAGCTTATGGCATTTATAGCATTCCACTTTTGATTTATCAAAAGATGGTTTGCCATCTGTTTTGGCTTGAAAGTTGGTCCTTCCAGTTCTTTTCAGGAATCTTTTGGCTCTCATGGTCAGCATTGCATGTTGCCACTTTAAATCCATCTCTTCAAGATCATCAGGATGGATTTGTTCCAAGTCTTCAACATTTAGAGCAAATAATCCATCATTGGCAACAAAAGCTTCATAATGAGTTTCAGCAGAATTGCCATCACCACCTGAAAAAGAATCACAGTTATTAGATTTTTCAGAGGACAAAAGAGCAGTGTTGTGATTATAAGAAAAGGATTTCTTTTTAGCATCAATTTCAGTCTCAAACACTCTTAGACTGTTGTATAGATCATCCAATTCTATCTCATCAAGTGTGTCTTTTGTTCTCCACTGTGCAGCATAGACTGTCCATTCTTCTCCAAGAGATCTGAGAAACTTTCTGTTGACCTCATCTTGATCCAGATTGACCCTTGCACTTTCCAGTTCACTTATCAGTTTGTTGAACCTGTCAAAGATTTGAGTGAGGTTTTCATTCTTGCCACCAGAAAAGTTTTCATACTGCTGTTTCAAGAGGTCCTTTTGATTTCTCTTGGTACTTGCATTACCAGCAAACCTCTTCTCTAAGGCATTCCAAAGAGAGTGAGCAGTATAAAACTTTTTAAACTGATGTTGATAAGCATTAGGAATGGCTATTTGTAATAATGTGAGTGCTTTCACTTCATTCATTCTAGCCTTCCTTTCAAGTTCAGTTTTTGGAGGAGTTTTTACTGGTTTTCCCTCAGCATCAAGTTCTGGATCAACTGCAGGAGGAAATTCAACAGCTTCCCATATGGCATAATCAATGAATTGAATATGCTGTTGAATCCTGAGTTTCCACATCTCAAACTCAGTGGGCTTGAGCATAGGCACTTTGAGTCCTTGCCCAGATCCACTGCTGCTATTTTCAAATTCCATTGAAAAAGATTAAAAATTTGAAAGAAAGTTTTCGACTTTGAAAAACAAAGAACGACCTGTGGCTCTGATACCACTTGTCAGGATCTATAACTTATGAAAATTATGAATAACCAAGATTAACTGATTTGAATTTATCAGAGTATAAATCAATAATCTTGCTTTGAATCAAAGTTTAATTAAGAAGTTTGCGGAATAACACTTAATTATTTTGACAAAAACTTTCAGAATCAATAATAGCATAAAACATAAGAAGTAATCAAGACTGTTTGTATTGCTGAATTCACTGATTACAATCACCTCTAATCTGTTTTGATTAGACGAAGAACACAAACTGTTCTTAGGGTTTTACAACCTTAGAGGCTTAAGAAAACTTGAACAATAAAGCAATTACAGACTCAAAATATGCAGAAAACTCTTATTCTATGCGTATATCTTCTATACAATCTTCTGTCTATTTATATTGCTTTATGGGCGTGTTTCCTTGAAGGACTATGACTTCTCTGATAGTAGATATGCTGGAATCTTCTTGTAGATATCTTCCCTGAAAATCAGCACATTCTGTTTATGAAACTGTTGAGCAGCTTGAATGACTTGGCAGCATGAACTGAGCAGCTTGAGTTATTTTGCTCTGGCAGCTTGAACTTTTATACTGGCAGCTCGAGTTTCTTCAACTAGCAGCATGAACTTTGTACTTACACAGAAATTCTACTAACAGTATGAGAAGTCTAACTAACAGCTTGAGTATACTTAAACTATTTCCCAACAATCTCCTTTGGTGAGCGTCTAAGTTCTGGATCTGGTTGAGCATCAAATTCTTGTACTCTTCGTGTAAGTTCAACTCTAACCATTCTGATAGTTCCATCGGAGTAACAAGGAAGATCCTCGAAGCACATGAATCTTTTATGCCCTCTCTGATTCACAAAAATAACTCCTGGGCCTCCTCTGAATATGACTATGTATGCAGGATGATGATCAAGAAGAAAGCTGTCTTGCTCAGGGGCTCGTAGACCTACTTTGACCAGCGCGCTCTCTATCACCATTTGAAAATCTCTTAGGCACATGATAATTGACCGGCGGTTCACACTTCGAATAAGTGTTGCTACGGCGGTCATGTGAGACAGACGTTTTCTGATTCTATGCTTTAGTCTCTCGTGTAGAAATTCGACGTCGTCCACATTTATAAAGTCCAAGTCATTTTCATAGAACTTCTCCACTGTGCCATCTTCTCTCTCTACCTGAAAGGCAACATAGTATACTTTTGCTCTTCTGCACATTATGATGTTGAGAAGCTTCTTTATCTTAGACTTAGAGACTTTGGACCTCTTCTCCCTGAGCATTAACTGGTTGTACTCGGCTTGTTCAGCTTTGGAAACATTTGTGAGTTCCATAAGTAGGCGCCTGCTGTATGACCCTGGCTTCTTCCTGAACACCATCTTGAACCTCTCTTCCAGATAGGGGTTCTGGAACTGTTCTTTTGGGAATTTCTGCACAAATTCTTTCAGGCCCTGAACGAGGGGATCTTCTATCTCAGATGATTTAGCTTCCAGAAGTTTGAAGATTTTCCGCCTACGTTCTTGTCTCAACTCCTCTTTTAACTCTGGTGGCAGAGAGTGTACACCACCTTTCGAGTACCACCCTACCCAATACAGATCACCATCATCATGAACACCAGGCTGTGCAGGAGGCTCATCAAAACTGTCTACACGCCTAGTTTCTGAGGGTCTTGGTTCCAGGGTTTGCACTTGGGGTACAGGTTGGACTTGGGGAGGACTTTGAGTTCTGGGAGGGCTTTGGACTAGCTGGGATTCTTTTAGTGAGGAGGGATCTTGAATGGAGGATAGGATTTCTTGTTGTGGAACGGGGTGCAGGGAATTTAGGAATTCGAAAGATGAGGACGATTTTTATGGTGATTCGGGCTCAGGTTTTGGGATGATTAATGGTTGGTCGTCATCTGTATCGGAGTCAGTTTCAGACACCAATATGATTTCAAACTTTTCATGAATGGGTTCGAACTCAACCATGGCTGACATCAGATCCAATGGAGCAGGACCTTCAATCAGGGGCTCGTCTTCTATCATCAACATCTCCTGAGCCTCGTACCTCTTATCCCCGGACCCCTGTATATCTGTTCTCTCTGATTCAGCTCCCCCTACAATCATCATAAGGTCCTCAGACTGAGTCTTTTGATGTTTCTCCCCCTCATGGCGATCACGGTCATCCTGATCGTCATGTTTTCGCTTATGGGACTCAGCCTGGGGACGGTACTGGAGCTCGATTACTGCAGACTCAAGACGGTCCAAACGGGATTTAAGCTGCTCTTGGACTTGAAGGATTAATCTGTTTTGCGCGTCTATCTTGTCTCATAACTCCTGAATCATTAATTGGACTGAACGGCTCCCTGGTGGAGGCAGATCCTCAGAAGCGACACCCTTACCCTTGATTAAAAAGAGAAGGGCGGTATGTCGTTCTTTGGTAGCCTCCTTGTGGGCGTCCAGGGCAGCCTGGGTAACTACTCCGGCAGCACGTAGAGCTTCCGTTAACTTCTCAATATTGATTTGGAGATGGCCTGAAGTGGATGGCATGGATGAAGCCACTCCAGGTCTTCCTTCCGTCATTTCTGGCTCCACAATTGGATGCGCAGATCCGGAAGTTTGAGCAGCTGCCACGAAGGCATCTCGTTGAGGGGACGCCACGGAGGCGTCATGCATTATGTGTGGGGGGTGGGGAGTGAGCTGTGGGTGAAAGATGTTCGATCACATGGGGCGGAGTGTGACCTCGTTCAACACCACGACTCTCCGAATGAGAGGGTGATGGCGTGTGTGGAAGATCCCCGTTGAATGAAGTAGCACCCTGATGAGAGGATGCTAAGTGGGTGGTGGGGGTGAATTCGACCACTGGACTGATGGTCTGAAGGTGGGTTGTCCGGCTGATGGGGCTAAGGTCACCCTCAGATGTTGCCTCTATCCCTCGCAAAACAGAGACGGTTCTTTCGGAATCCGCCGTCTCTGCTGCCTCGCCTTCTCCTCCATCCCTTACACGCACAATCTCCCGCTCACCCATACCCAAAGATTGCTCAACTTCCACTGCTTCTCCCTCCGCCTCACTCGCTCTTATCTCACCTTCGGACTGGGTAGGCTCAGTCGGATCTGACCGAGCCTCATCCGGATAAAACTCTCTCATATAAGCCCTAACCCTTTCAGATTGCACTGCCCTTTGGAGATGGGACAGTGGTATTGTCATTACCGGCACAGTTGGAGCCCCTTTGGGAAGATTTAGCTTCTGAATCGTTGCTGTCATGTATACATCTACCTCTAGATGTTCATGGATGTCATCGTTGTTGTCCATGGCATATTGAATTATCAACTGTAGGAAACGCTGGAGAGAGATGTATTTGCGTCCGCGTTTTGTGCTCCTCTCCAGGTTAACTCTTCTCAATTCCTCGAACAGGAATGCAGCATATTCGTAGTGTCTGTCGTAAGCGTAGGCTGCGAACATTGAAAGGACTTGAATTGATGCAGAATCATGTCCAGCATGCTTGGCGGTGAAACATTTATTGATGACATAAAAAAGAACCCTCTAGTGAGCCTGAAGGTTCTTGGTTCTGAAGTCCGATGGCTTGGTGAGTGGACCATCATATCCCAAGGCTTTGATTTCATTCAGGGTTTCGAGGGAGGAAGGGATTGGGGCAAACTGTAGGCGGTTCATGGAATAGGCTTCAGCTGGTAGGCGTAGAATATGGCGGATGGATGCGGTGGTAATTTTGACTGGGACACAGTTTATAGTGGAGGTGAAGTACGGTTCGACATCAGCTACAAATTTTAAACGATGCCAGAACTGTTGAAGGTACATTTAGGGTACAGAGAGGGCTGTCGAAAGGGAGTAGAAGATTGGGTGGTTTTTAAGGATGTCAAAGGCAATGGTTTCAGTTTCGTGGCTAAGGATTGACATGTCAAGCTGCCAATTGTGTGCAAAGAACTCGACGTATTCAGCTTGAGGTAAGATGGACTCTTCGGGTAATCGGGCTTTGTTGTTTGGAATTGGGGAATGGGGCATGGGGCATGGTTATGACGACTGCGGGTTCCATGATTCCTGTAAAGATGCATCAAAGTTAGAACAGAAGACTTTAGATGATAAGGCATTGATACTAAGTCTGGATAAGTGTGAAATAGAAACTGGCTGTTCTGTTTAAAGCATTGAGTCTTTATTAGTAGGGTTAAGGTCTTACAATAGCAATCTACTTTTGAAAATGTATCGATATGGTACGTCTACTTTTTTAATTGTCTATATGGTACGTGTACTTCAATTTTCTGTATCGATATGGTCATTCTACATAATAGAGCCCGGTTTTTACATACAAAACATGGTTCTGGTGGTATAAAAAACAGGGGTCTATTACAAATATGGTCATATCGGTATGAAAAATTGAAGTACAGGTACCATATCGACATTTAAAAAAGTAGACGTACCATATTGATAAATTTTCAAAAGTAGGTTACTATTGTATGGCTTTACCCCTTATTAGTATAATGGAATTCTACTGAATAAAGTCCAAGGTCAATCGTTAAGAGACCAATGTTAGAACAGTTTCACTCAAACACTGATCCTAACTCCAACCAATGGTGCACCGGACTGAAAATCTTTTTGGATTTTTGAATTATAATGAAAATGCAAAAATGGAAAAATTTAAAAAATATGCCAAGTGTTGGATTTCGGGTGGGCCGAATTCGGATGAACAGTACAACCGAGTTCGGATGAACAGTATGACCGAATTTGGGTCTGGCCGAAATCCAGATGATGCATGAAAAGGACAAGGAACGGTCCAAATTCGGATGATACATGAATTCGGATGGTACATGAATTCGGATTGTACATGAATTCGGATGATACATGAATTCGGATAGGGACCGAATTTGGGCACCAGTCGAGTTCGGATGCACCGATGATGAAAAATTTAAACTTAGAAAAATAATTTTGAAAAATTTTGAACATGCTTTGGAGGACCGAATTCACAGTGGTCCGAGTTCGGATGCACAGTGGTCCGAATTCGGTCATTATAGATGGAAAATTCTGAAATTTTTCTAAGTGAACATCCGAATTCGGGGCTTGGTCCGAATTTGGACGGTCCGAACTCCAACAGTGTTCATTTAATGTTCATGCAACATGCTACGTGAACAGTTCTAAAGTTGATAAAAATGCATGAAAATGAAGATCCTAGACTAAAAACAGGTAAGAAACATTTTATTTAACTACAACTAACTAAAAATAACAGATTTAAAGTCCTAAAAATACCAAAAACCGAAAATATAAACTATGAAAATTTTAAAAATCAAACAGTGAAACGAGTAGATTAAATGCTGAAATAAAGTTAGAAAATGGTTACCTGATAGTGCCGAACTCGAGAAATGTAAGAAAAACGATGATCCACGAAGCTTTGAAGTTGAAAATGGTGGTATTTGGCGGTGGTTGTTTGCGTCGGAAATGAGAGGAAGAAGAAGAATTGAAAAAGCTTGAAGGAGAAGAAATTAAAGCTGACCGTTGACCCGCTCCTTTTTAAAGGAGACCGGGTCGGGTCGGTCTTAAAGATCTGCGCCCAACACTTCACATGGGCCGCCGGTTTTTAACAAACACAAAATAAATTTTGGGCCTCAAAATAAAAACAAACATTTTAAGCACAATTTTGGCCCAATTATACACTCTTTTTGTATTTTTCTTTGAAACAAAAAATAAGCAAACGCAAAATAAAATATTTTTTGTAATTTTTTTTTAACAATTAAGTTAAGACAAAAGAAATGAAATAGAATAAAAATAAAAATGTTTTTGGCTTTTTGACGTATTTAGAAACAAATAAAATCTTTTTGTGATTTTCTTACAGATTAAATTAAACTTTAAAATCTAAATTAATCAACCTGAAATTTAAAATTTGAAAATAAGAGCAGATAAAAAGAACAAAAATTATAAAAACTAATATCCTAACTATACTCCCCCTCAAATAAACACCTATTCGCTTCTTTTTCTTTTTCAGATTAATTTCTTGAACCTATTTAGCCTTAAAGATACAGACAAAACTGGATTAAATTTGCGTCCCACTCATTGACGAACAATTCACACAGCAATTTGTCAGGATCATTAATTATTAAAGATGTACATAGATAAGGAAATATTGAAATTTAATTTTGTGATACGACCCTTAATCTATCCCTTCTTGTTGTCGGTAACCTTTGGCGACAAGTCTCGCTTTGTTCCTTATCACAATGTCGTTTTCATCTCGTTTGTTCTTATAGATCCACTTTGTTCCGATAACTGTTCGGTCTTTTGGCTTGGGAACTAACCGCCATACTAGGAGCTGTTCAAACTGGTTGAGCTCTTCTTGCATTGCAACTATCTAGTCTGGTCTTTTAGGGCTTCATCCACACGAGCTGGCTCTATCATACTAAGGAATGATGCGAAAGGACATTCATTAACAGACACCCTACGTGTTTGGACACCGGTTGAGACATCACCAATGATTTGATCGGTTGGGTGACTTCGGGTCCATTTAGTCTCGTGTGGAAGGGGTGCTCGGGATGGAATCTCAGTGGTGAGAGTGGGGATGGATGATGATTCATGGTCAATGGTTTCTAGTGAAGGTACCACTGGTTCCGGTTCGAGTTCTGAATGTTCAGGTGAAGGAAGGATGTTTGGCATGATATGCGAGGGTATTTTTGGAGTAGATTCAACTGCGGATGTATCAGTGGATGATGTTGATGGATGAGGGTATGATGTGGATGAAGATGGATCGGATAAAATTTATGGTGCAGTTGAAGTGTTGGATGGATTACCTACATTTGGAGAAACATTAGCGTTAGGACCGAAAAATTCTACATAAAAAGGATCAAATAAATTAACTTAATCAGAAGACGAAAAAGAAGTAGATTGAGTAAAAGAGTCTCCAGGCATTGGTGTAATGCGTGGTCCTGAATGATCAACTTCGGGTGCCAGTTCAGCCAACTCATCAAATGTGACATGCACACTTTCATTGACTGTCCTGGTTCGGGTATTGAATGAACGATAAGCCTTCTAGTTGGATGAGTATCCAATGAAGATCGCTTCATCCGCTTTTTTGTTGAATTTCCCGAGGTTGTCTTTATCGTTAAGCACATAGCACCTGCAACCAAATACACGTAAGTACTTGATAAAAGGTATGTTATTCAAGAAGAGTTTATATGGAGTTTTATTGAAGCGCTTATGGATTATGGAGCGATTCTGTGTGTAGCAAGCTGTTGACACGGCTCGGCCCAGAAGAACGGAGGTAGCTTTGAGTAGGTCAGCATTGTACGAGCGGCTTCCACAAGGGTATGGTTACGCCTTTCTATGACTCCATTTTGTTGAGGTGTTCTAGCAGCAGAATATTGATGTTGAATACCTTTGGATCGAAGGAAGCCCTCAACTATCGAATTCTTGAACTCCGTGCCGTTGTCAGATCTGATTGATTGAACGGACAGTTGCTGTTGGGTTTCGACACTCTTCATAAATCCGATGATTTCTTGAGCTGTCTCATCCTTGGTGTAAGGTCTACCTAACACAGATCTATCTAGACGCGGAACCGTCAACGAGTGCGGAATTCTCGTTAACGGGAAGACGGTAACACTACTCACCAGAAACACGGAGACTATCAACGAGCTGTACGAACTACACAAGAACGCACCTACTAGTAGATTCTCTCCGAAACAACACTAACACTGATGATAAACTCGAAATCGCTCTTTGCTTAATCACTCTCGAACTCTGCAAAAAGTCTGATAATATTTCGAGTCTATCCCTAATTATAGAGGCTAATTCGAGTCTGACATGGGCCAAACTCAAATCTGGCCCAAGGCCCATTCGAGTTTGTCCTCACTGACACTCTCGAATCTGCCTATTGAGATACATTCGAATCTGCCTAAGTGACTTATTCGAATCTAACCTAGATTCGAATCCTAGTCCTTTGAGATTTCGAATTTACCTTTTCACATAATTAACTTAGTACTGAAACTTATGTTTTTAACCTATGTTTGATTTTATCTTTGATCTCTATGTTTGAACTTCTTGTAAGACGTTACATCAAGTTCAAACATACAATCAATAACTATCAAACATACATAAAAACACTTGCTAAACCACACTGTTGGATCACTTAGACTGCTATCGTCACACAGGGTGTACCAACACTTGGACCGCAAGAACTTAACCCAGGTATATCGTGAGTAATCATCAACGATAACCAACACATATCGCTTCCCATTTATGCTTTGGGTCTGCATCGGTCCGCATAAATCCATATGAAGTAACTCCAACACTCTTTTCGTTGATGGTTCAGGTTTTGGTTTATGAGATGATCGTTTCATCTTTCCCTTCTCACAAGCTCCACAAAGATGCTCTTTTTCATATCGTAATTCAGGGAGACCTTTCACCAGTTGTTTCGCAGCCAGCTTGTTGATGTTTTCAAAGTTTAAGTGGGATAACCTTCGATGCCACAACCAAGAGTCTTTTGAAGAGGCTTTTGATAAAAGGCAGATGCTATCCTTAACCATGAGCTTAGCTACATCTATGGTGTAAAAGTTAGAGTTACGGGAACCGGATAAGATTTCTTTGCCATCCATACTCTTAACACTGCAGTTCTTAGCCCTAAATGTTACTTCTAATCCTTTATCGCAGAGCTGTCCTATGCTGAACAGATTATGTGATAATCCCTCAACATGGTCAGCATCCTTGATGACTAGATTATTTAAGACTAAGTCCCCGTATCCTTTTATGTGAGCCTGATGACTGTTCCCGAATTTTACCGTCCCACAATATTGTTCAACTACGTTGGACAGCAATTCTCTTCTCCCAGTCATATGCTTGGAGCAACCCGAATCCATATACCAGATGGATTTAGCCTGAAAAAAAAAATAAATTCATAGAATGAAAATCTATAAGCGTTCAAACACATCCATCTTTTATTGACAATCAAACCGTGTTCTGAACCGATAATGTTCAGAAAACATGATGAATTAAGACCGGGTCCTGAGCTGTGTGCACAGAAGCCAAATGTGTCGGTTTAAGCACAACCGATAAGCAGAAGAACGGGTCCTAGTCTATGATAACTAGAAGCCAATTCATTGAAGTACGGGTCTTGATCTAAAGTAACCAAGAACCATCTGCGTTAAGATCACACAACTTTGGGTACCCATCTTAATATGGGTCCTTTTTGGTTAGGAGTTCCAGGTGAATATGGCACGTTTGCAGTATTAGGAACCCATTTTGAAGTTATGTGTGGTCCGGATGCATAGCCTTTTGGAATCCATTGAAAATTGGATTCATCAGGCTTTGGAACCTTAGGCGATGAAATTACCTTCGGTTTTTGACTTTTTGAGACTTGTTTGACTTTTACTTTGGTTTTGGGCCTCGGCAAAGGTCAGGTCTCATTTTTCATTGTGGTCGATGATGTAACATTTTTTATTTTCTTTTTGCGAATTCTTTTAGCATGATATGGCACAAAGGCAATCATTTCAGGAATTTGGCGTCTAAAACGAGTTGGACATAAATTGAACAAGTCACTAAATGAGTACTTTAAACACGCAGTAGAATTCGTTACATCATTACAAATATTGTTTTCAGAGATTATAGGCATCCTATCTCTAGAAACAAAATCAATTGGCATGACAGCCTTCTTGACAAAAAAACTTGTAAAATCCTGCATGGTAGTTTTTTGGACTCTTCTTACATGATCTGTAGGAACAAAACGACGAGAGTCAGTACGCATGGAAGACTTATACTTTAAAGATTTTTCTTTTTGTTGTTGAGTGGGTTTCTTAAAAGACTTGGATTGAACCTGGCCTATTTCGAAACCTCAGCTTTAAAAGGTTTTGAGCACTCACCTTTACAACTGATAGAAGAATTTTCAATTTTAGTCTTGCCTTTGTTGGATGACACAAGTGGGATTTTGGTAGGATGAGAAACTCTAGGTTCTTTTAAAAGATCTTTCAATGTTTGAGAAACCATGTCAAATTTTTCTCTATAGACAGTTAATTCTACAGATTGTTGAAAACTTTGATTTACCAATTTTTCCTCACTCTTAAGAAGAGCTTATTGAAAATCAAGAGCTTTCTTTTGAGTTGACTTTAATTCCTTTTTTAAAACAGTAATTTGATGTTGAAGAACTTTTGTAGGAATGTAAAGGTGAGGGATTGGTTTTACAAGTTCTGCATTCATTTCAGCTTCTAAATAACTAGACAAGAAGTCTTCCTCTAAAGTGGGTACTCTAGAAGGATAACTCTCGTTTAGTTCTTCATATTTAAAAGATATTTCTTTTTCTTTATTTTTAATGCGTTTCTCATCCTCTTGGGTTAAAACTTCTTTTGTTGACTCAAAAAAGAAAGATTTAAGCCCAGCACCCATGTAATTCATGTCATAAAACAAAGGTAAAACTCTTTGAGCCTTTTCCAAATATTTAGGATTTTTAAAACCAATTCCTTGTTTGGAATGGTAAAACCTAGTTTCTTCAGGCTGATTCAAATGAATAGTTTGTTCAGTTTGACCTCGTTTTAAAAATGCATCATCAGGGGTCTTTATTCGAGAGTACAAACTTATTCTTTCTTCTTCTATCATTTTGTATTTTTCTAAGCTGTCTATATTTTACATACTTACTGTCTCTAATTGTTTTGAAAGTACATATATTTCTTCTTTTAATGAGAGCTTTTCGTTAGATAACCTATCCATATAAGATTCTAGGTACGTATTCCTATCCTGAACATCTACCTTTTCAATTAGCACCTGTTTTTATCACATTATGATTAGTTAACCACTTTGATTGATATAATTCAGATGACTCTTTTAAAGTTTGGGCTAGATGTTCAGCCTGCACACACTTTTCTGCTTCAGCATTTAACCTAACTTCTAAATCAAGTATATGTGTGTGCAATTTAAATTCACTATTTACAGATAAATTATTTACATGCTTTGGAATGTAAAAGGAATGTACCTCTCGTGTCTCGGAATCTGATGACGAACATTCGGGATCGACGGATCTGGCCATCAGACATGCTGGTGGATTTGGCATTGTCTCCCCCTCAGCAGCACTGTCTTAATCTGAAGCAGTTGAAGTAGCATAGCTATCCAATCCCAGACGATCAGCCATGTAGCAATTCTTTCCTTTATCGTCGTCGTCATCAGTGTCCTCCGCGTCCCAATAGTCTTCCTGGGCAACAAGAGCCATAGCATCTGTTCGCTTCTTGGCGGCTTCCAACTTCCGCTCATAGTAGCCGACGTCCCTGTCAAACTTGTTTTTGCACTCCTGAGCAAAGTGACCCGGTTTTCCACACTTATAACAGAGACGTTCTTCGGCTCCTTTCGGTTCTTCGGCTCTCGGCCTCTCATCTCTCCTCTCTACCGGCCTCTTGTCGGCACGGCGAGGTTCCCTACTATCATCTCTCCTATTATCCCGACGATCATAGTCTCTTCGATCGTCTCTTTGGTCATCCCTGCATTCATCATGACGATCATCCCTTCGATCATAGTCTCGTCGATCATCCCTACGATCATCTCGCCTATCGTCTCGCCTTTCATAACGGCGGTCATCTAGATAGTCCCTTCGGTCGCCGTATCTTCGATCATCCCTGTCATCCCTGCGATAGTCGTCCCTACGATAATCATCTCAATTCTCATCTCTTCTCTCATCCGAGTACCTCCGCGGACCGGTGTCGTAGCGGAGCTGATTATTAGTCTTGTTAGAAAAACGTCGTTGTTTGAGACGATTTGTCCATAAGGCTATCTATTCCTGAATTGCCGCTTCTTCCTCATCTATTATCTCATGCGGAGGAGAAGCATAGCGGCACTGGGAAGAAGAGGAACCTTGAGCATAAGATGCTGTAGGAATGGTCTTGTTAGAGATCAAGGCCAGGGAATCAGTGGGTTTGATGCCTGTGTTGGCAGATAGTAACAGGGACGCTAGCTGATTGGCCATCTGTTTCTGTTGGTCCACATCACCCTGATACTTTTTCAGCTCTTTAAACACCACATTGATTGATACTTCGGGAATGTTCAACACTCGTCGTGTGGCTCGGCATGCAATTTGCCACTCGGGGGCTAAGGCTGAAAAGAACTGGATGTTTATGTCATCCTTGTCTTTCTTGATGTGCAGTTTGTTAAGCTCATTCAGAACTGCACAGAATCTAGTAAATGTGGCCTGTAGCGACTCCCGGTCTTTGGCCCTGAATTCAGTGACTTAGCCTTGGCTTCCTCAATTTTTGCACGGTCATCTTGATCTGCCCCCAGCATATGAACTTCTAACTCATCCCACATTTCTTTAGTAGACATTTTGCTGTGTACTCGACTAAGATATCAGTGGGGAGGGCTTGGTAGATCAGATATTCGGCCCTCGCTCGGCATCATTGGCAGGTTCTCTTTCAACTTTTGATGCGAGTATAGGGGGGTCAGCCTCGGGTCTAGCAGCTATTTCCCGATAGTAGATAACTGGGCCCTCATAAATGGATTGAAGAATAAGGTTGCCATTTGGTTGCATACCAACAAACTTTAGGAACCAGGACTTCCACTGCTCATACTCATCGGGATACAGAACAGGTGGTCTGTTCTCGGATCTGAGGACAAGAGCTTCACGAGACATGATATGGGTTGCTGATATAGAAGAATAAGATCTTGAAGGTGGAAACTTGAGTCGGATGGACTGGACTGCAGATGAATGGTACTCCGGATGGTACTGATTCGGATCAAGTACTTATTTCGGATGGAACCGAATTCGGGTCAATAGTGGGTACGGACTGGAACCGAATTCGGGTGAACAGTGCTTTCGGATGGACCAGACTGTGTTGACCAATGGACGGATGAACCGAATTCGGATGGTCGAATTCGGATGAACAGTGACAACTGGCTGGAATCTGAATTCGGATGAACCAAAAACAGTAGACCGAATTCGGATGGTCCGAGTTCGGATGAACAGTAGTCACTACGGATGAACACTTTGGATAAATTTCAAGAAGGTAACACCGAATTCGGATGGTCCGAAATGAAATTACAATTTAAAGCACAAGTCAAGTTAAGTAAGGTAAGATTGCCTGATCTGAACTTCGGATGGGACCGAAGTGGGGTCCGAATTGGGCAAAATATGGTCCGAATTACTTATAAGAATGATCCGAAGTGGACCGAAGTATGGTCCCAATTGGTCCGAATGTGGGTCCTAGATGGTCTGAATTACAGTCCGAAAAGCAACAGTGTAGGGTCCGAGATGGTCCGAATTACAACAGATATGAAATTTTTCAGTAACAGTCCAGACTTAAAACTGGCAGATTTTTGGCCTAAAAATTGTTTCTAAATGATTGGAAAATTATTTTAAACACTTTTTAGCCTTTAAAATATACCAAAACACTTAAAAAAGCTTTAAAAATGGACCAAAATAGCAAGAAAACCCATGTTTTTCAAGATTTTTAAACAACCGATCAGATGAGTAATATGATGTTAAGATTGAACATAAGAAGCTCTAAATCAGTAAAGAATGATAATATGATGATTATATGAAAAGAACAACACAAAAACATCAAAATATATGAGGAAATAAGGATCAAACCGTGAATATGGATGAAGAACTCGATGAAGATGATGAAGTTTCTGCAAAATCCGATTTTTTTCAGTTTAAATCCACCTTTTTGGGCTCTGATACCAATTGTTGTTTAATATTCCCAGATAATATCAGCACTTTAATGTTCTATAAACACTCACAATCAGAATATGCACTCAATAATTGTGAAATGATTAAAGAAGACAAAGAGAATGTTGAGAGAATAAAAGTGGCGGCTGGAACAAGGATATTCAATTCACTCTCAAAATGTCAACCGTGGGTTTTCAAAACCCTAGGAGCCTTTACGTAGGTTCATTTAATTAAGTTTCAAGGTATGACACATTTGGCCCTTGAACTTTTCATACAAAATAAACTAACTAAGAATTAAATTACAATACTAATATTCTCTAAATAATTATTACAAAATATATCCACAAGATCGAAATTTAATATCTAACAATTTCCCCCTTTTCGATCATTGTGGTGGTCCTGGAACTCTGGCATGATCAGTAGATTCACGGAGCCCAAGGGTGACATCAAATCGTGTAATCGCTTGTATCATGTGTAGCCGTTCGTTCAGGTATTCGATGCCGCTGAGGATGTCTTGTATCTCCTTTGGTGAGCGTCTAAGTTCTGGATCTAGCTGAGCATCAAATTCTTGTACTCTTCGTGTAAGTTCAGCTCTAACCATTCTGATAGTTCCATCGGAGTAACAAGGAAGATCCTCGAAGCACTTGAATCTTTTATGCCCTCTCTGATTCAAAAAAATAACTCCTGGGCCTCCTCTGAATATGACTCTGTATGCAGGATGATGATCAAGAAGAAAGCTGTCTTGCTCAGGGGCTCGTAGACCTACTTTGACCAGCGCGCTCTCTATCGCCATTTGAAAATCTCTTAGGCACATGATAATTGAGCGGCGGTTCATACTTCGAATAAGAGCACAAAACAACTTGATGACATTTGAAAACTTCAGAGCAAGAGAAGGGGAGCTGTTAGAGAACACATATATGAGATTTGTTAAGCTCGTAAGTGAAATGAAGAGAAACGGGGTAACAAAATCTAATCTGGACATCAACGTCAAATTCCTGAATGTTCTCAACCCAGAGTGGGACAAATACACTATGATAATCCAACAAACTAAAGAGACAGATGACCTGGATTTTCATATGGTGTTTGAGAATCTAAAAAACTATCAAGAAGTTGTTTTAAGAAAGGTATCTGGAAAAAAGCAAGCTGAGAAAGCAATGAATGATCCACTATCTCTCCTTTCAGAGAAAAAGTATAAATAAACTGAAAAAGGAGAAGCGAGTTGTTATAAGTAGCAGTTCCTCTGAATCAAAATCAATAGATTCATCAGACGCAGAGATTGAGGAAATGAAGAAGCAGATGGCACTACTGACGAAGGCTTTCCAAAGGAAATTCTATCACAAACCAACGAATAATAAGATGTGATACAAGACAGGCTCCAGAAAATATGAGAAGAGAGACAAATATGAAAAATATGGTGAAAGCAATGGTAAGAAGCTTGAAAAATATGAGAAGCCTGAGAAATTTGTCAAGAAAGAAGCTGATCAGAAGTGTTATAACTGTGGTAAACCATGCCACTTTACAAGGGAATGCAGACAACCAATAGTTAAAAATTCAGACTACTATACTCGGAAGGCTCTGCTGGCTAAGGAAAAAGAGGCTGGAAAGGCTTTAATGGCTGAGGATGACCACTGGCTTCAACTGTCTGAAGACGAAGATATTCTGGATGAAGATGCACATATTCGTCTGAAGTCAAAAATTTTGTATGAATCTAAGTTAAGTGAATCTACTATGCTGGCTGAAGATGAAGACTGGGTGGGTTTGACTGATGATGAAGAGAAAAAGGCATCTGATTCTGAGACTGAATTGAGAGAATATGTGGCTTTAATGGCTACAGGAGAAGCTGGATGCAACAAAGAGCAAGAGGATGACGGGTCAGATTCAGAAGCCTCAGATCAATCAGAGACACCCGGACTACTCACATCAGTGTAGAAACCGAACGTCATTGGAATATTCGTTTCTAGTTAATTCAGACTAGAACCCGGTCTTAAGTTCAAAAAGGCTTTCAGTTGTTTCAGACTGAAACTCAAGCTTCCGCAACAAAGGCTTCTAATAACTTCATATTAGAACCCGATTCTGAAAGACAAATATTTCTGAATTTCCAACCCTGAATTCAACTCTAAAGCTGAATTGACAAAGAGGGAGTTTATTTTTATAATTTTTTTACTCCTGATTTATTTTCCATGAGTTGACTAACTTTGTGTGCTTATTTCCAGGGGGAGTTTCAGATGCACTCTAACAAAGACATCTTTTTCCCAAAACCGTGTGTATTTTTCACGAAAATATTTGTGCACACATAAAAAGATTTTTGAGCTGAAAAAAATAATTTTTAAGAATCTTAACTTCTCATTCTCTCAGCATATCATTAAGGTTAATTGATCTACTCTCTTTGATTTTTCATAATCTCATTGCTTCTGAGATTATCTTTATTATAATTCTTCCAATTCATTTATATTAAATTCTCTCATAATCTCCCATGAGCTAATTCTTTCATAAAAATCTGATTCATTTCATATCTTATATCAGATTTTCATTTCATTCTGATGTCTCCCAACTCATCATTCGCCAACATTCATTCTGAATTACATCTCCTCATTCATCTGAGCTGAAAATTTTAATCATTCTTTGTATGATCTCTCATGAGCTGAAATGCTTAAGATTATTTCTGCGGACTCCGATTATGCACCAAATTTGTGTGATAGGCATAAATATCGCTTCTATGGTCTAACCAGAACCGGAAGACCTACCCAAGGAGCAAGCCATATATAGTTTGGGTGGGTGAGGATATTTTAGATCTATTAGTTGAGAAGTGTCAGTTATCACGGGATACTGACAGGGCTGAGCAGAGGTAAAATGTAAATAAGAGGGGTATATTGAAAGGAGATGGTGGTGCATCAGATAATGTTTTTGCTTTAAAGCTGACTGAATTTATTTCTCAAAAGTGAGCCGAAGGGAGCTTAGTTGAAAAATGTTAAGAGCTGAGAGTTAAGAAAGCATTTGAAGAAAAGAAAATCCTACCTACACTCTATCTGCGGGGTAAACCTCATAATCGATCAAGCCTTAGGTGACTTGATATTGAAAAAGACGTCATGGACCCAGTGATGCATGCACTTAACCGCACCAACCACTCAGTTATCTCTCAAAAGATTTCTGTTTCAATAATCACGAAGATATAGCACATTTCTATCGATATATCAGTTGGCTATTATTGATATTGTAACAAGGAAGACATTTGCTCCTGTCTCCGATTTCATTTGATGCACATTGTGTCTAGAGCTGAATATATATACTTTTAGGACACATCGAGTCTAAAAGTCTGCGTGACTATAAACTGCTAGTACAAAGTGACTAAGCCAGAACGAATAAGAGTGATTCTTTAATGATAAAGGATTTCACGATGACTATTTGGAAATCCTACCAGTGTTAACATTACGCCAGCGCTGAAAGTAAGTCACATAGAATATGTCTATTGTGCAAACAGGACCCCTATGTGGACCTGGACTCTGTTATTTAAAAAATGAATTTGTTTCATTTTTCACAAAGTTGAAAAGCTTTATTTGTTTTGTAAAGGAAATAGTATTCATTTAAGGGGGAGTGAGATATTTGTTCAGAATAGGGGGAGAGAATATCATTTTGAGGGGGAGAGAGACACAATTTGTAAAATTTCTAAGTTGTAATTGTTTTTGTATTTCTGCTACTGTAAATTCACTGCATCTATGACTCTAAAGATTTTGAATGATGTTCATATATCTTATGATCATCATGAGGGGGAGAAAAGCTGAATTTCAGAGACAACTGCTGAGTAGTTTGAAGACAATGGTAACAACAACTCAAGTAAATTTTGACAACTACAGAAGATTTAAAGATAAAAGATGATAAGTTGTCTATGATTGATCAAGGGAGAGAATCAAAAGTTGTTCATGATTCAAGGGGGAGTGTTTGGTCAAAAGAAAAGAAGATCAGAGAAGAAGAGATATTATATCAGAGAGAGACAAAGAAGTTCAGAGACCAAAGAGAAGAAAAGAGAAAAGGGTTGAAGTTCCTGATTTGAACTTTAAATGAAAATTGCTTTCATCTCTAAGGGGGAGATTGTTGGGTACAAATATAAATAGTGATGAAAACAATTGTATTGTAATAGTTTAGGGGGCTTTATGTAAATAATCAATAGTTGTAGGTTGTATATAAATAGGTGTAGTGGTACTGTTGAGAGATATGTATGCTTGCACAAATCTGAAAAAGGAGAATATGATTGAGAAGAAGTGTACAGCAAGAAAAAGGAACTCAATGTAATAATTTCTCTCATCTCAATATAATCATTCAGCATATTGTATTATGATTTTGATGTTGTTATTGTTAAATGTTGATATGAATTGTTGAAAACTGAAATAACACTTTTGCATTCTTACAGAAATCTTCACACTTGACAAGGAATTCATTCTATAGCTAGTTTACATCAGACGGAATTATCATGGTGAGGTATTTTGCCTTCAGCTTTTTCAGGATTGACTTTTGCTTCTTCCCCTCAGTTTCAAGGCCACAATTCCAGTTCTTTATGCTTTGTACGTCTCCGTATGCCTCATCAAGAACACTCCACAATCAATGTTGTTTTCTTTTGTTGCCCACTTGACTTTCAATCGCATCGGCGTTTGTTTCTCGATCGCCTCTGTCTTTTTATGCTCAATCAAGGCAAGGTAGTGCGAGAAGTAGGTTTGCTGCCACAACAAAAATATCACTATAATTGCTAATACTTACAAGAAAGGATTATATGCAGTGATGAAGATTAAAAGGATATTCTATATAGAACAACTTCACAGTATGTGTTGTTGTTTAGGAAATTATATAGTACCAGAAGTTAGGGTATGATCGAATATGTTGCCGAAAAGTCAACATTCATTCTGCTGTAATCAATCACCTCAATACTTGGCTTTCTTAAGTTAAACACTATTAAATACAAGTGTTTAGACCAGATAATGGGAAGAAACACATGTGATTAGCAAGATGATCAGAAGAATTTCCAACATGATGGTTTTCATATACTATATTATTCTTCGTAGCAAACAACTATACACAAAAGCATTCATACCATGTCCACTTTATGAACATCAACTTCTGGCAAACCTAAAATTTCGCACATCGATTTCATAGTAGCGTTGAATATGTTTTGCAGCTATTCATGATTTAAAATCATTGCATCATTCTGAAATCATTAAGAAGCCATGTAATTCAAATTAATATACACTCTAACATAGAAAAAAGAATATAGTGGTATATTCTACATAGATTATTCCACACATTCTATGCAGAATGGTATATTCTACATAAAATTCTATGTAGAAAAGCGTAGGGTATGTTATAAATTCAATACTGTGACAACTGTCAATTTTGCGTTTCAGGTTAGACACCGACCCATCTATTCAAGTTACCTTTTCATTATCCAATTGATTTCTTAGACTTAGAAATAGAAACCTAAGTTGCAAGCAATTAAGAAATTTCGTTAATTTGCTTAGTTTTCTACGTTTGACGTAGAATTTTCAGACAATTTTCGTACAATGCCTAAAAACGGTTATTTTTTTATAAAAACCACTTCTACACTTCATCTCTTCATCATTTTCAATCCACTCATTGTCTCTCTTGTTTCTCTCACTAAAACTCAGATTTTTTTCTCTATATCTGCAGAAAATCCAGCCATTAACATCTTCATTTGAACTCTTCAAGTGTGAATCAAAAGGTACAAACATGTGTTCATGCATCTAGCATGAACACTACACTCAAACTTCATCTTTTTACAAGATTTCTTGTCATTTCTCCTACTTTTCTTCGACTTTTCTTCAAGAAACGTATTTTTTTTACTTTTCAAAAACTTGATGTTTGTAGATTATCCATAAAAACATGTTAAATGTGTAAAAGATGATAATCCATGATCAAACCTAAGTCAAGAAACAAGAAAGTTCCTGAAAAAGCTTCAAAATGGGCATGCATGTGTTTTTGAATGACTTCACCATTAAAATGTCATAAGTAATATGAGGAATACATGTGAAATAGTACAAGAAGTCATCAAATACTCTTGCATGTATCTTAAAATCGGTATTTATAAGAAAATTTTTTGAATTTATGAACTTGTATGACTAGTTTTTTTAAGAACATGCATGTTGCATTCATGAACCTTTTGGGCAGATTATAACACCCACTTTATGTGTCAGCTTTCAAATGCAAGTGGTTTCATTGCAAATGGTTGAGTTTGGAGTACTCAAACAGCCATGCCGGAACAGTGCGCAAAATCACTAAGTTCTGGACATACATTTTTATACGAATATTTAAAAATAGTAAATCAACTCCAAAAGTTATGATTCTTGAACCAAAATCTTCCTAAAACACTAAAGTTTATCGAATAAAATATTCAAGGACAGAAAGTGAACTTAGCATCATGAAATGTAGACTAGAAGGAAAGAGTGAAAATCTTACAGCTTCTATATTTTTGTCTTATTCAACTCCCAATGAGCTAATTTCACACTTTTCATTATTCTAACATAAACTCACAATTTCAACAATGAAATGCTATTATAATTAATATAATCAGATTTACAAAGGTTTTAAAAAGAATTATAACACCATTTAAATTAAAAGTTATTGTATACAAGTTATTACTAAGTAAAATTTATCAATTTACTTATTTAGACATCATTTATATTTTCATGGGAAGGAGTTAGTTGCCGTAACACCATGATTTGAGCAAACACCTACTCGGACTATAGTGAGTATTCACGGCCCCTTTTTACTATTCTTAACGTTTTGGGGTGAAAAGCATGATACATTTTATGCAATATGGTGGTTTTATCATTCTTGATACATATGAACTCATACATTTGTTCACTTATTTTGGCACATTGGTATGTATACAATTATAGTTTTGTATGAGTAGACAAATTATACGTTGTGTAAGACCGCACGACGAAACACTACTCAATTAACTCATTTTGATGAGACGGATGATTTTTATGGATATCGATATTTCGTTGACCACCCATTCGTGAGGTACTAGTGAGTGCCTAATTATCATACATACATTTATGTGATTTCACATCGTGGCATTCAATTCAAAATTCTATGTTTGAGTAGTGGCTCATTACATATACATCGTGTATAACATTACCTTGTGCTGCAAAGACAAACATTAAACAACCATGACATATTGTAAACATAATTCATTAGAAATTGCTTATTTCATACAAAACCTGTGAACTCACCAACTATTTTCGATAGTTGACCCGTATTTTATGGCATGCTTCTCAGGAAATCATCAGTAAGTGATCCCTCATGACATGTGTGCTAGCATTGAAGTAGTGTGCTCATGAAACCTTGTATTTTGGGATATGGACATTTTGTTTACGGCTATGGTTGTAAACTCAAACAATTTTACTTTTATTTTCTTTGGTTTGAATGTTATGGAACTATTTTCATGAATGGTATGTTTCTATACTTATGCAATGATCATATCACTGTTACATTCCATGTTTCCGCTGCGGCGGGGTGTGACAGTTTTTGGTATCAGAGCTAAGGTTATAGAGAATACCAAGTTTTTCGTTAGAAAAATTTAAACTATAACCATTAGCGCAAAACAAGTTTCAAATTAGTTTGCGTATTACAAGTGTAATTAAATCAAGTGTGGCATTATCGGACTAAATTAAACAAAGCCTGATCACCTTTGTTCAATAAAGAAAGATAGGGCTAGACTTGAAATAGTTACACTAGGAGTATGTTAAAGTGATTTACATACTTTAAATATTTACAACAAAAGTTTAACATCTTGTGTGTGTGTGTGATTATTGCATAACTCCCTTATGCCTTAGACATTATGTTTATACCTTAGACGTGAAAAGGTAGATATACGAGGATATATACCTTCTACACATGATAATTACATACTTAGCGACAAACATGTATTTTATTTTAGCACCATGTCACGCTCATCATCATCCCACACTGCTTAGTCGGCCGATGCATTTGGTTATGTTACGGGTCGCCCAAGTAACAACCCATGGATTTCCGAAGAGGAGGAAGACCCATCAGAGCCCGAACAAGAGGAATCTAGCGGTTATACCCCGAGTCCTGATCCACGATTATCACCCGTGACCCTACTACCCCCGCCAGCACCCGCATATCCCCCACTAGCACTTCGTGGACCCCGCATCCGAGCGACAGCAAGAAAGAGTGTCCTGATACCTAGAAGGGCATGGATGAGAGCAGCACCCACTGAGACAGTTAGAGCATCCCAGCCAGTCATGGGAACAACAGCGAGTAGCGTACCTAGTATGGCACTGGACCAGGCATGAAGACTCCATGTCTTGGACTTATCTGTTAAGGAAATTAGGCATGACTTAGTTTATCAGCAGCAACTAGTGACTAGTTTGGCTGAGGCATTCGATGATGTGCTTACTGCGTTTACGCAATCAAGGAGGACTGCGGATGAGGCCAAGATGGCCGCTAGGAGACTGTACGGTTACCTATGCTTGATTGTGGGGACTATATGTGTGGTGTTTGTAGTCCTTGTGGTGGTGACTATCCTGTGGGCACGATTCTAAGGATGGCAACTATGGTTACGTTTTGGAAAGAGCATCTCATCCTTACTCTTATTTTGAAACAAACATTATGAATTAAATCTTTTAAAGGATGTAATGTTATAATCAGGCAAATTATGAACTTTCAAATTTCTGATGTACTGTTTAAATTTCAATCGAAATATGAACTTTTAATGTTATTCGTGGGATGTAATGTTGATATTCCCTATGAACCTTGATGTTCTAAGTTTATGTTTGGTTGATTATAAATTATATATACATATATATATATATATATATATATATATATATATATATATATATATATGTATATATATATATATATATATATATGTATATGTATATGTATATGTATATGTATTTCAATGCAATAATGTTTGAAAAGCTTATACATATACAAAATTGTAAACAAATATTGTAATTTGGATGCTAGAATCATGCCACCACGAAGGAGTACACGTAACTTTGAAGGTGAACCTAATCTGGAGTAGATGATAGGGCAACACATCAGAAACGCGATTCCTGACATAGTGACCCAAGTAATTGTTAGGATTAACATTGGACGAGTTGGAAATGAAGGTCATAACAACCGTAACAGAAATACTGAAGACCCAAATAACCGAAACAATTAGAGGTCATACAAGGCTTTCATGTCTTGTAAACCAAAGGAATATTGTCGGACGGAAGGGGCGACCAGGCTGATCACATGGATTGAGTACATTGAGGCCGTACTGAATATTAATAAATGTGCGGGGATTGTAAAGTAAAATTCTCAACAGCAAGATTCGAAGATCGGGCTTTAACATGGTGGAATTCACAAGTTCGCAACTGTGGTCGTGAAGTAGCAAATCAAATTCCATGGGAGGAGTTCACCGGTCTCCTAACCAAGGAATTCTGTCCAAGGAGTGAAATCCAGAAACTTGAAGCTGAACTCTGGAATCATACCATGATAGGGAAAGAGATTAATCAATACACTCATCGTTTCCATGATTTATCAAGACTAGTCCCCCATATGGTTACCCCATAAGAAAAGCGGATTGAACGCTACATTCATGGATTGGCTCCAGAAATCAAAGTAATGGTTATGGCTGCACAGCCTGCAACGATTCAAAGTGTTGTGGATCTGGCCACAAGTTTGACGAATGATGCGGTTAGAGCAGGAACTTTGGGGAGAAAGGAGACTGGTAAGAGGAAGGCGGAGAACCAAAAGGGGAAAGGACATGGGCAAAGCTCGGGGAAGAGTCCGAAATTAGGGACTAATTATGGGGTCAAGGTTTAGGAGACAAAACAGTATCTAGGGGGACTTCCAAAGTGCACCAAATGCAACTATCATCATGAAGGGAAATGTGCGTACTGCACGAACTGCAAGAAGATTGGTCACCCAATGAAGTATTGCAAAGCTGGGAATGACGGGAAGAAGGAAGAAAACAAGGAAGGAAGAAAGACTTGCTATGAATGTGGAAGCCAAGAGCACTTCAGGAACAACTGCCCGAAGTTGAATAAGGGCCTTGGTGATAACCGAAATCCGGATAGACAAGCTAGAGGAAGAGCCTTTCTTTCAGGTGCTGAGGAGGCAACGCAAGACCCTAATGTGGTGATTGGTACATTCCTCTTAAACAACCACTATGCATCCATATTATTTGATTCAGGGGTAGATAGAAGTTTTATTTCGACTGAATTTAGGCCCATAATGTGAATGTAATGAACTTAAATGATCGTTATGTAATTGAGTTTGCTAATGGTCAAGAAGCTAAAGTCAATGTGGTTTTAAATGGTTGTAGTTTGAATCTTGAAGATAAGTCATTCGATATTGACCTTATTCCGATCGAATTAGGAAGTTTTGATGTGGTTGTAGGTATGGATTGGTAATCCAAACATAGGGCAGAAATTTATTGTTCTGAAAAGATCATCAAATTAACCGTTGAGAATGGAGAAACCTTTATCATACAGGGCGATAAACCGAATAGGAATTTTAAGGTCATATCCAGTATGAAGATACGAAAGTTCCTTAAGAAGAAGTGTTGTGCTTTCGTAGCCCATGTGGTGGATAAGAGGATAAAAAAGAAGCAGATCCAGGAGATTTCAGTGGTGAAAGAATATCCTGAAGTTTTTCCGGAAGATTTACCCGGATTACCCCCGTTGAGACAAGTAGAATTTCATATCGACTTAGTTCCAGGGGCAGCACCTGTGGCCAAATCACCTTACCGTTTAGCAACTGCTGAAATGAAAGAATTGTCAGATCAACTAAAAGAACTTCTTGACAATGGTTTTATCCGGCCTAGCTCTTCACCCTAGGGAGCCCCAGTCCTATTTGTCAAGAAGAAGGATGGCTCTTTCCGAATGTGCATAGACTACAGGGAGTTAAACAAGCTAACAATCAAGAACCGATATCCCCTACCTTGAATAGATGATCTGTTTGATCAGCTCCAAGGAGCAACATATTTCTCTAAGATAGATCTCCGATCAGGATACCATCAATTGAGAGTTCGAGAGGAGGATGCTCCAAAGACAGCCTTCCGAACTCGATACGAGCACTATGAGTATCTTGTTATGCCATTCGGATTGACCAATGCAACAACGACATTCATGGATCTTATGAGCAGGGTTTGTAGACCTTACATAGATAAATTTGTCCTAGTCTTTATTGATGACATTTTGATCTACTCAAGAAGTAAGGAAGCTCATGAACAACATTTGAGGTTAATCCTGGAGCTACGCAAAAAGGAAACGTTGTATATCAAGTTCTCTAAGTGTGACTTCTGGATGAGGGAGGTACAATTTCTGGGTCATGTGGTGAACGAGAAGGGAATTCAGGTAGACCCTGCAAAAGTTGAAGCAATTAAGAAGTGGGAAGCACCAAGAACCCCTACGGAGATCCGTCAATTTTTTGGTTTAGCAGGTTACTACCGACGATTTATCGAGAACTTCTTAAAAATTGCTAAGCCATTAACCATGCTAACTCAGAAGGAGTAGAAATTCACATGGGGAGAACCACAAGAAGAAGCATTCCGGCTGTTAAAGCAGAAGTTGTGTAATGCTCCAATCTTGGCATTACCTGAAGGAAATGATGGCTTTGTTGTTTATTGTGATGCTGCACATCAACGTTTGGGATGTGTACTAATGCAGAAGGAAAAGGTCATAGCTTATGCCTCAAGACAACTCAAAGTCCACGAAAAGAACTATACAACTCATGACCTAGAGTTGGGAGCGGTGGTCTTTGCACTCAAAATTTGGAGACATTACTTGTATGGTACAAAGTGTACGATTTACACCGACCACAAAAGCCTTCAACATATCCTAGACCAGAAATTTCTCAATATGAGGCAAAGGAGATGGGTTGAGTTACTCAGTGATTACGACTGTGAAATTCGATACCACCCGGGCAAGGCCAATGTGGTAGCCGATGCGCTAAGTAGAAAGACAAGATCAAAGCCTACCAAAATTTGAGCATTAGGGATGCTGGTTCAAGATAATATCCAATGGACAAAATGGATGGATTTGCTCAGTATTTATGATTGCGATGTAAAAGGCCACACATGAAGAGCTGGTTTGGTGGCTAATATAAAAGTGGGATCTCGAAAGGTAAATCAACGCGATTTCAGGCAGCAAGGATAGTAGTACCAACAGATCTCCGGAATCGAGTTCTTGGAGCTCAAAAAGAAGCACTTATGGCAAAAAATGTGAAGGCTAAAGGATCACACAACTTTGAGCAAATATTGGAGTCTAAGTCGGATGGCGTGCTTCACTTTAAAGACTGGGTTTGGATTCCGAAAATTCACAACCTAAGAGACTTAATCTTAGCAGAAGCACATAAGTCCCGATATTCAATTCATCCAGGAGTAGATAAGATGTACAAGGATTTTAAAGAATCCTATTGGTGGCCTGGAATGAAGAAGGACATCGCACAATTCGTTGGGAGATGCTTGACTTGTGCTAAAGTTAAGGCTGAACATCAGAAACCCTCTGGATTATTGCAATAACCTGAAATTCCTCTGTGGAAATGGGAAAAAGTGACTATGGACTTCATCTCAAAATTGCCCTGGACGACAAGAGGGCATGATCCAATTTGGGTTATTGTAGATCGGTTAACGAAGTCGACACATTTTATACCTATCCGAAACAGTTATAAGGTGAAGAAGCTCGCACAGATTAATGTTAACGAAATCGTGACTCGGCATGGAGTTCCAGTTTCTATCATTTCACTACAAAAAGCTATGGGAACTAGACTTGATCTGAGTACTGCCTACCATCCCTAGACAGATGGACAAAGTGAATGAACAATTCAAACATTGGAGGACATGCTTAGGGCATGTGTTCTGGATTTTGGTGGTAGTTGAGATGCACATATACCCTTGGTAGAATTCTCATACAATGACAGTTACCACACTAGTATCAAGTGTGCACCCTATGAGGCTCTCTATGAGCGAAAATGTCATTCACCCCTGAGTTGGTTAGAAATCGAGGACAAGCAAATAACCGGATCCGAAATTATTCAAGAAACAACAGACAAGATCTCGATTATTCGGGATAGAATTCGAGCGGCAAGAGATCGTCAGAAGAGTTATGCTGACAAACGTAGAAAACCACTCGCTTTTCGCGTAGGAGACAGAGTTTTGTTGAATGTATTGCCATGGAATGGGGAAATACGGTTTGGAATGAAAGGCAAACTAAGTCCCAGATACATTGGGCCATACAAGATCTCGGAAAAGATTAAGAAATTGGTCGACGACGATCCTCTGATCATTCCGAGCGAGGAAGTCAAAGTTAATGAACAGTTACTTTTCCAAGAAGAACCTGTAGAAATCCTCGACAGGGAAGTTAAGAAACTTAAGCGAAACAAAATCCCTATCGTGAAGGTCTGTTGGAATGCAAAACGTGGACCGAATATACGTGGGAACAAGAAGACTCCATGAGACGCAAGTACCGCCATCTATTTAAAGACATCAAGCAAGACAAACAATAACTAGAATTTCGTCCAAATTACGGGGGGGGGGGGGGGGGGGGGGGGGGGAGGGGGACGGGGGGGGGGGGGGGAAGGGGGGGACCTGTGACAACTGTCAATTTTGTGTTTCAGGTTAGAAACCGACCCATCTATTTAAGTTACTTTTTCATTACTCAATTGATTTCTTAGACTTAGAAATAGAAACCTAAGTTGCAAGCAATTAAGAAATTTGTTAATTCGCTTAGTTTTCTACGTTCGACGTAGAATTTTTAGATAATTTTCGTACAATGCCTAAAAACAATAAATAAATAACATTAAACATCAAAGTAATAGTAAAATACATATAAGAACATCAAAGAATAAAATATATTATAACTTGCTCAAGTAAAGAAAACAAACACAATTATAGTGAAAATAAGGCATCAACTTACACATCTTTACTTAATTAACAACCCACATTCAATACATGTAATACATATATATATATATATATATATATATATATATATATATATATATATATATATATATAATTTAATTACCCCCCCCCCCTTTGGACGGCCAAGAGAGGGAGAGAGACAAGACATACTTGGCTTCTTTTTATAAAAACCAATTCTATACTCCATCTCTTCATCCCCCCCCCTTTGGACGGCCAAGAGAGGGAGAGAGACAAGACATGCATGGTTTTTTTTTTTTAAATAAAAAACACTTCTACACTTCATCTCTTCAGCATTTTCAATCCACTCATTCTCTCTCTTGTTTCTCTCACTAAAACTCAGATTTTCTCTCAAATTCTGCAAAACAATCCAGCCATTAGCACCTTCATTTGAACTCTTCAAGTGTGAATTAAAAGGTACAAACATGTGCTCATGCATCTAGCATGAACACTACACTCAAACTTCATCTTTTTACAAGTTTTCTTGTCATTTCTCCTACTTTTCTTCCATTTTTCTTCAAGAAACGTTTTTTTTTAATTTTCAAAAACTTGATGTTTGTAGATTATCCATCAAAACATGTTAATGTGTAAAAGATGATACTCCATGATCAAACCTAAGTCAAGAAACAAGAAAGTTCCTGAAAAAGCTTCAAAATGGGCATGCATGTGTTTTTGAATGACTTCACCATTAAAATGTCATAAATAATATGAGTAATACATGTGAAATACTACAAGAAGTTATCAAATACTCTTGCATGTATCTAAAATCGGTATTTATAAGCAAAAATTTCGAATTTATGAACTTGCATGACTAGTTTTTTTTTAAGAACATGCATGTTGCATTCATGAACCTTTTGGGCAGATTATAACACCCACTTTAAACAGTCACACCTTCCTTATTTTTCATCCAAATGAGTTGATTCTTCTTCTGAAATTTTGGTTTATGAGTTGGCTATCCAACCCAATTGGTCACATGCAAAAAGAATAAGAATAAATGTTGAGGTCCCTATGAATATTTGAAGTTGCATGGAAAGAATCCGAAATTCCGACAGAAACGTCACCTAACTTTAAACCATCATAACTCTCTTGAAACTACATGAAAAATAGTTATCTTTTTTTGAAAATTTAAATTTATGTGTCAGCTTTCGAATGCATGTGGTTTCATTGCAAATGGTTGAGTTTTGAGTACTCAAACAGCCCATGCCGGAATAGTGCGCAAAATCACTAAGTTCTGGACATACATATTTATACGAGTTTTTAAAAATAGTAAATCAACTCCAAAAGTTATAATTCTTGAACCAAAATCTTCTGAAAACACTAAAGTTTATCACATAAAATATTCAAGGACAGAAAGTGAACTTAACATCATGAAATGTAGACTAGAAGGAAAGAGTGGAAATCTGACAGATTCTAAATTTTTGTCTTATTCAACCCCCAATGAGCTAATTTCACCACTTTTCATTATTCTAACATAAACTCACAATTTCAACAATGAAATACTATTATAATTAATATAATCATATATATAGCGGTTTTAAAAAGAATTATAACACCATTTAAATTGAAAGTTATTGTATACAAGTTATTACTAAGTAAATTTTATCGATTTACTTATTTAGACATCATTTATATTTTCATAGGAAAGAGTTAGTTGCCGTAACACCAAGACTTGAGCAAACACCTACTTGGACTATAGTGAGTATTCACGGCCCCTTATTACTATTCTTAACGTTTTGGGATGAAAAGCATGGTACATTTTATGCAATATGGTGGTTTTATCATTCTTGATACATATGAACTCATACATTTGTTCACTTATTTTGGCACATTGGTATGTATAAAATTGTAGTTTTGTATGAGTAGACAAATTATACATTGTGTAAGACCACACGACGAAACACTACTCAGTTAACTCATTTTGATGAGCCAGATGATTTTTGTGGATATCGATATTTGGTTGACCACCCACTCATGAGGTACTAGTGAGTGCATAATTATCATACATACATTTATGTGATTTCACATTGTGGCATTCAAGTCAACATTCTAGGTTTGAGTAGAGGCTCATTAAATATACATCGTGTATAACATTACCTTGTGCTGCAAAGACAAACATTAAACAACCATGACATATTGCAAACATAATCTCATTAGAAATTGCTTATTTCATAAAAACCTGTGAACTCACCAACTATTTTCAACAGTTGACCCGTATTTTATGGCATGCTTATCAGGAAATCATTAGTAAGTGATCCCTCATGACGCGTGTGCTAGCATTGAAGTAGTGTGCTCATGAAACCTTGTATTTGGGGATATGGACATTTTGTTAACGGCTATGGTTGTAAATTCAAACAATTTTACTTTTATTTGCTTTGGTTTGAATGTTATGGAACTATTTTCATGAATGGTATGTTTCTATACTTATGGAATGATCATATCACTGTTACATTCCGTGTTTCCGCTGCGGCGGGGTGTGACAATTACATTCTATATAGATTTTATCATTGCATCATTCTGAAATCATATAGGGGTATATTCTAGATAGATTATATCACAACTTGTGTGCTATAACCACATTCTATGTAGAACTATATATTAAATCAAACATTTTATGCATGATGGTATTTTTCTATATAAATTCTTTATGCTATTGACAGGTCATGTGTCTAATCTACGTAGAATGTTAATATGTGGTTTTCTTGCGAGTCAGAATATATTAAAACTCACCAACGCTACAACATTCATGAACAAGCAGTAAGGATCGGTCTTTCTATGAATGGATTTGGGTTCTTTGTTCATAATAATTGCCCAGAGGTCTATAACCCCATAATACACCCACGCATCATGAGCGAGAGTTACAAAGTGCACTCGCATACTAAAACCCAAAGTTTCAGCCTTGAACATACTTTCACTGACATGGTATATCATATTGAACATGTTATTATGGTATATAATGCAACATAAAAGTTTATAAAAAAATAAAAAGATTCATAAAACTTACTCAGAAGGCGTACCATGGATGGTATTAGTAAAGCAGAATATGAAAAGCCAAACAGTCCTCTCCCCATCGTCCAACATTGTAAGGTTGTTTACCATGCATGACACTTACAGTCACCTTAAGAACGATGATGGCATTCGAACTCGACCATCTGTAAGTCTTTTTTCAATGTTAACAATTGTCACACCCTGCTACCTCGGTTGGCAGCGAGACGTGACGAGTGCGGAAGCGTAACCATAATTATAACGAACGACCACTATATGGACGTTTTCGAAATATTACATCATTAAAATTTAAAAATGTAATAATGTTTTACAGAATGAAAGGAATGAAGTTCGCGTAATACAGAGATTCTAATACATAATTAATGCGTCCAAAAATAATGCAGTCAAATCTCCGTTAGTTTCGAAATATGCATGCGACTCCATGAAATGCGGAAGCTTGAAAGTTGGTGTATCCGAAGGCACACTTGCCTTAATTACTTGAAAATACGTGCTAAAATACGTCAACAAAATTGTTGGTGAGTTCATAGGTTTACTCGAAAAGACCAGTTGTATGGACATTATCAGATGCGTTGAATTTATAAACTCATAAATTCCATGAGATGTATTACATAAACCATCATGTCACCGAAGCTTAATTTGAATGAGTTTTGCCCCGAGCAGTATTCCCATACGTAATACCGTGAGTTGAATATATATGCACCCGCCGTTAGCTAAACCACTAACCCGAGTGGGGGACATGACTCCCAATAGATCTATCCACAATATATTCGCGCTTGCAAACAAATGCAACTAACGATTTCATGATATAAGGGCGGAAATCACATATGTAATACATAATAGAATCGAGAAGTTTTTGTGTCCATATAAAAACGAAGCATGTATTTCATCCCAAAACATAATAATGTGAAAAATGGGACTATGAAGACTCACCTTGTTGGTTTTTGATGATGTTTTTGGATCTGAGTTAAGCACTTGTTCGAATGGTTGAGACTCGTCCTAATATTTTTACGAGTTCGGGTCAATATCATCATAATACGTGTTTGAATATTTTATGTACTTGGGGGTGATGTATATAAATAATTTCGTAGGATTTCATATGTTGATACTGATTTGTAGTTACGTTCAAGTAATTTATTTAAAATTATAATTTGTTGTATTAATTCCGATTTACAGAAAAATGACTTTAAGTAGTTTATTTCCAAGGATATTTTGGTGCATGCATGCATGCATACATACATATGTATTTATATATATATACGAAAATGCATACATATATGTACGAGCATGTGCATCATTACGAAAGGGTATTCATACATTTTGCATGGAAAAATTTCACGAGTATTATGAAAACCGAGTTGTAAATGAAGAGTATTATATTTTAGTAAATGTATTTGATTTTTCATGTTTTATAAATTTTTAAGGTGAAACTAAAGTAAATAAGAAAAAGAAAAAAAAAACTTACAAAAGTTTGAAGAACACTTGAACTTCTTGGCCGATTTTGTTTTGAGAGAGAATATGTGTGTTGGTGTGTTTTTGTGAAATGGGTTTGTCTTCTATTTATAGAAGAAAAAGGGTTATTAAAAATAATGATAAACTAATTAAAATTTAGTGAAATGATGAAAAGAAAAGGTGTTTTCGGTTGAGTGTTGGACAAAATAAGTGTGGCCGATTTCATGATTGTATGTTGCATGGAGTTTAATATTAAAATAATACAAAAGTACAAGCTAGTTGTCCTTTAAAGGACAACTTACTTTTTAGAGTGATAAGTAGTATGGGTTTTCATATTTTATTTTAATAAAAGTACAAAAGTGTGCACGAAAAGGTGATAGTAATAATTTCTGATATATATATATATATATATATATATATATATATATATATATATATATATATATATATATATATATATATATACATACTTAGAAAATTTTCTGGAATGTTAAACTTGATTCAAGTGTGAATCGAGTTTGTTGCAGTGTCAATCGAGTTTTATATCATTATACCCGAGTTTTGTCACCCTTTGATCGAGTTTTATGCCTTTGTCATTCGAGTTTCATATAGTTATAGTCGATTTTTTTTTTTTTATAACATTGCCCGAGTTTCTTGCTTCTTTAATCGAGTTTCTTTGTTTAACTGTTCGAGTTTTATGTAGTTTTATTCGAGTTTTATGTTTCTTTATTCGAGTTTCATCCCTTAGAAATCGAGATTTGTATCTTCATCATTCGAGTTTTATACTGCATCATCCGAGAAAATTGTTCTTTATTCGAGTTTCATCAAAGTGTTATTCGAGTTTAGATCTTTACTAATCGAGTTTCATTATATCATTATTCGAGTTTATTACTTCTTTCATCGAGATTCATACAACACCATTCGAGTTTATTGATTATATGATTCGAGATTCATATAACTTCATTCGAGTTTATTACTTCATTATCCGAGTTTTATATTTAGTTTAATTTTGAGTTTCATACCTTATATTTTTAGGCCAGTTGTTACAGTCTCCCCCTGTTGAAGGAATTTCGTCCCGAAATTAGCTCGTGTTCTCCTCTGCTTGGACTTTTGAGAACAGCTGGGGGTAATTCTCTCGGAATTGATCTTCGCGTTCCCAAGTAAACTCAGGACCTCGTTTAGAGTTCCATCGGACCTTTATTATTGGAATTCGACTGTGCTTGAGTTTCTTGACTTCTCGGTCCATTATTTCTACCGGTTGCTCAATGAAATTCAACTTATCGTCTATCTCCAGCTCGTCCATGGGTATCACGAGTGATTCATCCGCCAGACATTTCTTAAGATTGGATACGTGGAAGGTATTATGAACGTTACTAAGCTCCGGGGGTAGATCGAGTCTGTAAGCTACCGGGCCAATTCTTCTGGTGATTTTGAATGGTCCGATATAACGAGGATTGAGTTTTCCTCGTTTTCCAAAACGGATTATGCCTTTCCAAGGCGAGACTTTTAGCATCACTTGATCTCCCTCCTGGAATTCCAAATCCTTCCGTCGGATGTCTGCATAACTCTTCTGTCGATCCCGCGCAATCTTCAATCGGTTCCGAATCTGGGCTATCTTCTCTGTAGTTTCCTGGATGATCTCAGGTCTAGTAATCTGACTATCCCCTACTTCGGCCCAACAAAGAGGTGATCGACACTTTCGTCCATAGAGTGCCTCGAATGGGGCGGTCTTAATGCTCGAGTGATAACTGTTGTTATAAGAAAACTCAACTAATGGCAGGTGTCTGTCCCAACTTTTTCCAAAGTCGATGACACATGCCCTTAGCATATCTTCCAATGTTTGAATCGTTCTTTCACTCTGACCGTCCGATTGCGGGTGATAGGCTGTACTCATATCCAGACGCGTTCCTAGTGCTTCTTGCAATGATTGCCAGAACCTTGACGTAAATCGGCTGTCTCTGTCTGATATAATGGATACTGGCACCCCATGCCTTGAGACGACCTCCTTAAGATAGTTTCGTGTTAACTTATCCATCTTGTCAGTCTCCTTGATTGGCAGGAAGTGTGCGGTCTTGGTCAGCCGATCCACGATCACCCAGATGGTGTCATAACCTCCAGAAGTCTTTGACAACTTGGTGATAAAATCCATGGTGATATTTTCCCACTTCCATTGGGGTATCTCTGGCTGGACTAGCAATCCTGACGGCCTTTGATGCTCAGCATTAACTTTTAAACACGTTAAGCACTTGCTGACATAAGTAGCAATGTCAGCTTTCATGTTTGGCCACCAGTATGATCCCTTCAAATCGTGATACATCTTGTCTGACCCTGGATGAATAGCATATCTTGTTTTGTGCCCTTCATCCATGACCAGTTTCCTTACGCCTCCAAACTTCGGTAACCAAATTCTGCCCATGAAGTATCGGCATCCATCTGACTTAATTTCAAACTGCTTATCCATGCCTCTCAATGCTTCATTCAGCAGATTATCCTCCTTGACTGCCTCTTCTTGTGCCTCTCGGACTTGAGAGTTTAGGTTTGACTGTATAGTCATGACCAAAGCTCGGACTCTCAATGGCTTAACCCGTTCCTTTCGGCTTAGGGCGTCAGCTACGACATTTGCTTTTCCTGGATGGTAGCGAATCTCGCAGTCATAGTTGCTAAGAAGTTCCACCCAACGTCGTTGCCTCATATTTAACTCTTTCTGATTCAGAATATGCTGGAGGCTTTTATGGTCCGTGAACACCGTGCACTTGGTTCCGTACAAATAGTGCCTCCATATTTTGAGAGCAAACACCACTGCTCCCAGTTCCAGGTCATGAGTCGTATAGTTTATCTCGTGAATCTTGAGCTGTCGTGATGCATAGGCGATGACCTTGTCCCTTTGCATGAGCACACAACCTAGTCCGTTGTGCGAGGCATCACAGTAGACTACAAAATTTTCAGTCCCTTCGGGTAGGGACAGAATTGGTGCACTGCACAACCTCTGCTTAAGCAGCTGAAACGCCTTTTCGTGCTGTTCACCCCAGACGTATTTCACATCCTTACGGGTCAACTCCGTTAAGGAACCTGCTATCTTCGAGAAGTTCTCAATGAATCGCCTATAATAACCGGCAAGTCCTAGGAATTGGCGGACTTCTGTGGGGGTTCTTAGGATTGCCCAGTTCTTTATGGCCTCGATCTTTGATGGGTCGACCTGAATTCCCTGACTGTTGATCACATGCCCAAGGAATTTTACTTCTCGCAACCAAAATTCACATTTTGAAAATTTGGCGTATAGCTGCTCTTTCTCTAACAACTCCAAGATCAACTTGAGATGTTGTTCATGCTCTTCTTTACTTCTGGAATAGATTAGGATATCGTCTATGAACACTATTACAAATTTATCCAGATATGGTTTACACACCCGATTCATGAGGTCCATAAATACGGCTGGTGCGTTGGTTAAACCGAATGGCATCACCTGGAATTCGTAATGTCCATAACGAGTTCTGAATGCCGTCTTGGGGATATCTTCTTCCCGAACTTTTACTTGATGATAACCGGAGCGCAGATCGATCTTTGAGTAGAAGCTAGATCCCTGTAGCTGGTCGAACAGGTCATCAATCCTAGGGAGAGGGTAGCGGTTCTTTACCGTTAACTTGTTTAGCTCTCGGTAGTCTATGCACATTCGGAAGGATCCGTCTTTCTTTTTAACGAACAAAACCGGAGCTCCCCAAGGTGAGGAACTTGGTCGAATGAATCCTTTATCCATCAATTCTTGCAATTGACTGGATAGTTCTTGCATCTCAGAAGGTGCGAGCCTATATGGGGCTCTTGCGACCGGTGCAGCTCCTGGCACTAAGTCGATTTCAAATGCTACTTGCCTAGCTGGAGGAAGCCCAGGCAAGTCTTCCGGGAATACCTTCGAGTAGTCACGTACTACTGGAATATCTTCAAGTCGTTTTTCCTTCGACTCTTTTTCTACGATCTGGACCAGCACTGCATGACAACCCTTCCTAAGACATTTTAATGTTCTTAGGCCGGATATGACATTCAATTGTCGGTTCTTCTTTTCCCCTTGGACCGTGAGGACTTTCTTCTTACTGAGTGGTATTCGCACCACTTTCTTACCACACAAAATCTCAGCCTGGTTATGTGACAACCAGTCCATACCAATCACCACATCAAAACTTCCGAGTTCTATAGGCATTAAGTCTATCTTAAAGGAGTGATCTGCTAGCTTTAGTGTGCATTCCTTAATGATACTACTTGCCTTTATTATTTTGCCATCCGCCAGTTCTATTGTATATGAGTTGTCTAAGGGAAGAGTAGTAGCATTCAACTGCTGGCTAAACTTATCAGATATAAAGCTCCTATCAGCCCCAGTATCAAAGAGTACGTAAGCGTAAATATCGTTTAGGAGAAACGTACCTGATACCACGTGGGGGCCCTGACGAGCATCTCCCGCTCCCAACACAAATGCTCTCCCTTGAGCTCCTCCTTCGTTCCTCAATTTCGGACACTCACTCTTGACGTGTCCCGTTGCGCCACATTCGAAACAGCCCCTCGGGTTGCTACCACTGGCACCCGGGGCTCCGGATCTACAATCTTTGGCCATATGGCCCAAACGTTTGCATTTTCCGCATTGGGTTGGACAGGGGCCAGGGTTGTGGTGGAAGGTGCATTTGGTGCAAAAAGGATTGGTACCGGTATAGCCCCTCCTTGGCTCAACTCCTGCTACATAGGCTTAAATGGTCTCGGGCTTCTTGGACTGTGAACCCACGTTCTTTCCGAATCTGGTGGTCATGCCTGGTAGACCTTGCGATCAAAAGTGGTATGGTCTGATCGGCAGGCTCTTGGGTGAGCGATGAGACAGGTGCGGAGGATGGTCCTCCGATCTCGAAGTTTGGAGGAACTCCCTCCATCTGCCTCCATTCGCGGAGGGTCTCCGGTATCCAGGTCCATCGTCGGGCGTCTACCCGTCGGTGTGGTGTCGGGGGATTGGGCTGGGGAGTCGGAACAGGAATAGTCTCCCTTCTTGGTATGTTTACCCGTTTCCGGGGTGTGTACAACATCTTTGGGCCGTTAGGATAAGGTCTATACGGCTTATATGATGGTTCGGCCGGGTGATATGGGACGCGAGCGGGGACCGTCGGTGGTGAGGGATCCTCTTCCTCCATCGGCTCTTCTTCGGATTCCTCCATCGGATCTTCCGACGGGTCCTCCTCCTCCGAGGTTTCTTCATCTGGAAAGACTTCCGTGGCCGTGGGACTTGCGGGAGTGTATTCCTCCTCTGAGTCAGATAGAATGATAATTTCTGGATGGTTCATGGTTTCTGCTAACAAGGTTCATTTGTAATCTTTTAGTTAGTTACAAAAACATTCTTAGAATCAGAAATTTTTATGTGCAGTTATAGTCTAGTGTACTAATGCAACCTAGTTCACTATAACTATGGCTCTGATACCAATCTGTCACTCCCTGCTACCTCGGTTGGCAGCGAGACGTGACGAGTGCGGAAGCGTAACCATAATTATAACGAACGACCACTATATGGACGTTTTCGAAATATTACATCATTAAAATTTAAAAATGTAATAATGTTTTACAGAATGAAAGGAATGAAGTTCGCGTAATACAGAGATTCTAATACATAATTAATGCGTCCAAAAATAATGCAGTCAAATCTCCGTTAGTTTCGAAATATGCATGCGACTCCATGAAATGCGGAAGCTTGAAAGTTGGTGTATCCGGAGGCACACTTGCCTTAATTACATGAAAATACGTGCTAAAATACGTCAACAAAATTGTTGGTGAGTTCATAGGTTTACTCGAAAAGACCAGTTGTATGGACATTATCAGATGCGTTGAATTTATAAAATCCTAAATTCCATGAGATGTATTACATAAACCATCATGTCACCGAAGCTTAATTTGAATGAGTTTTGCCCCGAGCAGTATTCCCATACGTAATACCGTGAGTTGAATATATATGCACCCGCCGTTAGCTAAACCACTAACCCGAGTGGGGGACATGACTCCCAATAGATCTATCCACAATATATTCGCGCTTGCAAACAAATGCAACTAACGATTTCATGATATAAGGGCGGAAATCACATATGTAAAACATAATAGAACCGAGAAGTTTTTGTGTCCATATAAAAACGAAGCATGTATTTCATCCCAAAACATAATAATGTGAAAAATGGGACTATGAAGACTCACCTTGTTGGTTTTTGATGATGTTTTTGGATCTGAGTTAAGCACTTGTTCGAATGGTTGAGACTCGTCCTAATATTTTTACGAGTTCGGGTCAATATCATCATAATACGTGTTTGAATATTTTATGTACTTGGGGGTGATGTATATAAATAATTTCGTAGGATTTCATATGTTGATACTGATTTGTAGTTACGTTCAAGTAATTTATTTAAAATTATAATTTGTTGTATTAATTCCGATTTACAGAAAAATGACTTTAAGTAGTTTATTTCCAAGGATATTTTGGTGCATGCATGCATGCATACGTACATATGTATTTATATATATATATACGAAAATGCATACATATACGTACGAGCATGTGCATCATTACGAAAGGGTATTCATACATTTTGCATGGAAAAATTTCACGAGTATTATGAAAACCGAGTTGTAAATGAAGAGTATTATATTTTAGTAAATGTATTTGATTTTTCATGTTTTATAAATTTTTAAGGTGAAAATAAAGTAAATAAGAAAAAAAAAAAACTTACAAAAGTTTGAAGAACACTTGAACTTCTTGGCCGATTTTGTTTTGAGAGAGAATATGTGTGTTGGTGTGTTTTTGTGAAATGGGTTTGTCTTCTATTTATAGAAGAAAAAGGGTTATTAAAAATAATGATAAACTAATTAAAATTTAGTGAAATGATGAAAAGAAAAGGTGTTTTCGGTTGAGTGTTGGACAAAATAAGTGTGGCCGATTTCATGATTGTATGTTGCATGGAGTTTAATATTAAAATAATACAAAAGTACAAGCTAGTTGTCCTTTAAAGGACAACTTACTTTTTAGAGTGATAAGTAGTATGGGTTTTCATATTTTATTTTAATAAAAGTACAAAAGTGTGCACGAAAAGGTGATAGTAATAATTTCTGATATATATATATATATATATATATATATATATATATATATATATATATATATATATATATATATATATATATATATATATATATATATATATATATACATACTTAGAAAATTTTCTGGAATGTTAAACTTGATTCAAGTGTGAATCGAGTTTGTTGCAGTGTCAATCGAGTTTTATATCATTATACCCGAGTTTTGTCACCCTTTGATCGAGTTTTATGCCTTTGTCATTCGAGTTTCATATAGTTATAGTCGATTTTTTTTTTTTTATAACATTGCCCGAGTTTCTTGCTTCTTTAATCGAGTTTCTTTGTTTAACTGTTCGAGTTTTATGTAGTTTTATTCGAGTTTTATGTTTCTTTATTCGAGTTTCATCCCTTAGAAATCGAGATTTGTATCTTCATCATTCGAGTTTTATACTGCATCATCCGAGAAAATCCTTTCTTTATTCGAGTTTCATCAAAGTGTCATTCGAGTTTAGGTCTTCACTTAATCGAGTTTCATTATATCATTATTCGAGTTTATTACTTCTTTCATCGAGATTCATACAACACCATTCGAGTTTATTGATTATATGATTCGAGATTCATATAACTTCATTCGAGTTTATTACTTCATTATCCGAGTTTTATATTTAGTTTAATTTTGAGTTTCATACCTTATATTTTTAGGCCAGTTGTTACAACAATCTTTCCAGCATCCTTTCCCTTATCAGACTTGGCAAACTTCATCCTTCGTCACAACCTCAACAAGAATCGGAACAATACCCCTTCCTCTACCCCAAGATCATTTCCACCCTTGGCAACAACACCTTGTCTCTTGATCCTGATTTTTTTTCCCCGGAAAAACCTCCTCAATTGTTTCCAATCTATCACCTCCCACAACTCCGTCAGTGTTTTTGTTTTCTTCTTGAGTAAGACCCAAGCTTGGTGGTGTCATCTCCCCAACAAATATGTTTGTCTTGGTTTTGTTCAATAACTTCATGCTTTAGTCAACCTCTGCTATGACACCCGGAGAATTCCAAAATTGTGTCTTCGTAACGTATGGCTCCCCAGTATGTTTATTCCCCCCAAAACAACTCCTGTACTTTAGCTTCAATCTTCATCATTTCAACATTTTCTGAAAACTTCCCCAAAGCATCCCTAACCGTAGATGTTACAACCTCCTTACATTTCACAGCCTCATTATACTCCTTTTCAATCTTTTGTATCTCAGATGAAGCATCTCCAGCCTCCCCAGCCACATCTTCAACATCATATGTTACAGTCTTAGCATCGAGATCCACGATTTGTTCAATGCTTCAATAATCTCTTCGATCCCAAACCCACCGTTCCGCAACTCATACGCCTCATGTCGTTTTAGAGTTGTGAAATCCCAGCTACATGTCAATGGCCTACTCCTCTCCACAATAGTAAGATTGCATCAAACATAATCGACATACAACAACTGAATCATCATAATTTTTATTTTGGTTAAACATGAAATACAATAGTATCTAAACAAGAGTAGTCATTCGTAGAGTTCAATGAACATTTAAAGGGATAATTGCGCAAAAAACCCCTAACTGGTCAGTTTTTTGCAAATAAAACCTTAAACCATTTTCCGTTGCATAGAAAACCCCGAACTAACTAAAAATCAGTAAATCAAGATTGTATCAATGGGTAACCGGTTAAAACCGGTTATTAATCCTACGTGGACCGGTAAGTAACCTACATGGAATAAATTGTAATTGTTGAAACCAGTTTCCAAGTATTACACATCATTTAAACCCACGTTGATGATGTAATCCCGTTTAAAACCCCATTGATGATGTAATCCCGTTTAAAAATTACAATTAAAAAGTATCTACAGGGGTTTAAATGATGTGTAATATAATTGACAACTAGCTTCAACAATTAAAATTTATTTCGCATATGTTATTTACCTGTCCACGTAGGATTAATAACCGGTTTCATCCAGTTGCCCATAGATAAAACCTTGATTTACTGATTTTTAGTTAGTTCAGGGATTTCTATGCAACGAAAAATGGTATGGGGTTTTAATCACAAAAAACGGACAAGCTGGGGGGTTTTTTTCACAATTATCCCACATTGAAATTTCTATGTAAATAACATCCTCCCCCAAAAGAATCTATGTAGCCGAATATTCTATATTCCAATCTACATAGAATGCATTGTAGTATTTGCCATTCTACATATATTATTATCACCTCTCCAGAAAGCATTAATTTTTCTAAATAGATTATTCAAAGCCCAAATCAAATGTTTAAGTAAAGACCTTAAACCCCTGACAAAAACATGTTAACTATTAGGAATCTATGTAATAAGGTAATCTACCTAACTAATTAAACATATGCATAGTGCAAAATACAAAATAACATATATGTTCATCCATGGAGACTCATAAAAGCACCCTTCACGAACCGGTCTCTCTCATCATCTTTCCGTTGCAACCTCTCTCTCACCTCAAATCCTGAACTGTTTACACTGCTGTCAAGTCCTTCGCCCCTGCCTCTATAGTCAATATTGGCCCAGTGTAACAACCTAACTTTTGTTGATCTTGTAATGTGTGATTTGAGATAATAATATAATTTTATTATATTATTTAGGTTGCAAATTTTAATTTAAGAAAGAAAATTTATTAAATCAATATAATTTTAAATTATATTTATGATATGATTAAGTAAAATAAAAAGAGATATAAAATACTAAAGTTTAGTGGGTTAAACTACAAATGAAACTGAATGAAATATATAAACCAATTTAATGGTTCTTAATGCCATTAAATCACAAAATTCACTTCTCTCTCTACTCTCTCTCTAACTTACGGCACTTCACAAAAGATCATCAAAAGCTCATTTAACCTTGCAAATTAATTGGAGATTGAAGCTAAAAGGAGTTACAACAACATCAAATTATCAAGGATTTAAGGTAATTATTTCATAAAAATCTTGAGAATTATGTGTTTGGTTCGGTTTTGATAAAAACCGAAACCAAGACTTTAAAATGTGAAGATTTGATATTGCATGTATAAAATTTTGAAAGATTACGATGAATTGAAACTAATAAATGAATTAGAAACTAAATTTATTGCTTGGATCATCCAAATTATGAAGAAATCAGAATTTTTTTAAAAAAATAATGTTCTTGGCAAAACTTTCATATTTTGGATGATCTTGATTAATATATGATGTTATTGATAGAGAAAAATGTATAAAAACAACTCAAATATGATAATATATCAAAATAATAAGTTGCATGTTGATAAAAACGGACTTAGTGGAATATTTGATAAAATCCGTATGAATGTGACCAAGAACACCAAGAACAAAAATCTGAGAAAATTACTAAGTATGGGGTCCGAATTCGGTTAAGACCGAATTCGGATGGTGCCCATTTCGGACCTATGACTCGGTTCGGATGATATCATTATCGGAGCTCAAGATTTCGGATAACCAATTTCGGATTTAGTTTAAATTCGGATGATTGATTTGGACATTATTGGTCCGAATTCTGATCCTAATTCGGATATATGCTCAATTCGGATAGCACCAATTTCGGTCCTAAGTCAAATCCGGATGATGGTTTGGTCCGAAATCCGGATCTCCACTTCGGATGTGTCCGAATTCGGATCCCAATCCGGGCTAATCCGAAATTAATGGTCCGAAATGCAATTATTATATTTTAATATTTTAGTTAAAATAAATGTCCATATAAATATATATAAATTGTTATATATATATATATTAGAGAACTATTGGCAAATTTAAAGGAATAAAGAATATGATCGAACAAAACATTGATGAACTAAAAGTTATCAGAATCAGATAGAATTAAAGACTTTAATGACCAAAAGATGATGAAATTCCATGATAATGATGATGATATTGATATGGGATTTATATGATATAATTCTGGACAGGTTCAGTGAAATTCTGAACATAAAGACAAAGATTTTAAAAGACTTAAAAGCGGGTCAGAGAATTGATTGACAGATTGCAGATTGACAAAATCCTGAGATAACTCAGGTGGCAGATTCATATATCTGTTTGACCAAGACCCAGACCTGTGAGTTATAGATATTCAGATTGAACATGCATAGATCCGGTTGAGATATATTGTTGCTGATAGATTTATTGATATTCACTTTATCAGCTGGAATGAGACCTGTGCACACCATGGATGGGTGTTGCCCAGTGGATCATGATAGCTATTTGATTATCTTTTCATATTGCATTTAATATTGCTTCAGACTTTGCTTTATGATTCATTGCTATCATGACTTCTAAGACATATGCTTACATCATTGATCAGACATTTGATAGATTTATTCAGCTTGACTAGCCCTTATGGTCTATTGTTCTAGACCCGGCTATTTCACCAGTTCTTATGAACTTGGTAATGACCTCCGATGTTCCGCCATATTGACTTACTGGTAGCTAGCCCAGTATGTGGCTGATCCCCACGATTTAAGCGTGAGTGTGGCTTGAACATCATCCGATTCTATGATTCTATATCTCAATCATGAGGGCTGTAGCGGCAGCCAAGACATATAACGCTAAGACTAATGACTCCGCTTGACACGCATGTTGATATTGAAAATCTATAAACTCACTAAGCGTTGCTTACAGATGTTGCATTAATATTTTACAGGAAAAGCCAAAGGAAAATCACCTGCAGGACCTAGTACTTAGGTCATTCAAGATTCAAGCTTTTGAAGATTTTCTAGACCACTACTCAACAAATCTTACTGGTACTGATTGGAAGACAACAATTGTGGTGGTTCTGGGTAGTTTTGATGTAATGTATGATATTATGATTAGATTAGATGTTACCCTTTTATAACTTTACTTTGAAATATGTAAACTTAATCCTAATCTTGTATGTACATGTAATTTTGTTATTCCGCAATTTAATTACCCTATCTTAGTATGGTTGATATCGTATTGCAATTTGTGGGACCTAGACTCTGAGGACTGACCCGGAAGGGGAGGTCTTCACAGGATGGTATCAGAGCACTAGTTTGAGTGAATCAAGTATTACATGAGTATACTTGGTCTCAAACTGAAGCAATACATATGTATCAATCATTTAGGTGGTTTGAACTGAGATAGGATGTACAGACTGATAGGATGGGAAAAAGGGTACATAGATCTAAGTCTATAAACTGATAAGTTAAATGCTTGTAATTTTCAGTAGAAGATGTCAGGATCAGGATCAGGTGATATTCCCAGCAACATGAATCCACAACAAATGTTTGAAATGATGCAACAATTTTTAGCCCAACACTCAGAACAACAAAAAAAAATGATGCAAGAACAGTTTCGTGCCAGAGATGAGGCCGAAGCTAAAAGACGTGAAGATAAGAAAAATAAGAGAAAAGAAAAGCAAGTTCAGATTAATGACTCTGATTCTGATAACTCTATTCCCGATGCCCTAATTGCTCAGCCTAAAGGCTGCAAATTCAAAGATTTTAAAGCGAGCGGTGCCCTGAACTTCGAGGGTACTGTAGATCCGATTCAGGCGATGGATTGGATCAGTCATACGGAAGAAATTTTTAGAATCTCTGACTGTTTAGATTCTAAGAAAATGAGCTACGCGTCTGCGTTGTTTGTTGGAGCTGCTCGCGCATGGTGGAAGACACAGCGAAGCATATACGGGGAGGAAGTCATTCAGACATTGGAATGGAATCAGTTTCTAGACATGTTCAACGCGAAATACTGCCCGGTCGACCAGCGAGATAAGATGGAAGTCCAATTAATGCAACTGACTCAGGGAACGAAGACTGTAGATGAATACGAACACGAATTTTCGAGATTATGTGGCTACTCTTCTTACCAAGTAGCAACAGAGGAAAGGAAAATGAATAGGTTCCGAGTAGGACTCAATCCCAGATATCGACATCCCATGAGTGCGATCAAATATAAGAGCTATCTGGAAATGGTAGAAGCAGCGAGACAGATTGAGCGAGGATACTTAGAGTACGGCGATCAGCTTTATGCTCCGTCTACTAACCCGATGAATCCGTCTCCTCCAAAGAAACAGTGATTTGGCAGATTCTTTAGGCCAAATAAGTCTCAGTCACAATCTCAGCAATCCCATCAGCATAGTTCACAACAGAAAGCACAAGTTTACTCCCTCACGAACGAGCCACGATTCTGCAAGCGATGCAGAAAGTCACACATGGGGTTGTGCAATCCAGAAGACGTTACTTGCTTTGCGTGCAATATGATCGGTCACAGCAGTGAGGAATGTCCACAGCGGGGACGAGGATGTGCGAAGTGTGGTAAGAGAGGACACTTCATGTACCAGTGTCGAAGCGGATCACGTTATCAGTCTCAATCATCAGCAGGAGGTTCTACAGGGAAAAGTTCTAGTGCAACGCCGACTGCAAGAACTCGAGCCTTTCAGATAACAGCAGAAGAAGCGAAAGAAACACCTGATGTGGTTACCGGTATGTTCTTACTTAACTCCATTCCTGCTAGAGTATTATTCGATTCCGGCGCCAGTCGTTCTTTTATATCCACATCTTTTGCACAAAGGCTACATAAAGCTCCATCAAAGCTTCCCATAATACTTGATCTTGAGACAGCCAGTAACATTTCCGTTATTGCGAATCTGTCTACCTAAACTGCACTCTGGCGTAAATAACAATCAGTATTCAACCTCGATCTCATCCCGTTCCATTAAAAGGTTTGACGTCATCATACGGCATGGACTGGTTAACGAATAATGAGGCTACAATTATCTGCAACCCGCGAATCATCAGAATCAAGTCTTCGACTGCCGAGTACGTGAGATCAAGGGCGATAAGCGAAAGGTGAATCACTGCTTCATTTCTATTTGATAAAGGCTTTATAAGTATTCTATCCAAGGGGTCGCGAGTCCTATCTGTGCTAACATTTTATCTGAATCCACTCGGAACAGACAATCGGTGTCCGATATTCCCTATCGTCTGTGAGTTCCCAGACGGATTCCTGATGACATTTTCCGGAGTGCCAACCAGGACGTCAGTCGAGTTTAGTAAAATTGACTTGGTTCCTGGTGCGGCTCCTATCCTGCAAAAGCGCCATACAGACTTGCCACTTGCGAAATCGAAATGTCTAAGCAACTGCAAGAGCTGTTAGAGAAGGGGTTTATCCGACCGAGTTCTTCTCCGTGGGGTGCACCTGTTCTATTTGTTAAAAAGAAAGACGGAACCTTCCGTATGTGCATCGACTACCGCGAGTTGAACAAAGTCACCATAAAGAATAAATATCCTTTGCCCAGGATTGATGATCTGTTTGATCAACTGCAAGGAGCTAGTTATTTCTCAAAAATAGATCTCCGTTCTGGGTATCATCAACTGAAAGTAAGAAATGAGGATATACCAAAGACAGCCTTCCGTACAAGATACGGTCATTACGAATTTCTCGTAATGCCGTTCGGCTTAACAAATGCACCAGCAGCATTCATGGATCTCATGAATCGTGTGTGCAGACCAATGTTGGATAAATCAGTTATCGTGTTCATAGACGATATTCTGATTTACTCCAAAACGGAGGCTGATCATTCTATTCATCTGCGGCAATTGCTAGAGTTATTAAGAAAAGAAAGACTCTACGCAAAATTCTCTAAGTGCGAATTTTGGCTCAGACAGGTATAATTTCTATTATATATGTCTTGAGCTATTTCCTAAGTATTCTTTGATTTACATCAGAACTTGAATTCCTACTTTGATTTTTATAGATCCAGTTCCTTGGCCATGTTGTTTCTGGCGAAGGGATTTCCGTTGATCCTTCGAAAGTCGAGGCCGTTCAAAAATGGCAAACGCCTCGTAATGCCTCAGAAATCCGAAGTTTCCTTGGATTGGCCGGTTATTATCGGCGATTCATAAAGGACTTCTCAAAGATTGCTGTGCCGCTTACGATGCTAACACGAAAGAATACTCCTTTCGTTTGGACCGATAAACAGCAAGAGGCATTCGATATTCTGAAGCAAAAGTTGATTCAAGCGCCGATCCTAGCCTTGCCAGAAGGTAATGATGATTTCGTTGTCTATAGCGACGCATCTGGTACTGGCTTAGGATGTGTTCTGATGCAAAGGGGGAAAGTTATTGCTTACGCTTCAAGGCAATTAAAAGACTATGAGAAAAGTGCACCAACTCATGATCTTGAGTTGGCTGCTGTTACCTTTGCACTGAAGATCTGGCGTCACTATCTATATGGGACTCGGTGTCAGCTCTACACCGATCATAAGAGTCTCAAATACCTTTTCACTCAAAAAGATCTGAACATGAAATAGCGTCGATCCTTGGAGCTTATCAAGGATTATGACTGCGAGATCTTATATCATCCCGGCAAAGCAAATGTTGTCGCGGATGCGTTGAGTAGAAAAGTATATCCAGAAAAGTGCTGTTATGCCCTAACTCCAGTTATATTCTCTTCTGATCTTATTGAAGATATTCGAGTTGCTCAAACTGAGGCACTGAAAGAAGAGAATATTGATTCTGAAAGTCTTAAAGGGCAGTTACAATTTCTAACTCTGAACCATTTGGGACTTCACTGTTTCAAAGGAAACCGAATCTGGATTCCTAAGTATGGTTCAATCCGCAGCACTCTTCTATCCGAAGCTCATCAGTCCAAGTTATCTATTCATCCTGGCAGCTCAAAGATGTATTTTGATCTGAAAGCTGATTACTGGTGGCCAGGAATGAAGAAAGACATCGGAAAATGTGTTGAAAGCTGCAAAGTATGTCAGATGGTTAAGGCAGAACACCAGAAACCCTTCAGGGATATGCAACCACTGCCAGTTCCCGAATGGAAGTGGGAGCATATAACAATGGACTTCATTACGAAGCTGCCAAAGACCAAAAGACAACACGACTCTATCTGGGTAGTCGTTGATCGTTTAACGAAATCAGCACATTTCATTCCAATAAAAGAAACTTATTCTCTGGATAGATTGGCACAGTTGTACATCACAGAAATAATTTCTCGTCACGGTGTGCCAAAGTCTATTGTTTCTGATCGTGATAGTCGTTACACATCCAGATTCTGGCAAGCTCTACAAGAAGGGATGGGTACTCGGATTTCTATGAGTACTGCTTATCATCCAAATGCAGATGGCCAGAGTGAGCGTACTATTCTAACTCTCGAAGATATGCTTCGTGCCTGTGTTCTTGATTTAGGTGGTAACTGGGATGACCACTTGCCGTTGGTCGAATTTTCGTATAATAACAGTTATCATTCTACAATCAAGATGGCTCCTTTTGAAGCTTTGTACGGAAGAAAATGCAGAACTCCTACCTGTTGGCGCGAAACAGGCGAATCACCAATAGCAGGACCTGCCCTTCTACAGTTGACTCACGAGAAGATTCAACTTGTTCGAAGAAATATTCTTGAAGCTCAAAGCAGGCAGAAGTCATATTATGACAACCGGCACAGATCAATCAGTTTTGCAGTTAACGATTGGGTGATGCTGAAAGTATCTCCAATGAAGAATGTGGTACGATTCATTAAAAGAAACAAGCTAGCTCCGAGATTTATCGGACCGTTCAAGATCATTGAAAAGATTGGAAATCAGTCTTATCGTCTTGATCTACCAGCTGACTTAGCTGGAATACATCCTGTATTCCATGTTAGTCATTTGAGAAAGAGCTTAGCTGACGAAAGAGAAGTACAGATACCACACGTTAACCTACAGATAGATGAGAAGCTTCGCGTGGTTGAAGAGCCAAAACGTATTTTGGACTCGAAGACTAAGAAGCTTAGAAATAAAGAAATACAGATGGTGCTCGTCCAGTGGAAACACCACAAAGGTTCGCATCAGTCTTGGGAATCCAGAGATGTTATGAAAGCTACATATCCCAGTCTGTTCGAACATAGCTAACTTCGGGGACGAAGTTTGTGCGTGGTGGAGCCCATTCTGTAACAACCTAACTTTTGTTGATCTTGTAATGTGTGATTTGAGATAATAATATAATTTTATTATATTATTTAGGTTGCAAATTTTAATTTAAGAAAGAAAATTTATTAAATCAATATAATTTTAAATTATATTTATGATATGATTAAGTAAAATAAAAAGAGATATAAAATACAAAAGTTTAGTGGGTTAAACTACAAATGAAACTGAATGAAATATATAAACCAATTTAATGGTTCTTAATGCCATTAAATCACAAAATTCACTTCTCTCTCTACTCTCTCTCTAACTTACGGCACTTCACAAAAGATCATCAAAAGCTCATTTAACCTTGCAAATTAATTGGAGATTGAAGCTAAAAGGAGTTACAACAACATCAAATTATCAAGGATTTAAGGTAATTATTTCTTAAAAATCTTGAGAATTATGTGTTTGGTTCGGTTTTGATAAAAACCGAAACCAAGACTTTAAAATGTGAAGATTTGATATTGCATGTATAAAATTTTGAAAGATTATGATGAATTGAAACTAATAAATGAATTAGAAACTAAATTTATTGCTTGGATCATCCAAATTATGAAGAAATCGGAATTTTTATAAAAAAATAATGTTCTTGGCAAAAATTTCATATTTTGGATGATCTTGATTAATATATGATGTTATTGATAGAGAAATATGTATAAAAACAACTCAAATATGATAATATATCAAAATAATAAGTTGCATGTTGATAAAAACGGACTTAGTGGAATATTTGATAAAATCCGTATGAATGTGACCAAGAACACCAAGAACAAAAACCTGAGAAAATTACTAAGTATGGGGTCCGAATTCGTATAAGACCGAATTCGGATGGTGCCCATTTCGGACCTATGATTCGGTTCGGATGATATCATTATCGGAGCTCAAGATTTCGGATAACCAATTTCGGATTTAGTTTAAATTCGGATGATTGATTTGGACATTATTGGTCCGAATTCTGATCCTAATTCGGATATATGCTCAATTCGGATAGCACCAATTTCGGTCCTAAGTCAAATCCGGATGATGGTTTGGTCCGAAATCCGGATCTCCACTTCGGATGTGTCCGAATTCGGATCCCAATCCGGGCTAATCCGAAATTAATGGTCCGAAATGCAATTATTATATTTTAATATTTTAGTTAAAATAAATGTCCATATAAATATATATAAATTGTTATATATATATATTTAGAGAACTATTGGCAAATTTAAAGGAATAAAGAATATGATCGAACAAAACATTGGTGAACTGAAAGTTATCAGAATCAGATAGAATTAAAGACTTTAATGACCAAAAGATGATGAAATTCCATGATAATGATGATGATATTGATATGGGATTTATATGATATAATTCTGGACAGGTTTAGTGAAATTCTGAACATAAAGACAAAGATTTTAAAAGACTTAAAAGCGGGTCAGAGAATTGATTGACAGATTGCAGATTGACAAAATCCTGAGTTAACTCAGGTGGCAGATTCATATATCTGTTTGACCAAGACCCAGACCTGTGAGTTATAGATATTCAGATTGAACATGCATAGATCCGGTTATGATATATTGTTGCTGATAGATTTATTGATATTCACTTTATCAGCTGGAATGAGACCTGTGCACACCATGGATGGGTGTTGCCCAGTGGATCATGATAGCTATTTGATTATCTTTTCATATTGCATTTAATATTGCTTCAGACTTTGCTTTATGATTCATTGCTATCATGACTTCTAAGACATATACCTACATCATTGATCAGACATTTGATAGATTGATTCAGCTTGACTAGCCCTTATGGTCTATTGTTCTAGACCCGGCTATTTCACCAGTTCTTATGAACTTGGTAATGACCTCCGATGTTCCGCCATATTGACTTACTGGTAGCTAGCCCAGTATGTGGCTGATCCCCACGATTTAAGCGTGAGTGTGGCTTGAACATCATCCGATTCTATGATTCTATATCTCAATCATGAGGGCTGTAGCGGCAGCCAAGACATATCACGCTAAGACTAATGACTCCGCTTGACACGCATGTTGATATTGAAAATCTATAAACTCACTAAGCGTTGCTTACAGATGTTGCATTAATATTTTACAGGAAAAGCCAAAGGAAAATCACCTGCAGGACCTAGTACTTAGGTCATTCAAGATTCAAGCTTTTGAAGATTTTCTAGACCACTACTCAACAAATCTTACTGGTACTGATTGGAAGACAACAATTGTGGTGGTTCTGGGTAGTTTTGATGTAATGTATGATATTATGATTAGATTAGATGTTACCCTTTTATAACTTTACTTTGAAATATGTAAACTTAATCCTAATCTTGTATGTACATGTAATTTTATTATTCCGCAATTTAATTACCCTATCTTAGTATGGTTGATATCGTATTGCAATTTGTGGGACCTAGACTCTGAGGACTGACCCGGAAGGGGAGGTCTTCACACCCAGGGTGATAGAATCAGAGATCATGTCACCGTCAAACTCGATCCCCAAGTGCACCCCGACGAGGTCTCATGAAGATGCTCTACCGTCGAATTCTCTTTATCCGTAGAAAAGGGACTTCCCATTGGCAACGACCTTGGTTCTAGCAAGGCTGGAATCAGAATCAAAGGTATCTGGGTACCACTCAAATAACATTACTCCGGATCCGGTTTGTTTCTACGGTATATGTTTAACAAACTTCACGTACTTTTTACTTAAATATGTTTTTATTTCCAGTGCTTCAACATTTCTCTCCAGGAGTACGGGTGGGTTTCACATCACACCAACGCTTTTAAAACCTCTTGGGTTGAATGGTTGCTGAATCTGAGTGGGATATTTTTTTTGGTACACACATGCGAGACTGGGTGGTTCCGTGTTGTGACGGTGTCTTCCCTTTCATGCTTTTAAGACATTAGTTTGAAAAATCTAAAAATGTGTCATTTAATCATTTGATTGCTTTGATATTTCATCATTTATTAGGTTTAGGACTTGTTGAGGTTGCAGTTCTAATTTTATAGTTGGTTTGGTTATTGCAGTTTTAAATACAATTTTGTAGTTCACGAATGGCTTACAAACTGTAAGTGGTTATTTTTTGATTTCATCATTTTTTACTCTATTTTCATGATTTTATCAGGAGTTTCAGTTTCCAATTGATTACGATTGGCAATGCTCAACCAGGTGATACACATAGATGAGACACACAAATGTAATGGTATGTGTTCTAAGCTTTATGTTTGAAAAATGAAGCAACAAGAAGTGTTATCTTTCTAAAAGTGTTTTCTTCGTGAGATTTTTTTATTGTTCTAGATTTGCAGCAAGATCATGACCATCTTTTTTTGCAGTTTTCCATAGCCCTACACCGGTAATTTTTTTTTTGGTTTCTTTCTCCCATTGCAGAACAAAAGAATAGGAAGAAAAACCGGTACCCGTAACCGTCATTTGATTGAAAGAAATGGAAGAACCCATAAATCCTCACTTGAGTGATTATATTCCTAAAATAAAAGTAAATACTCTTTTTCTCTATCATTTGCATTAGTTTGGTGTTTTATTATTTATGAAACAATTTGTTCTTATTGTTTTCGTTTAATTTGTGCATGTTTATTTATTAGATATGCATTTCTTACCCTATAAATACTACTACAACAAATGTTGTTTGGACTTATATTAAATTGCTTATTTTGATATGGATACAATATATTTCAATTGAATATTGTTTTAGACTGCTATTTTGAAACGATATATTTACATGATGACTATGGACCGGTTCAGTAGTTAATATATAACACCTTGCTTTTTATTTTATGTGTTTACGTGCGATTTGCGTTTAATGATGTAATTTGTGATTTTGATGAAACTAATTACTAATTAGTAAAGTATTTAGCAAATGGAAAGATTCAGGACTTGAGATTTATGAAAATAAGCTAAATATAATTGAAGCTAAAAATTTTGATTTTTTGATAAAAAGGGTTGAAGGTGGCATGCCTTTCCTGTAACATCCTCGGATTTTATTTATTGTAATTGGGATAACTAGATAAATTTTGTATTAAGTTAAATTATTGAAAATGATTATGTATTTGAATTTATGAAAGTTGATTGCATATTATGGAAATTTAGAATTTTTATTTATTAAGTGAAAATAATTATTAAGAATGATCATTAAAAGGCTATTGATGAGAATTATAATGAAAAATCAGTATTTAGATAAACTAGTTGAGTTGAGGGGCTAAAAGTGTTAAAATTCGAAATTATGGAATAAAAGACCAAAGGGTCTTTCATTTGAAATATCACACTCTCTCTCATCCCTCGGCTCTCTCTCTCTCTCTCTACAAATTGAAGAACATCAAAACTCGGATTTGAAGTCTGAAAATTGGAATTAAGACTGCTTGGAAGGATTTATAAACACTGCAATTGAAGATTTGAGGTAAAAATCCTTTAAATTCAGATTATTAAGCATTTTTGGTTCGGTTTTTATATAAACCGAAAATTTGATTTTGGGGATTCAGATGTTAATGCATGTTTAATGTTGTTATGGATTAATGCAAATCGAGTATCTGAGATGTTATATATAAAATTTTAACTTCTGAATCAACCTCTAAGTATGATTTTTAGAGATTTGTGTGTGTTTTAGTGTGTGTGTTCTACGGATGGAACAAAATGAGCATAATGGGTTTTATTTGATATGTAATAGTGTTAATATTAGTGTTAAAAGTGTTGAAAATAGATGTATTTTAGTTTGTGTAAGTTATTCCATGTATTGAACCAGTACCAAAAACGATGGAATTAAATCTGAAATTGACAAAACTGCACAAGTATGAACACAGTGGGATCCGAATTCGGATCCGAGATGAACTCGGATCAGGTCCGAATTCGGATGAGGCCCAAACTTCAGGATATTTAATATAGAAAAATTTACAAGTGTTGTACGTCGGTAGGAATCCGAATTCGGATAGGGCCCGAATTCGGATGGGTCCTGAAAAGTTGATTTATCAAAACTGAAAGAAAATATTTCTAAGTGTTGGAATTCGGATGAGGGTCCGAATTCGGATATGGTCCGAACTAGCATGTGGTCCGAAATTAAAAGGTGTCCGAATTGGGGCATATAGGTGGACCGAATTAAGAATTCATACGAGAACCGAATTGGGGGTCCGAATTCGGGTGGGGTCCGAATTCGGACATGGATCCGAATTTAGGATCAAAAATGGTAAAAACTTATAAAAATTAAGTTTTATGGAATTAAACAAGATATTAACACAATGTGTTGTTACAAATGACTTACAGGTCCCTTGTGGTGTTGTTTAACCCACAGTGGGGTACTTGGTTGATCCGGTTGAAATCCCGAGGAGAAATAAAATTTGAATAAAGATAATAACGCACCCACTGTGAGTACCTTTGATTTTAACATTGCTGCATCTGCATTATGTTTGCATTGCCTGCTGAGGCATGTTGTTTCATATTCGTTTGGCATTCTACTAACATGCGTATATGTTGATGCACATTCATACTTGTTGCATGTCCGTTCATTTGTTGTGCATCCTTTCGATGGACCTGCGTGGTCGCATCTGTACTCTGATGTTACTGTGCTATATGACCAAGAGTTTGACACCTCTGTGGTCAGGATAGACAGTAAGTCATCCCCGATGTAATGTCTGCCTCAGATGGTTGGTTTTCTTATGCCGAGTGTCAGCTCGAAGGAGCTGCGGCTCGGGTTTGCGTACTTGGAGTACGTGTGGAGTATACGGTATGTGTTACCGCGGTTACTCTGGGTGGCATCATAATGATTTGTAGAATGTGTAAAATCATATGGTATTCACTAAGCTTTAGCTTACCCCTCAGTTGTTACATTTTTACAGGAAAAGGGAAATCCGCTGCGGGACCGTCTAGCTAGGACGTTTATTGAAGTGTTTGAAGATTTCCACTGTTTTAACTTGGTATTTGCTTTATGGAATCAATGTTGTAATAAATTTGGGGATGATGTAATACTTTTGGATCTGTAGACTTAGTTGTGTAACCTATGTAGCACCGTAGGGTGTTTGTCGGATTTGTATTATTTTATTTTGTATTTTATGCTTCCGCACTTTAATTAAGATATCAGATCATTATGTTATCTGTTTGTTGGTGAATAATCCTGGGTGAATGGTAATTGGTGGTTAATGTGGCAAGGGTGTCACAACGTATGGTATCAGAGCAGTAGTTTGAGATTCAAGTGTCCGTGAGGTCTTGGTCTCAAACATTAAGTGTTGACATGTAGTGATTCTAAGTAATGATCTGAACTAAGATAGGTTACGATCTAGTAATCATAAGAATATTGACTATCATACAGGACAACTGGGTGGTGTCTATAAATAAATGACATGTTACTAAATAAGTTATATGTTTCATATTTCAGAACATGTCTGGAGGAGGAATGACACCAGAAGAGACGAGAGAAATGATGCTAGCCATGATGGCTGAGCAAAATCGGATGATTCAGGACCAGTTTCGGGCTCGAGATGAGGCCGAAGCTAAACGAAGAGAAGATAAGAGAAAGAACAAGGAAAGAGAGGGAAACGATGACGAGCAAGGTGACAACACTGGGTCATCAAATAAGCCCAGGGGTTGTCGTTTCAAGGACTTTAAGGGAAATGGAGCAGTTGAATTTACTGGATTGGGTGATGCTGTTACTGCACTGGAGTGGATAACAGCTACAGAAAGGACTTTCCGAATCAGCGATTGTGCTGAGAAGGATATGGTCCGATTCGCTACTGCCATGTTCACCAAAGACGCAATAATGTGGTGGAACTCGATGGTGAATGCACTAACAATGGAGAAGGTTGCTGTAATGAAATGGGCTGAGTTTACTAAAATTTTCACTCAGCAATACTGTCCGGCCGATGAGCGCCGAAGATTGGAGGCTAAATTCATGACGCTGATTCAGGGGACTAAGTCTGTGTCCCAGTATGCAGTAGAATTTACGAGGCTGAGTTTGTTCGCGCCTCATCAAGTGGATACTGAGGAAAGAAAAGTGACCAGGTTTGAGGCTGGTCTGGATTTGGAGATTCGGAGGGTGATGAGCAATGTACGCTACCCCACATTTGCTGGTCTATTGGAAGCCGCCAGAAATGTGGAACAGATTTGAAGTATGTCTGGTTACGTGATGGGGTCCGCTGCTGCTTCAGCTAATCCAACTCAACCTTCACCACCGAAACGCCAACGCGAAGGAGGTTATTCTGGTTCTTCACGATCATCGCAGTACTCGCCGCAACAGTCCTTCCGTCGACAGTCTAGTTCTTCCGGTCGTGCTCGTGCATACTCTATCAACACCGAGCCACAGTATTGTAACAAGTGTCATCTGGAACACTTCGGCAAGTGCACCAATGGGCGTGCGTGTTTTTGCTGCGGAGAGTTGGGCCACTTACAGAATGAATGCCCACGGAGATCTGATGCTTGCCATAAGTGTGGAGTATGGGGGCACTATAGTCGGAATTGTCGAAAGAATGCTCCAGCAGTTGCTGCTCCAACATCAACACGATCTTCAGGAGGTTCAAGCGGCGGTTCAGTTAACCGAGGTCGGGGTCAGCCACAAAGGGCACCGGCTCGTGCTTTTCAGATAACGGCAGAAGAGGCCAGGGAAAACCCGGAGGTGGTCACGGGTATGTTTATTGTAAACTCTTTACCTGCAAGAGTGTTATTTGACTCAGGTGCCAATAGATCGTTTGTATCTACTATGTTTGCTCAACAATTGTCTATGCCTTTATCAAAGTTATCTGCTGTACTAGATATTGAAACTGCTAGTAATACTCTAGTCAATGTAGATCATGTATACCGTAACTGCACCGGTAGCTCGTTCTCCTTATCGCCTTGCCCCAACCGAGATGAAAGAGATGATGACACAACTCCAGGAGTTGTTGGACAAGGGTTTTATTCGACCAAGTTCATCGCCGTGGGGAGCCCCTGTTTTGTTTGTGAAAAAGAAGGATGGTACAATGCGAATGTGCATTGATTACCGGGAATTGAATAGACTGACTGTTAAGAACAAGTATCCGCTGCCGAGGATAGACGATTTGTTCGATCAATTACATGGGGCGAGTGTCTTTTCTAAGATTGACTTGAGGTCGGGATATCATCAATTAAAAGTTAGAGAGGAAGATGTGCCTAAGACAGCTTTTAGGACACGTTACGGGCATTACGAGTTTCTGGTCATGCCTTTTGGGTTGACCAATGCCCCGGCTGTTTTTATGGATTTAATGAACCGAGTTTGTAGACCGATGTTAGATAAGTCGGTGATTGTGTTCATCGACGATATTCTGGTGTATTCAAAGTCTGAGGCCGAACATGCTGATCATTTAAGGGAATTGCTGGAACTGCTAAGAAAAGAGAAGTTGTATGCCAAGTTCTCAAAATGTGAGTTTTGGCTACAACAGATTCAGTTTTTAGGGCATGTGATATCGGGGGCCGGAATTTCTGTAGATCCGGCTAAGGTAGAAGCGGTAAGAAACTGGGAGCCGCCTCGTTCAGCTACTGAAGTCAGAAGTTTTCTGGGGTTGGCGGGCTACTATAGGAGATTTATAAAGGACTTTTCGAAAATTGCCGTTCCTTTGACGGTGTTGACGAAGAAGAATGCACCGTTTGTATGGGAAACTGTGCAGCAAGAAGCGTTTGATGTTTTGAAAGAAGACTTTAAGTGAAGCACCGATACTTGCCCTACCAGAGGGTAATGAGGACTTTGTTGTATACACAGATGCTTCGAGGTTGGGACCTGGTGCAGTATTGATGCAACGTGGAAAAGTTATAGCTTATGCTTCAAGACAGCTAAAGCAACACGAGAAGAATTATTCAACTCATGACTTGGAGTTGACTGCAGTTACGTTTGCGTTAAAATTGTGGAGGCACTATCTATATGGGACTAAGTGTCAGTTATACACGGATCATAAGAGCCTGAAATACATTTTCAACCAGAAAGAACTTAACATGAGACAGAGACGTTCGATGGAACTAATAAAGGATTATGACTGTGAAATCCTTTACCATCCTGGAAAGGCTAACGTGGTAGCCGATGCTTTGAGTCGCAAAGCATATGCCAAGGATTGCTGTTACATGTTGACATCTACTATGTTAACATCCACTATTATTGATGATGTCAAGGCCGCTCAAGAGGAAGCCTTGAAAGACGAGAATGTTGGTGCTGAGGATATAAGAACACAGATGAAAATAATGGAAACAAGCGAGTCGGGATTGAAAGGCATCTACGGAAGAATCTGGGTGCCAAAGTATGGAGGCATGAGAAAGGTGATCATAGAAGAAGCTCACCAATCGAAATTTTCTGTACATCCCGGGAGCACAAAGATGTACAAAGAGCTGAAAGCAGACTTCTGGTGGCCCGGATTAAAGAAAGACATAGGTCAGTACGTGGAAAGATGCAGGACTTGTCGGTTAGTGAAAGCCGAACACCAACAACCTTACGGTAGTTTGCAACCGCTTCCCATTCCGGAATGGAAGTGGGAGCATATCACGATGGACTTTGTCACAAAGTTGCCGAAAACTAGGCGTCAACACGATGCGGTATGGGTAATCATTGATAGATTAACCAAGTCGGCACACTTCATTCCAATATGAGAATGTTATTCACTGGAAAAGTTAGCTCAGATTTACTTGGATGAGATTGTTTCGAGACATGGAGTACCTAAGTCCATTGTATCTGATCGTGACAGCCGATTTACTTCCAACTTTTGGTCGGCATTACAAGAAGGGTTAGGATCGAGGATTGCTATGAGTACGGCTTACCGTCCGCAAACCGATGGTCAAAGTGAAAGGACCATCCTAACACTCGAAGATATGATGCGGTCGTGTGTGTTAGACCTCGGTGGCAATTGGGACGATCATTTGCCACTGATCGAATTTTCGTATAATAACAGTTACCACGCGACGATCAAGAAAGCGCCGTTTGAGGCATTGTATGGGAGAAGATGTAGGACTCCTACATGTTGGAGGGAAACCGGTGAAACACCGATTGCTGGGCCGGCATTACTTCAAGAGACAAACAAGAAAATACAATTGGTGCGACAGAACATGAAGGCGGCCCAGGATCGTCAAAAGAGTTATTACGATAGGAGACATAAACCAATCAGTTTTGATATAAATGATTGGGTTTATTTGAAGGTTTCACCTATGAGAGGTGTTACCCGTTTTGTAAAGAGAGGAAAGTTGGCTCCGAGATTTGTCGGACCATTCAGGATTACTGAGAAAATAGGAAATCAATCGTATCGTTTGGAGTTACCTGAAGAAATGTGGGGCATACACCCGGTGTTCCATGTGGGGAACCTTAGAAAGTCATTCACAACCGAAAACGAAGATTGGGCAGATCACACGGAACTGCAGATTGATGAAAGGCTCCGGTATGTTGAAGAGCCGGAATGTGTGTTAGATACGAAAGTGAGGAAATTAAGAAGTAAAGAAATTGAGATGGTACTTGTACGTTGGAAGCATCACAAAGGAACGAATCATACCTAGGAGACTAAGTCTGATATGTTGAAGATATATCCGCAACTTTTTGGATCCGAGTAACTTCGAGGACGAAGTTTAGCGTGGTGGAGCCCATGCTGTAACATCCTCGGATTTAATTTATTGTAATTGGGATAACTAGATAAATTTTGTATTAAGTTAAATTATTGAAAATGATTATGTATTTGAATTTATGAAAGTTGATTGCATATTCTGGAAATTTAGAATTTTTATTTATTAAGTGAAAAAAATTATTAAGAATGATCATTAAAAGGCTATTGATGAGAATTATGATGAAAACTAAGTATTTAGATAAACTAGTTGACTTGAGGGGCTAAAAGTGTTAAAATTCGAAATTATAGAATAAAAGACCAAAGGGTCTTTCATTTGAAATATCACACTCTCTCTCATCCCTCGGCTCTCTCTCTCTCTCTCTACAAATTGAAGAACATCAAAACTCGGATTTGAAGTCTGAAAATTGGAATTAAGATTGCTTGGAAGGATTTATAAACACTGCAATTGAAGATTTGAGGTAAAAATCCTTTAAATTCAGATTATTAAGTATTTTTGGTTCGGTTTTTATATAAACCGAAAATTTGATTTTGGGGATTCAGATGTTAATGCATGTTTAATGTTGTTATGGATTAATGCAAATCGAGTATCTGAGATGTTATATATAAAATTTTAACTTCTGAATCAACCTCTAAGTATGATTTATAGGGATTTGTGTGTGTTTTAGTGTGTGTGTTCTACGGATGGAACAAAATGAGCATAATGGGTTTTATTTGATATGTAATAGTGTTAATATTAGTGTTAAAAGTGTTGAAAATAGATGTATTTTAGTTTGTGTAAGTTATTCCATGTATTGAACCAGTACCAAAAACGATGGAATTAAATCTGAAATTGACAAAACTGCACAAGTATGAACACAGTGGGATCCGAATTCGGATCCGAGATGAACTCGGATCAGGTCCGAATTCGGATGAGGCCCAAACTTCAGGATATTTAATATAGAAAAATTTACAAGTGTTGTACGTCGGTAGGAATCCGAATTCGGATAGGGCCCAAATTCGGATGGGTCCTGAAAAGTTGATTTATCAAAACTGAAAGAAAATATTTCGAAGTGTTGGAATTCGGATGAGGGTCCGAATTCGGATATGGTCCGAACTAGCATGTGGTCCGAAATTAAAAGGTGTCCGAATTGGGGCATATAGGTGGACCGAATTAAGAATTCATACGAGAACCGAATTGGGGGTCCGAATTCGGGTGGGGTCCGAATTCGGACATGGATCCGAATTTAAGATCAAAAATGGTAAAAACTTATAAAAATTAAGTTTTATGGAATTAAACAAGATATTAACACAATGTGTTGTTACAAATGACTTACAGGTCCCTTGTGGTGTTGTTTAACCCACAGTGGGGTACTTGGTTGATCCGGTTGAAATCCCGAGGAGAAATAAAATTTGAATAAAGATAATAACGCACCCACTGTGAGTACCTTTGATTTTAACATTGCTGCATCTGCATTATGTTTGCATTGCCTGCTGAGGCCTGTTGTTTCATATTCGTTTGGCATTCTACTAACATGCGTATATGTTGATGCACATTCATACTTGTTGCATGTCCGTTCATTTGTTGTGCATCCTTTCGATGGACCTGCGTGGTCGCATCTGTACTCTGATGTTACTGTGCTATATGACCAAGAGTTTGACACCTCTGTGGTCAGGATAGACAGTAAGTCATCCCCGATGTAATGTCTGCCTCAGATGGTTGGTTTTTCTTATGCCGAGTGTCAGCTCGAAGGAGCTGCGGCTCGGGTTTGCGTACTTGGAGTACGTGTGGAGTATACGGTATGTGTTACCGCGGTTACTCTGGGTGGCATCATAATGATTTGTAGAATGTGTAAAATCATATGGTATTCACTAAGCTTTAGCTTACCCCTCAGTTGTTACATTTTTACAGGAAAAGGGAAATCCGCTGCGGGACCGTCTAGCTAGGACGTTTATTGAAGTGTTTGAAGATTTCCACTGTTTTAACTTGGTATTTGCTTTATGGAATCAATGTTGTAATAAATTTGGGGATGATGTAATACTTTTGGATCTGTAGACTTAGTTGTGTAACCTATGTAGCACCGTAGGGTGTTTGTCAGATTTGTATTATTTTATTTTGTATTTTATGCTTCCGCACTTTAATTAAGATATCAGATCATTATGTTATCTGTTTGTTGGTGAATAATCCTGGGTGAATGGTAATTGGTGGTTAATGTGGCAAGGGTGTCACATTTCCCTCATTCTTGCAAATTCATATGCAAACCTTAAGAGTCTCTCTCTCTAGATTACACTTCTCTGTAGCTTTTCTCCCAAACCACCCTACCAAATCTCGAGTTTTATACGCCATTGGAAAGATCTCGAAGAGTACTACAAGAATCTGAGATTGCATGTTGGATTTGATTCGGATTTGAGGTAAGAACCACCATTTCTCTCATCTTTACTTTCGGTTTTGAGAAAAGTCCAAAATCCCCATTTCTGATTCGTTTGAAGCTACTCTGCTCGAGTTAATGACTCGATTCTGCTTGAAAAATGCATTAGAAATGAACCTAGACATGTCCCTTAACAAAGTTATGATGCTTGACTTGGAAATGTATACTTGAAAGCTGAAAACCCGAACAAATTCGTGTAGCCAAGAACAAGTTCGGAATGTACTAAGTTCGAGTCTTTTCCTTAACTTCGAGACGTGCTTATGTTCGAACCTCATCGAGTTCGAGACTCACTTATGTTCGAAGTGCCTTAAGTTCGAAGGCCTCTTATGTTCGAACCTTTCCTTAAGTTCGAAGGCCATATATGTTTGAATCCCACCTTAAGTTCGAAGGCTCTATTAACTTCGTGAAACTTGACAAGTTCGTGAACAACATATGTACTTGGCTAATACATGATTAACAAAGCTAAATTGTCTTTAAAATTTCACAAAACACGTAGTAATTAATGTTTAAAACCTTAATAAATTATAAGCAAGTTTTATTAATTTTGCTATGCACTCTGTAATATTAATTACATACACTCCATGCACTTCAGATATTAAATTAAAGTGTTTAGCTCGGTTATGAGTCAAAGTTAAAATGACCGAGAGTATAAAGCTTATTTAAAGTGTTCAAGCCTTCAGAATTAGTGCAAAGCCAGAGTTAAAGTCTAGATAAGCCCGAGCAAGCATTTCAGAGTATTACAAAGCATAAAACAGTACTATGAGTAACAGTTATTCATGTTTACATGTATTTTATGTAAATGAGACATATGTTGCTTCTATATGCCTTCTTTGACCTTCAATAGAACTTATGTGAGTGAAGGCGAACACTGAGGTACAGGCGGTGCCCAGCTTAGCCCGATTTCACATTTGCTCTGTTAATGTGCATAATATATTGCTATCTGCTTATTATTCTGCAAATTATACAGCAAGCTTTGTTTGAGCGTTCCATTGTGCATTTCATGAGCATTTTATATTACTGCAAGCAATTCTGATGCTCACCACTATCCCCAAGCATTATGCGGGTAGCTAGCCCCGCATCACAGATTGATCATCTGTCAGTGGTAACCCTAGTGGTGGCGTCCCCTTTTCAGCGTGCAATGTCTCAATTGTGCAAGCATTCATTCTGGGTATAAGCATTTACAAGCAAGCAAGCATTGCAGCCTTTATAGGCACTTTCCTTTTTGCCACATATCTTACAAGCATCATGGATTTCTGTTAACTCACTAAGCAATTAGCTTACAGTTGCTACTCATAATTTTACAGGCAAAGGTAAAAAGCAAGCTGGACCGTCTGGTTAGGTCTACTTTCTGACCAACCCAGAGGATTTTAGCTCACTATTCAGCTTGTGGTATAATATTGAGCTGCTTTGGGATCTGGGTAGCTGCTTTACTTATATTGTGATGTTTTAGCAACTTAGCAACGAACCTTGTAGCACGTGTAGTGCATGACTGTATTGTAGTACTTTATTTAGTTCTTATGCAAGCTTTAGATATAATGTGATGTATTATGGCTGTTGTTATTTATTCCTGGGATTAAGCAAGCTTGTTTAAAGCAAGGATGTGACATAATATTAGAAATTTAGATAGTTACTAACTAATGTGTTGTATTAACATTATTGATTTTGCAACATGCATGAATCATCGAAGAAATTTAATCAATGGTTCTTGCTAAAATGAAAGAATTTAAATGCATATATTGGTGAAATAGTAAATAATGCAGTGATTACAGTCCCAACTTACTTCAATGATTGTCAGCGTCAAGCAACAAAAGATGCGGCCACCATTTCTGGTCTAAATGTTCTACGCATGATCAATGAGTGAACCACAACTGTAATTGCTTATGATCACTCCTTTAATTGTTTTCATGAGAACTGAGTAGTCACAACATAGGTATGAATATCCTGCCATTCCTTTCCTTATTGTGTGTGCTTAAACCTTCTAAATGCATTCATACATACATCTTTATACACACATGCATATACATACATGCATGGCGTCCTTTAACTGAATCCATATAAGAACTTTTTTTAATATATATATATACATACAAGCATGTGGCTGTGTGTTGATTTATGATTTTAAGAAGGTTTACTTGCTTCATGTTGCACAACTTTATGCTTGGAACATGGATCTAAAGAAAGTTCTTAGTTATGATTCATGATTTTAAGAAGGTTTAAGTTGTTTTTTGGTTTTAAGGATATGTTCAAAGGGACCATTTGTCTTGAAAACTCTTAAGTTTTTATCACTATCACTTCTAAAATATAAATAGATAAACATGCATGGTGTTAAACCAATCAATCGAGATGTTCAGAAGGTTTATAGCATGACCTTTTAGAACTAACTTATGTTGCATTCTTTTGGTAATAATGCTTATGTGATTGAATTATAGTATCCTTATTTCATTAATTGCTATTTCGTATTATAGGCAGATTGAAAAGACGAGCTTCCTGTGATAAGGCGTGTTATGGAGCTAGAATTCTTTATTTTGGTTTCTCTTTTGGAGCTTTAGACAAAATAACTTCATTTTTCTTTTAGATTCTATTGTCGAGTTCTACTTGGATATTCTTCTCAAACTTAGGCCTCATTTGTTTTCCATTAAGAGCCTCTTAAAAACGTCTGAAGTCTAAAGTTCAGATCCATAATAAATTAAGATTGTTTGTTTAGGTTCAGAATTAAGAGGTTGAAACCTCTGAATTTTCTTCTGAATTTTAAGAGGATGAGAGTTGACTTAACTAAAATTAAGATTCTCTTAATTATAGATGTTAATGCATCCTCTTAATTTCAGACGTGGTTTTCAGACTTCAGACATTTAACCTCTTAAAAAATAAACAACACCTTACATAGACTTGCGCAAGGAAAATAATGACTCATGAATTACCATTCTGGGGCATTCTTTCAATCTTGTAATCTAATCAAATAGCTTAGTATTCAAAGATTTTCAGATTTAAACGTTCATTATGTATGTCCCTGTCCCACACCAACCCATGTTGCTTTTTTTAAATATCATTGCCTATTGCACAAAATTAAAAGGGCTTTCTTCAGCTACTATTGCTATGATGGAGCTGCTGTTGCTCTGTTTCTTTTCCTTCTGTTTTCCAGCAATATTCACACAAAACTCAGATTTTATTTTGCTATCAGGGCTATTGATATTCTTACTATTTTTAGTCTTGATCGTGCACACATTACTCCTTGACTTCAGGATTTATTATCAGGGCTGCTTCTTGATTTATTCTTACTATTTTTATTCTTATTATCAGGGCTACTGCTTGATTTATTCTGTTTCTGGACAGCGTATATGCATATACATACACACACAGATATATATATATATATATATATATATATATATATATATAGATATATATGATGTTGTTATCTTCCTGTTTAGCTCCTGTCTAGCCCCCTCCTTACATGATGCACACACTTATTCATAGTTGTTGCTGCTACTGACTGCATGCATAGCACACACAAAACATTTTTGACGAAATATAAGCACACATAACACCCCATAGCTGCTGTTTTGATTGCATATAAAACACACCAACTTGTATATAACTCACACAGACATAGATCTGTTCACTGTTATATTGCAGCAAAATTGACAGGGTTAATGGTAATTATGACATCTATACGATCCATATATAGCCAACAATTTGATGAAGGTCATAGCCAACAGGTGCAGCCTTTTAAATCATGTATATATAATTATGAAATATATATACTTGCACTTGATCGCCTGTACTCTTTCACATCCACCAGGCAACACGACAACACACCCTTCATCTTTATCCCAACCCTCTTTAACTCCGATGGAAAAAATGTAGCCAAAACACTATCACCACCACTTTGGAGGGACATTTATTATTTGTTTGCGATAGATTTTTAGTATATATCCATTCCCATATGGCTTTGCTTCACTTTGATTTCACTTGCAATTTGTAAAATTAGAAAGTGATGATATTATGCTACTTATTAGTATTTTCCTGTTATTTATGTTTATTTGCCACAGGTAAGTCTCCACTAAAATTTTGTTCCAACAACATTTCGTTCTATTAGATGACCAACTGATTTGGAAATTGAAGTCTAAGGTGCTTAAATAAACGGAGGTAAAATAAATTAAACTATTTTTTGGTTGTTGTTGTGATTATTTTTTTATGGATTTCTACTGTTATGGGGCTATATATGTAAGCTACTCATTTTAAAATTAAGAAGTTAAATCTTTATGGTGCATTTGTGGTTCGTGGGAAAACACATAGAATTGCCTTTAAAGACATGGTATAGTCTGTAACTTTTGGTTTTTTATGATGCTTATATGAGTATCTCATTGGTTTATATGTTTTATTGGAGTTTTCATTTTTATCTTTTAACTTCTATGAATTTTTAATAGTTTAGTATATTTGAAAATAAAGCATATTTTAAAGAAGTATATTGATCATGATTGAGCTGCATTTTGATAACATAGATGGTTGTCGGAAGCTAAATGAAAATATTTGGGTTGGTCACTTGAAGGTATCATGCATGGGGCAAGTAGGAGCTAGATCCATTTTTGAACTTTTAATTGCACATTCGCGCTTAATATGCCAATGTTATGTTAAGTTAATAAAGACTTCTCTTACAACCTTTAGGACATAATAACACTAAGACGTGTTTTAAATGATTTTAGAGTTTTCATATTTTTTTGGAGAATTACATCAAATTTAAAGATTGAAAGCAAAAGGGAAATTTTTTTTTGAAGTAGATCTGATGCAGAAATAGAATCATATCAAGCCTGCGATTTCTTTAGTTTTTTAAAATTTTTTTGGATTCTTATTGGCTTCATTTTTCGAAGCATTTTTAAAAAAATGATGGGGTTTGTGATTTTTGAAATCATAAGCAGATAATGACCTAAAGGTCAAACTTTCTTTATTTTTCCATCTAATTGAATTTTTTTGCTAGCTTTATATTTTTTAGGAACAAACAAGAAGATTGAAGTTATGATTTAAGAAATGAGCATTGAACTTGATATTGATTTGGAATCACTGCATCAAGTTTTGAAGACTACTTTATTACCAATTAAGTGTGTTGAGCTAAACATACTGGAATAACAGGTATGTGACCCTTTTGCAATGGTTCATATTTATGGCTGGGAACACCATATCTTTTACTATCATCCAAATATAAGTTTTAATTATATGGATATTGTTCCCCATTGCTTTAACTATGATCGTATTTAATGTATTTACTAAACTTTTAAGAATAAAATTATAAATTACATATTAATTTTTGAATTAAAATTATATTTTGGTTTATCTGACTACTAAATCAATTGGTACATCTTTATCAAAAAAATTCTTTATCAGTGTGTGTCATAGTGTCAAGTAGAAGATTGTCATTTTATACAATAAATTAGCATATCGTGGTTCATGGTTGACAAGGATGGTCCTTGGTATTTTCATGTCCAGGACGAGTTAGAAAAATATGTCTTTTTAAAACATTTAGAGCAGGGTTACTCTATTTGTCAGGAGTTATGGTATTTATGGTTGGTTGGGTTCTTTGTTTCGTAGTAGCTTTCAATACATGTCATTAAACGAGTCATTTTGGAAATGGTTTTAGACTTGGATTAAACTTTGATGTCGTCTCCTTTTTAAGGATGTGTAAAGATAGGTGCTTGTTTGTATCATAAAACATCCATACTCTTATTTGGAACCTATTAATTTTTTAAATTTTTTATATGATCATCTATTTTTATTCCTAATGATACCGTAACGAAATAGGGACCTATGAACCAAATCAGTAACATATGTATTGGAATATTCTCAGGCTATTTAAGAGTAGATGTTAATGCTGCATGTAAGGCATGGTATGAATCTAAGTAAATTACAAATGGCAAATCGATTTTCAGAAGTACTTGAAACCTAAAAGTTAATTGGTAAAGAAGTGTGACTGCTAATATAAGCACAGTAGTTGCTCTTGTTAGTTAGAAATCCGAGTTAACTCCACAAAGTATATTTCTTTTTTAATTCAATCTAGAAACACTTCAATTTTTTTCTGCAATTTATATGCTTGTGTTTGGACTACCTTGTAGAGTTGAGAGTTTTGCAATAAAAAAATCCAATGCAACCAATTGCACAAGCTTTACGAGGTCAGGAACATAGAAACCACAAGATGTTAGCTTGTGGGATTTTGGCATAATTGTAAGGCCATAAGCAACAAATCAGAAAGTCTATGTACTTTAAGATTAAGTCTGAGTTGAATCATGCATGTATGTCATCTAATTTCAGTCAAAGCTATAGAACAACTATTCTTCCACAATGATTTGAAGAACCTTATTGATTTTTGTGGGGGTGTTTTTGGTTGTAAGTTTGTACCATATAAATAGTATTTTGGAAGCTTTTGTTTTTCTAGATTATGTATTTTGTATTTGATTATTCTAACAAGAGAAATGTGAATTTGCAAATGTATTGGAACTTGGCAGTACAAATGTGATAGCTCTTTACTAGATAACTCAAGTTCACATAAGTGTAGCTCATATAAATGACCGAATGTTGATAACTTGATATTAGAAAAGCACTCAAGAATTTATTCTTCACCACAATTGATTTGTTTTTTTTTTCTTTTACTCTGTTTATACGATCATAGAGTTTGTATAGCTATCAAGATTTTATCATATATATGGTTAAATACAACAAGCCTTCCTTCTGGCATAGTAGTATATTTAATGTTCTTTTTTAAAAAATAAATACTTTATATGAAGCATGGTGTTTTTTAATGGACGTTGGTCTGGTGGGATTTACTAATTTGACATAATCATCCATAAAAATCGTCTCGTAAATGCTTTTTTACTGTGTTGTCATCGTTAGTTATTTTTTTGTAGTTTAATTTTATGAAATTCTTGGGACATGCTTGACACAAAAAGTTGTTTTTTACATTTGCTAATACTACACATTTGTAGATAGGGGACCTTCGGGTTTTGATAACATGTTTATGCATCTTTTTTTTTCTAAAGTCAAAATACCACTAAATATCATAGTTTTTAGTTGTAAGAATTTTCAACGGTTGGCCAATTGCTTCACCTTGGTTAGTTTATTTTTCTGTAGTTTATTTTTATGAATTCTTGGGACATGCTTGACACAAAAAGTTGATTTTTACATTTGCTAATACTACACATTTGTAGATAGGGGACCTTCGGGTTTTGATAACATGTTTTATGCAACTTTTTTTTCTAAAGTCAAAATACCACTAAATCTCTTAGTTTTTAGCTGTAAGAATTTTGAACGGGTTGGCCAATTGTTTCACCTTGGTTTCACTTTTTTTTTTTTGCTGAGTTATATATATTTTCCAAATGTTGGATGCATATATCGGTTGTTTGATCATTTATTAGAAGTTAGATGGTGTTTGATATAATTTTCAAAGACAATATTTTGCTGCCAGTTTTTATTATTGCAGAGGCTGGTACTTGACTCCTTATTAGACAAAGTGTGAAAGTATGAGACGATCCAAAGGTGTAGTTCTCATCAAACAACACAAGATTACAAGATCGTGATATATGTAATAGACATAACAATACTAACTCTTGATACTATTGTCTTTGGTTGCAAAACATTGAAAACAAGTTATCGTTAAGTTGTTCAAAGTTGATTGTGCATAACGATGGATATTTTTTAAAATTTTCTTGGTTTTAGTAATTCATTTCTATAATCAACTCAACCTCATCATTTTGTTAAGTTTTAATCAAATTACTTAAATAAATCACAAATGGTAAAAATTAACATAGTTTTTTTCCAAAAAAGGACAAGTTGGCATTCACATTTAAGCATAACATTAAACGCACCATCTGACAATGTCATGTTGATGCCACCGCTTTGCGTGGGTATACTACTAGTGTATATATATATATATATATATATATATATATATATATATATATATATATATATATATATATATATATATATATATATATATATATATATATATATATATATATATATATATATATATACATATATATATATATACATATATACATATATATATATAAATATATACATATACATATATATATATATATATACATATATATATATATATATATATTTCAGGCTCATTAGTGTATCTCTTAATTTTCAGCGTATCCAATGCACCTTTTGTGAATGACCATTCACATATTGTTTTTGCATAAATATGCATAAGCCAACATCATATTACTTTTTAGGAAAAGTTATGTAAAAAACCAACGTACTTTCAGTAATTTTCGAATAAGTCATTTCACCAAAAACGTTTCTATAAAAACGCTTCATCCTAAAAACGTTTTTTAAAAAATCACTGCACATAAAATGTCACCATAAAAGTCCTTTAACTTAACGAAATTTTGTAAAAAACATCTGAAAAATCCTTTAAATATTCCATAAAACAACACAATTCGTAAAAAATTTCTAGTTGAATGACTTATAAAGAAAAGTTTTTGGTAAGGGACTTAATCAAAAAATATCAAAAGTGTGTTGGTTTTTTGTATAATTTTCCCTACTTTTTAACAAAAGGACCATACATTAGATTTGAAAAATAAATCTTGTGGTAGAAAAAAACATGTGAATAGTGTGAAATATCATTCACATAAATATGTATAAACATTCACATAATTTTTAAGGACATAGAAAGTCTGAATATATATGAAATTTCACATATCATGTGGGTAACGTTTATTCAAACATGCATATGATTATGAAAAAACAATACAAAATAAAATTTTAAGGGTAGTACATATGTGCGTTTATTTTAAGAGATATATTGTATAAAATATCTTACATGTAAAGACCAACATTTTTAAAAAAGTTAGGCATAAAATAAAATGCATAAGTTCTCAATTCGTTACTTTAAAGAAAAATTCGAAAAATAAGGAGGATCTAATGGATCCTTAATCGTTGGAAATTTTATTTATATGATTACAACTTTTTATATGGTTTTATTTATGGTTGTTAAATTATTACATTAACCCATATGTTACATAAATTGATTCAAAAATTATTTTATTAAATCTATATAAAAATAATTGTAGGTCCCAAAAGGTTTCACATGTATGTTGCTCTAAGCTGTAGGGGGGCGGGGGTGAATACAACTATGTAAAATTTCAACGCACTTTCTCAATGTTTGTATGTATATATTAACAAGTGTTAATTACAACCAGGTTTGAACTGCGGAATGGTTCAAACTGAGATGACAGAAACAACAGATGAACAACTAATCTAAAACTCACTCAGACTAGTTACAATGAATTCACTCACTAAGATGCACTCACTCTTTTACAAGACAGACAGACAGCTTAGAATAAAAATAGCTTGGACACACTAACTATTCTTTTCTGAGCAGACTTTGCATGCATGAAAACACAATTCTTTTGCACGTTCAGGATGTCTCTCTCTTGGTTGTCTCACATACCTTAGAAGCTTCCTTTTATACTCACTCAGAGAATCCCAGTGAAACTTCCTCATTGGATGCAGATATAGTGGAGTGCCTTTACAAAACAGAATTTGTCCCTATGTTGCAAAATCTTTGTCTTTTCCTTTTTGTCTCTGTTGCAGGCTGCTTTACCTTATAAAGAAATGTCAAGTTTAATCCTTTCCCATTCTTGTATAGCCACTTTGATATAAGATATGGTCTGTCACCCATTTCAAATATCCTCTTTGCCTTCATGTATCAGAACACTTTAGGTAGTGAAAGCAGTTTCTGAGTTTCCACTTTGTCTTCGACTTGTAAACTGATCTTCACTTCCAAGACTTCACATGATGACATAGAAACAAATTCCATAAAGTGTATAACTTGTTCACAAAGAACAGAACACTTTCCTTGGGTCTAAGTTGTTCAATAGATATGAACAGCGTAGGCAGTTTATGCCAAACCTGTTCAACAGTTTACGACAGCTTGGGCAATCTGCCAAGTTACAACTTATGTAACAGGGTGAGCAACTTTGGGCTTATACTACAAATCACTTATCAGGTTTTAATAAGGCATTAGAGGCCTTAAATTATACCTTTAAGTTTATCAAACAGGTTTGATTAAAAATCTCCTCCTATGATATACAACAGGTTTGATTGAGGTCTTCTTGTGCCTAACAATCTCCCCTATTTGCAAAATTCAGCCTAAGCTGATCCTATCAATAATCACTATATATTTTTACATTACATTTGCTAAATTGAGAATACAACATTGAAGTAAGTAAAATATCAGTTTATACATACTGATATTGATTTAAACAACATATGTTTTTTTTACAAGTACAACTAATGTACTGAAATGAAATTACAACACACGTAAGTACAACTTATGTACAATGAAAATTCAACACATTTGGACTCTTGAAGTTGGAAGCAAATAATTGTAAGCCTGTCCAACTAATGGACAACTTCCATTCTTCATCTACTCTTCACCAGCAGATGGACCTTGAAGTAGTTGTTGTTGTTGTTGTTGTTGTTGTTGTTGTTGTTGTTGTTGTTGTTGTTGTTCAGCTTTCTTATAAGCTCGTTCCAGACTGGCATCAATGTCTTCTATCTCACAACATGAAATTTGGACTTTCAAGTTCTCCTCTTTCGTAGAAGACCTTAAGCTGTTCCCATGCCAAATGATAACCCTCCATCTTGCATGCTGTTCAAAGGCATTTGGAGTCTGAAGGCGATGACTTGCTTAAGACCAGCCTTATGAAGATCTGAAGCTCTCTGGAAACACATTCTCTTTGTCAAGGTGTCCACAAAGAATACCCCTACTATAGTTTCTTCAATAAATTTGCCCTCTTCAGGTTCAACTCCCTTGGGCAAGCTATGATCGATCCCTCTGATTTCAACAGCATACATACCCTGTTCAATCATCATTATTAGCTCCTCAAGCTCTATATCCTTCTTTTGTATCCTTGGCTTGATCTTGTGTTCCACTTATGAGGTACCCTTGATCAGTTCTTCATAGATCAGGCCCAGGTCTTTTACTTTCTCCATCAGCTTCTTGACATATGCCATGATAGTTTTAGCGGTCTCAGATTTGGATCTGCTCAGGGTAACAACAAGATCAACCCATTCTCTGTATCACATGCATGCAACATCAGTGGACTCATAGGCTTCCAATTCAGGACCATCGGCACCGAGCCGTGTAATTTGAAGTCTCCACTGTTTACCTTTTCTTCAGATGTGACAACCTTGACAATTGTTTCTTTGGCAAGTCTTCTGTCTGCAACATCAAAGAACTTCTTTCTTGCCATATTGTGAAAGTGGAATTGGGCTTTAGCTGATGAGGATACAGACTGTATCTTGGTCACTAAGACCTGTGAGCTCTGCTCTTTTTCACCCTCTATACCAATCACTGACTCATTAACAACATCCATCAGTTTCCTTTGAACATCCAAGGAGGGCATTTTGACTTTTCTTGCCTCCTTGGCTGCAAAGGCTTTAGCAGCTTCGGCAGGGGCAGCTTCCTTCTTCTTTTTTTCAAAAATCTCAAGCTACTCTTGTTCCCACTGATAATAGGTATCCAGTGCAAGACCCATGTCTTTGGCTTGAGCTTTGTCATATTTTAGTTGAAGGGCCTTCTGAGAGTCAGTGTCCACAGTGACTTTCCCTTTCCCTTTTGCTGCTCTGGTCAGAGCTGTTTCAGTTTCCTCCTCCTCTTCTTCTTCAGTTTCTTCCAAAATTAAGTGTCTCCTTCTGCTTGGCCTGTCCCCAGGAATAGATTTCTCCCCCTTAGATGGTGCAGGGCTTGGAGATCTAGCCTGAGTAGGCTGAGCAGCTATTTCAGAGACACTAGAAGTACCTGCAGCATCACCAATTTGTAAGTGGCCTGCTGCTTGGCCAAGTGAAGCTGATTTCTCCTTAGAGGGAGATGAATATTTCTCCCCCTTAGACTTTGTCTTCGAGGAAGATTTCCCCCCCTTTGAAGTAGATGGCACAGAGCCTTCAACATCAGGTCCGCCTGAACGAACGGATCCAACAGGCTGGGCTGCAGTAGGTTTGGTAACAGGTCTTGAACCAACCAGGCTATGCACTAAGAAAGCTAGGATGTCCTTGACCTCTGCTAACTGAGTAACACAAGTTTGAAGAGAATAGGAATGGGAAGTGGCAAAGGTTGAGAGCTGAGAAATAGCAGCCCTGTCAGTGTCAGTGAACACCAGACTTTGAAGCCGTGCAAGAGTTATTTCAAGAGACTCATGCATATCATCAAAGCCTGCTGCCATTGAGTCTGATAGAGTTACCACTAAGGTATTTAGAGATGCAAGTGTGGAGGGTAGTGTGCTAGAGCAGGTTTAAGCAATACCTGATAGCTGTTGTGAAACAGCTATCAGGCTGGACACAGGGTCATGTTGGTGAGCTAGAATTGATGAAAGGGAGGATGAGTGTTGTTGCAGCTGTGCAATGAGTGCAAGCAGCTGTGAGGAATGATCAGGCTGAGGATCAGAGGTTGGAAAGGAAGTCTTGAACAAATCAAGAAAACCTTTAAGCTGTGCAGACACGGAGTCTGCAATAATAGAAGGAAGGGAAGTCATAGATGTTTCCAAAGAACAAACTTTGTTGGACAACACAGACAGCTGGTCCTTCAAAGAAATATCTTTGGATGATGGGGGAGTATGAGTGGATTGTTTTTATTGTGTGGATGGAGATGAGTGTGAGGGAGAGGATTGAGGAGTGTAGGGGTCACTGTGGGATGGCAAAGGAACATTCGTAAGGAATTCCATTGCTTGGGCAAAGGTCATGTGACCCAGCTTGGAAGGGTCAAGAATACCTTCAGCAGTGGCTGTAACTGCTTCATGAGGTGAGGCTGTAGGGGATGGTGGCCTTTCAGATGTCACTGACATGGTAACACCTTCATCAAGACCAGGGTGGTTCCCTCAGTAGTTCCTTGGTTTATAGGCACCTCTTCATGGGGAGAGGAGATGTGCATTTCAACATCATCAGTGGTGAAAGTTGATGAAGGAATGTGCACTTGGGGAGCAGCTTCACCAGAGGGTTGTTCTATACCCTGAGGCTCATCAGCTTGGGTTGTGGGTCCTTCAGCAGATGTTTGGGATTGAACATCTGCATCATAAGAGCAGAATGAGAAGGGTGATCTGCTGGTTGGCTTGTACCAGCAGGCTTCGCACCTTGTGCCGACTCAGTAGGTGACAAGCCATCGTTATGGCCCATAAAAATAACCTTAAATCTAACTATTAGCGTAGGGAAGTAAGGGTCGAATCCGCAGGGAGCGTGTAGGTTTATTGGGGTTAATTAGCTAGTTTCTTTAGGTTTATAAAAGCGACTAAATTGTAAAATGAGTGATTTGTTTGGAATAATGATTACGACTAAAAGAAGTGGCATTTGGAAGTGTTGCTGACTTAACATTTAGGTTTCGGCATAACAAAGCTTGCACTGTCTTTTCGCACTTAGGCGCGCTGCGTGCCATTGGTAATGATTCTACTACGGTGCCACAAATTCGCAAGCTGATGGAACATGGATTAGCATTATGTCATTCCTACAAGTGGTCCCCCATCCAGGATTGGAAGAAGTGCTATATGAGGACTTCGAGATCAAATATAAGAATTATAACTAATACAACGGCAAGCAACTAACGAATTGATTAACAAGCAAACTGAAGATAACCATTTACGGGATCACTACAGCATAACTTATTACTCACTTGAATTTCATGCAACGATCACATAGACATAATTAATTGCGTAGTCAAATTAATCCTAAATACTTTAACCAATAAATCTCGGCATAGCGCTTGCAATATTACTTACTTGTCTTAATCCCTAAACTAATGGACTCTACACAAGTAATAATACCACTATGAACTATCTTGCTTTTACCAAGCAAACCATTAACTCATGATAATAACTGAATGTTTATAATGTGCATTACACATAAAGTATTCAAGAAACACAAAATACATCAAAACATAAAGTGAAATTCAAGAATATAAAACTTAACCATATAGTGGTTATAGTGGTTTATCCTCTGCAAATGGCTATAGTGGTTTATCCGCTCATCGTGTGCTCTTTACCAAGAATGGTTGGAGACATCGTCATAGGTTCAAACAGGTGCAATCCACCTTCTTTGTAATCGGATCGTGAATCAACTCCGGCAGGGCTTTGCCGCTTTTTTCAACACTTCGGGGACTCCATCAAAACGGCTGCAAATGACCTCTATTTATGGAGGATGTGAAAATTAGGTTCTTGGGCTCAAAAACGCGTCTGCAGGGTTTTTGCACCGTAGGGGCGTAGCCCTGCGCCCCCCCCTGGCGCCCGGGGGTACGCAAGCCTGCGCTGGAACTGATCTGGAACTTAAAATCTTTTGTTTTGGAGTGTAAGGGGTATAGACCTGGGGCGTAGCCCTACTCCCCGTCCTGCTCGGTTTACGCTGAATTTTCTCGTCTTGCTTTGAAATGACTTCCGGACCCTGAAACACAAATATGATGTAAAAATATGATAGTTACGAGGTAAACGTGCATATATAAGCCTTTAAAACTAATGAAAACACACAATAATATAGTCCTATCAAACCTCCCCAACTTAACTCTTGATCGTCCCCGAGCAAGCCTTAGAATCAGATTTAACTATGTACCGATTTGTATTAGCAGTGTGTTCAGTAAGTCTAGGTTAAGTCAGCCTTCACAATAATACATTAAGATTTTTTAAGTAAGTTAAAGAACATTTTCGGTTAAATTACATTTTCTCTAAGCTATTATAATGCATCTCACTTTTGGAAATTACCTTTTTAGCTCAAGGTTACAAGCTTAAAACATGTGGGTCTTTCGACCATCTTTTCCCTCTATGCATGTATACGACAAATATTAATTTTGATTACCAAGCTTATATATATAGAGAGATATTTTCTTTATACTCGAGTTTTTATCATAGCTTTTTTAGTTGGTCCATGTAGCGGGCCGCTCCCAAACCAGATGGCTTTAGGGGATTAGGCATGAATGGTACCCCGTAGGACTTAATTTCCCGAACCAACTAGGCTACCCTCGAATCTTTTGAGGCTAAAAACATGATTAAGCTCTCCCCATTGTTGCATGAGTTTTCCAAAATTTTTTGACACATTATTTTCATTTAAGCACAAATGCACATTAACTTACTTGAACTCAACTTACATTAAAATGTTAACTATTTATACGACTCTTAACATTATTCTAGAATTCCAAAATAACACTAACTAATTCTGGGTACAATTTTCTATGTATCATCATTTTCCACGGCCTGATCGGCAAACAAGAACCATTGGGGAAATTCAAAAGACTGCATTGCACTAAGCATCTCATTTAACAGGAGTCGGCATATGAAAATAAAACACACTCAATTACTGAAATAAAATAACAAAAATTAAAAATCTAACCCAAACAAGCAACCCTAAATATGATAAATGTGAAGAGCAAGGAACGATGGTACCTGATCATTGTTAAGGAGGAGGAGGACCAAGGATACTATTTAAGACGTTACCGGCCTGAAAATCCTCGTGATGTCGAACCCCCTCTCAATATGTCAAGTTCTGCTGTTCATGATATCTCGTAGCTCTCTGCCCAGGTGGTTAAATTCAGTCTAAATAAAACAATTTTGTGTAGGCTCATTAGATCAACTTTTCATAGAACCTACCCTCCCCAACTTAGACCAATGTGACGTCCTCGTCACATAAAAACACATATAATGAGCAGACAAAGAACACAATCACATTCTTAATAAAATTCTTTGCTTATTTGGGATAGATGAATCTAAAAATACTAAAGTAAAAAATAAAAGTCAAAGAAAACTTAAGTCTAGAAACAACTAAAATTGGATTGGAAATCCTCCCCAACTTAGTTGGTGACACTAACATTTAGCTAAAACAAATAAATAATTAAAACTATCCACCTTTTCGTAGGGAATCACGATCGCACTTAGCACATGCAACAATCCGTTAAACCCCTCGGTATCCCGAGTGGACGAGTGTTGTCTTGTGAGGGTTTCCAGAAACACACCCACAAAGTTCTCTGGGTTGCCTCCTAGGAAGCGCTAAGTTTTACGTCTTCAACCAGGCGTACTACTCCTATACTAGTCTAACTATGTTTGGGATCTTCTAACCTGATTAGTTCAGAGACTAGCATATTATTGGTGACCCATAACTTTAACCTGTGTCTAATGGAAACCAGGGTATTCTGAAAATTGATAATATTTGTTCATCAGGGAAGGAGTCTCTAATGTGATCAGTTAAATCTAATGGAAGAATTGGGAGTCTGGACAGTTGGTCGGTAACAACATTCTCAATCCAACCTGCTGCCTCTTTATATTTTAGTAACACTTGTAGTAGAGCTTTTTCTTGTGCCTTGGTCAGATCAGATGAAATAATGACAGGAAGGGTGTCATTCTGACCTAAGAAGGCATACTTTAAATGAACAGGGTAGGTTTATAATGCTAGAACGGGTGGTAGTTCTATTGAAGGCCTTGCAGATTGAAGCAAATCAGTTGGTTTTTTTAGTCTTATGGGTCCACGGTGGGTGTTTAGGTCCCAGTGTGGGATCTATGATTGCCTCAAGCTCATTGCATTTATCAAATTTCATCTGAGCAGTGTCGTGCTCATCAAAGAATAATTCGGTGGTATCCTTGGCATTGATTGGTGAACCGTGTTGCTGTGCAAGCTCATCCACCGCGTTTATCATGTAACATTCTGAATTGGTTGAAGCAGCAGTGGAAGTGTTGAACACATTTAATTACAGCTTACTATTTCCAAAAGCAATATCTACAGCCCCCGTTCTACAATTGATTTTAGCATTAATAGTGGCTAAGAATGGTCTGCCTAAGATGATGGCTGGTTTTCTCCAAAAGAACTCTATGTATCTAAGACTAAGAAGTCGACCGGATAGTAGAAATCTTCTACTTTTACTATAACATCCGATAAGATACCCCTTGGATATTTCGTTGAACGATCTGCCAGTTGTAGAATAATGTCAGTGGTTTGAAACTGGCCTAGATCATGCTTGTCAAACAAATTCCTAGGTAAAATATTTACACTGGCTCCAAGGTCGTGTAATGCTTTTTTAATTTGCACATTGCCAATTGTCACTGGAATCAAAGGTGATCCAGGATATTTCAGCATTGGTGGCAAGGAATTAGATATCACTGCACTCACTTGCTCAATTAAATTGATCTGCTTGGAAAACAAGACCTTGAACTTTCTTTTCTGCGTGCAGAGATCTTTTAGAAATTTTGCATAAGAGGGTACTTGTTGAATTGCCTTGACCAATGGGATATTGATCTTGACCTGATTGATTAGGTCCCACAAATCCTCGGGTTGTGGATCTCTCTTACCATATGGAGAAGATTTTTTATTTTCTAAAGTAGCGGGTAAGGAGGAGGAGCTGTGGTGTCCTAATCCTTAACCGCCTCTCCAAATTTGGGAGTTGGGATATCTGCCTTGATTTGTTCCTTGAAAATAACTTTCTTAGAACCTTCCTTCTTCTTAGGATCCTCTGTCTCTTCGTACACGACCTCAGTGTTAGTGTCTTCTTCTACTTCTTGTTCCTTTGGCATCTCGATCTTATTATCCACCTTTCTACCACTTCTCAGAGTAGTCACCCTAGATACTTCATTCACTTCATGCTACTTCTCTTTGCTGTGTGCGTGCGAAGGGTTTAGAACAGTGTTACTCGGAAGCTTTCCTTCCTCTCGTCTTTTGAGCGATTCGGCTATCTGACCCATTTGGCGACTCAGCATCTTGTTAAAGCCGATTTTTGCTTCTTGAATTCCGCAAACTCCAAAAATTGTGAAGAACTCGTATTCGTCTCCATATGAAAGTAAGGTTGATCACGTTGGTTCGGATTGTATTATCTCTCATCCTTAGCTGCTGAAGTTGAACCATATTGATATTCCCTTCGTGGTAGTTCATACATTGGTTTAGATTGATGATCGGTAGGCTGATCATTTTTCCATCGAGAATTAGGATGATTTCTCCATCCCGTATTATATGTTTTTGAAAACGGGTTATCCCTCTCCCAATGCGCTCTGAAACCGTATACTTCGTTAGCATATTTCTTAGTGGGTTGCACTTGAGGACATGCTTCAGAAAGATGAGATGGATCTCAGCACATTAAACAATTAACTGATGCATCAATGTTTTGGCTAAAACCCTTTATCAGTTGATCTATCTTCTTTCCGAGTTCTGATATTTCACTCTTTACTTCACGTTTGCAGGCATTGTCTATACCCATCACTTGAACTCCGATATTATTCTCGGAACCGGCTTGAACTTTGATACCTTTATTGAGTTGATTTAGTAATTTCCAAGCCTCGTCATCTTCTTTAGGTAAGAAGGTGCCACCAGTAGCGGTGGTGATCATGTTCCGGCTTTCTTGACACACACCATCAATGAAAGTTTTGACAAGCATCCATTTTGGAACTTCGTGGTATGGACAAGCTCTTAGCAATTTGTTCATCCAATCAAATGTCTTGTAGAATTGTTCACTAGGTTTTTGTCTAAAACTGGTGATCTCTTTCGTTTTTCAGTGGTTTTACTTATGGGGTAATACTCACTGAGAAATTTGCGCTTCATTTGATCCCAGGTCGTGATGCTATTGGTGGGTAGCGACACAAACCAATTTTTGGCCTTTTCTATTAAAGAAAAAGGCAATTATCGAAGTTTTAAACCGTCGGTGGTTATATCTCAAACATGATTTGCTTTACAAATAGCCGTGAATTCAGCTAAATGTTCGTAGGGTTCCTCACTAGGCATTCCTCTAAATATGGGAAGAATTTGGAATAATTGAGGTCGAACTTCGGGTTCGTTCTCATTTTTCGGATATCAAATAGGTGAGTGGTTGGGCACATCACCAGGGCGATAATGTGACTCGACAGTCCTTCTCATTTGTTCACCCATTTCGACAATTAAAGGCTTTAGTATTTCAGCTTCAAGATTTCTCGCTAGATTCGGTTCGTCGAAAATTGGAACTTCTTCATCTTGATTAATTACATCCTCCGCGCACCTTAGATTACTATTGTACTTCAGTACTTAGTTAACTAATTATTATTATTTTGTTTATTTTTTATATATATATATATATTTTTTTTAATTTTTATTTTTTTTTGTTTTTTGTGGTAAAAGTAGAGTAGCTACAATTACCTTTTTTATGATGATTTTTTTTTTGGTTTTAATACTTAGAAAGGAAAATACGGAATTAACTAAAAATAGGGTATTAACCTAAACTAAGGCAAAACTAACTTACTAGCCCTAACAAGCGCTTACCACTCCCCGACAACGGCGCCAAAATCTGACGAGCCGTCGTTGGGGCCCGTAGAAATAAACTTAAATCTAACTATTAGCGTAGGGAAGTAATGGTCGAATCCGTAGGGAGCGTGTAGGTTTATTAGGGTTAATTAGTTAGTTTCTTTAGGTTTATAAAAGCGATTAGATTGTGAAACGAATAATTTGTTAGGAATAATGATTACGACTAAATTATAACTAAAACAACGACAACCAACTAACGAATTGATTAACAAAAAAATTGAAGATAACCATTTAGTGGATCACTACGACATAAGTTGTTACTCGAATTTCATGCAACAATCACATAGACATAATCAAATGCGTAGTCAAATTAATCATAAATACTTTAACCAATAAATCTCGGCATAGCGCATGCAATATGCATTACTTGTCTTAATCCCTAAACTAATGGACTCGGCTCAAATAATAATACCACTATGAACTGTCTTACTTTTACCAATCAAACCATTTACTAATAATAATGACCGAATGTTTATCATTTGCATTACACATAAAGTATTAAAGAAACACAAAATACATCAAAACATTAAGTGAAATTCAAGAATGTAAAACTTAGCCGTAGATCCTCCGCAAACAGCTATGGTGGTTTAGCCGCTCAACATAGGCTCGAACGGGTGCAATCCACCGTATTCGTAATCGGATCGTGAATCAACTCTGGCAGGGCTTCACCCGCTTTTTTCAACACTTCAGGGGCTCCCCCAAAACGGCTGCAAATGACCTCTATTTATAGAGAATGTGAAAATTAGGGTTTTGGGCTCAAAAATGCGTCTGTAGGGTTTTTGCACCACAGGAGCGTAGCCCTGCGCCCGGGGGTATGCCAGCTTGCGCTGGAACTGATCTGGAACTTAAAAGTTTTCTGTTTTGGAGCGTGCGCGGGCGGAGACCTGCTCGATTCGCGCTGAATTTTCTTGTGGTGCTTTGAAATGACTTCCGGACCCTGAAACACAAATACGATGTAAAAATATGATAGTTACGAAGTAAACGTGCATATATGAGCCATTAAAACTATTGAAAACATACAATAATACAGTCCTATCAGTAGGTGTAGAAGAAATATGAGGGGGGAACTGTGTGGACTCAGTGTGGAGTGGAGAGTGCTCTTGTCTTTTAATGTCTTCAGCCTGCTGAGAGGCTTGGACAGTTGATGTGGCTTACTCCTTATGTATAACTGGTTCCTTTTGTGAGGAACCAAAGGGCTCAGGCTGACCCAGGGTTAACTCATTGTGGAGAGAGGCAGGCTCCACATTGGCTGCTCCTTCTCCTAAAATAGGAGAAGGAGATGCAGCAGGTGTTGTCTCTTTTTTAACTGACTCATGTTGAGAGGGGTCAGAGGGGCTTGTTTGAGTGGTGGAGGTTTTCTTTTTGGCTAAGGATTTCTTTCTTAGCCTGGAGTACATTAAGAGAGAGGATGAAGAAGATGGATGTTATGGAGAGGTGTTATGGTGTTCTGTTTGGACTGGTGGGGAGACTGGGCTAGAAACAAGAGGTTGAACCTGTTCCATAGTCTCAGGTGCCACAGAGGCACTAGCCACAAAGGCTTCAGGTTCAACAAATAAACCAGGGTGACTAGCCTGCTCCCACTTAGCCATTGAGGCTGAGGGTGCTGAGTTTGCTGTTTTAGCCTTCTTGGTGACAGGCCTAACTTCACTGGTCTTCAAGGCACGTTTTGACATTGTAGATAGTGATTTGGATTTTCCAGTGAGAGCAATGGCTGGATCCACCTCCTGAGTAGAAGGTCCTTCCACCAAACCAAGCAACCTCCTCATTGGAGTTCCTAGAGAAAGGTTCATCATCAAGAATTGGAGTGTAAAATACCATGTTCCCTATGACAGGAAACACCATAGTAGTCAGGTAAGGCTGAGAGTTGTAGAGTTTCTCACCACAAACATGCTTGAAGATGAGGCTACTGGGATATCTAACAGTGGTTAGATGTTGTTCCTGCTCCACTAAGTTCCTCAGATTTAGGAAAATCCATTTGGCCATGTTAAGAGTAATCCCGTCTACAAACTGTAGGGCTATTGGAATTTCATCCCTGCTAAGCTGGTCGAAGGAACCAACTTTGCAACTTAAGCTCATCACCAGTTAGGCGAACGGAAAGCTGTAAGTTGGGGAGAGGTCCCTCGTGAACAAGGTTGCACCCACCTTTGGTTCTGCTACACCACAGCAGCGTAGCAGATTGCCCATCTGTTCATTCTCTGGCTGTGGCTTGTCATACATTTCAGCAACTGGAAGGTGGAGTACTTCCCAAAGAAGAGCAGTCGTAATCTCAATAGTTTTAGTGGTGTTGAGAATGGTTCCCCTGATTGTTTTGATAGCAGGATCATAGGAGCATGTACCAAAACTCATGGACCATCTCCTGGATCATGACACCAGGGGAGGCAGTCATAGCATAGTGAAGGTGATGAGCTTTCAAAAAATCCACCATTTCTTCATAACCTTTCCGAATGTAGTTTTTGGGAATGGTTTAGTTGGTAATGTAGTTGGTGGGTTTGATTGTTAGCATGGTGTTGATAGAGGGGTGCTTTTCAAGGTCATCACCAAGAAACACTGGAACAACGAGGTTATTTTAGGAGGCCATTTGTGAAAGTAGGAGTGATGCATGATTTCTGGACACTTAGGCCTCATTTGTTTTTCATTCAGAGCCTCTTAAAAACATCTGAAGTCTGAAGTTCAGATCTATAATAAATTAAGATTGTTTGTTTTAATTCAAACTTAAGAGGTTGAAACCTCTAAATTTTCCTCTGAGTTTTAAGAGGATGAGAGTTATCTGAATTAAAATTAAGAGTCTCTTAATTTCAGATCTTAAGACCTCCTCTTAATTTCAGACGTGGTTTTCAGACTTCAGACATTTAACCTCTTAAAAAACAAATACCATCTTAGTCTTTTGGGGTTTTTCAGATGGTTATGGAAGCAGTAAGGAAGAAGAAGATGAAACAGTGATTTGGATATTTATTAGATTTGAATGTGAGTGAGTAGGAGAGAGAAAGGTTTGAGCGGTTGATTTGAAATGTTACTAACGGAACACGGAACGGTTTACCACGTCAGCACGTTTGTCAGACCAACTTGACCTTTTTAACCACTAACACACGTAACACACATTATCCACAGGTAATTAAGATAAATAAATACATAATTTAAGTAACTTAAATGTGAAGTAATGTTAATTAAAAACTGATGTTCTAAACTGTTGTTTAAACCTGTGATGAAAGAGTTTCTTCAAACACTGACCATTCTGCAAGCTATTTATGAAACCTATGCAGCTATATGAGAACTTGTGAAACCTGTTTAATAGCTAAACAGGTTACAAGGATTTTCCTTGTATGACAGATAACATATTGAGCAGGTTGTAGATTTGAATAACAGGACAGGTTTGAGAATAAAACTGATTTTGTCAAACATGTTACATGTCAAACCTATTCAAATTTTCAGAAACTGGCTAAGTACAGAGCAGATAAAACCTGTTCTGTCTAAGTTGTTATGTAAAATTTTAGCAGATTTGATAAAGTGACTTTTGAACATCATGGACAGTTAGTCAATTTTATTTAACATACCCAGCTTGTTTACAAGGTAATTAAACCTGTTTTCATCAAGAGGTTTGGTGAAAATGTCTGCAAGCTGTTCTTTTGTGGAAACAAAAGTTACCTCCACATTACCTTTTTGGATGTGATCCCTTATGAAGTGATGTCTGACCTCAATATGCTTTGTTCGAGAGTGGAATACTGGATTATTGGAGATAGCTATGGCACTTGTATTGTCACACAGAATAGGAATTTCCCTATTTACAAGGCCGTAATCCTCAAGCTGATGCTGCATCCATAGAATCTATCCACAGCAGCTTCCAGCAGCAATGTACTCAGCTTTAGCAGTAGAATTAGAAACATAATTCTGCTTCTTGCTGCACCAACTGATCAACTTTCCACCAAGAAATTGACATCCACTTGTTGTGCTCTTTCTGTCTAGCCTGCAACCTGCAAAATCAGAATCTGAATAGCCTATTAGTTCAAAGCTAGAGTCCTTGGGATACCACCGTTTAGGTATCTAAAGATCCTTTTTACAGCAGCTAGATGTGATTCCTTTGGATCAGCTTGAAACCTAGCACACAAACAGGTAGCAAACATAATATCAGGTCTACTAGCAGTTAAGTATAGAAAGCTCCCAATCATGCCTCTGTAAGCTGTTATTGAAACAGCTTTGCCACAGGCATCAACATCCAATTTAACATTGGTTGCCATCAGGGTTTTGATGGGAGAACATTGATCAAAGTTAAACTTTTTCAGTAGATCTAATGTATACTTTCTTTGATTTATGAAAATTCCATTTGAGGTTTGATTAACCTGTAATCCTAGAAAGAAATTAAGTTCACCCATCATGCTCATTTCATATTTAGATTTCATGAGCAGTGAAAAATTCTTGCATAACTGTTCATAAGTAGAACCAAATATTATGTCATCCACATAATTTGAACAAGCATAATATCAGTTTTCACTTTCTTTATGAACAAGGTAGTATCCACTATACCTCTAGAATAGCCATTGCTCATAAGGAAATCAGTAAGAGTATCATACTAGGCTCTACGGGCTTGTTTCAGACCATAGAGAGAGCTTTGTCCAACTTATAGACAAAACCTGGATGTTGTTCATTTTCAAAACCTGGAGGCTGCTTGACATATACCTCTTCTTGCAGCTTTCCATTAAAAAATGCACTCTTTATATCCATTTGAAATGCCTTCATAATCTTGTGGGCAGCATAGGCTAGAAACAAACGAATTGCTTCTAACCTGGCACCAGGAGCAAATGTTTCATCTTAATCTATGCCTTATTCTTGCCTATACCCTTGAGCAACTAGTCTTTCGTTGTTTCTTATGACATGACCTCGCTCATCCATCTTAGTTTTGAAAACCCATTTGGTGCCAATTATGGTTTTACCTTTAGGTACAGGGACAAGCTTCCATACTTTATTTCTCTCAAACTGATTGAGTTCTTCTTGCATGGCAATGATCCAGTTGGCATCTTTAAGTGCATCGTCTACTTTCTTTGGCTCCATTACGGATACAAAACTTTAAAACATGCAAAAGTTTCCAAGATGGTCCCACCTTGTTTGCACACCTTTGTTGATGTCACCAATTATTTGATCATTGGGGTGACACCTGATCCACTTAGGATCATGCTTCAATGAAGATTCTTCTGATTCAGCTTCATTCTCACCAGGTCTTATAGAACCGTTTTCAAGATTTTCAGACACACTGATTTCTTGAGCCTGTTCACTTGTTGAGAATGAGCTATTATTGTTGAACACATTAACTGAGGATTCAGGAAAATCAGCATTGATTGGTTCTGGACATGGTACATTGACTATATCAGTACACTTATTCACACAGGGTGTCCCAACGTAATCATCATCATGTCCATTGTTGTTAACATGTTCCACTCTGGATGATGTGCAAGCTTTTGAGTCCTTTTCTTCATCATTAGAATGCATAAGATCATAAAAACTGAAATCTGTTAGACCTTAATTTCAATCATGTGGAATTTATATTGTAATAATTAATTAGTTTTATTTCCATGTAATTTATTTCAAGTATTTTCTTTTTATTGTAATTTACTTTAGAAGTCTTAGAAGTTAAGGGGGCTGTTTTGTAATTCTCTGAAACCTGATTTAATGACGTAAGGGAAACCCAACCTAGGGTTTCCCACAAGATTTGGAATTATTCACACACAGCAAAATACAGCTGCCGCTTTTCCCTGACATATTTCTCTCAATATTCATATCGATAATATAGTGAAATCATTCTTATTGTGTTGGAGTTTGTGCTGAAATCATATTACAGAGTGCTGATTATCTTTGGGACATTTACAACAATTGGTATCAGAGTCGGAGGAGAGGATTTCAACTGATTTGGAGTTTTCTTCTTCGGTGTTCTTCGTCAAAATCATTGGTTTTGCTTCTAAGTCCTTCTAAATATTATGTTTTTCTGTTTTTATCTGTTTTATAATCATCTAATATTCCTCTTATACTGATTCTGAGCCTTTCTAGTTCAATCTGTACCTGTTTTAATCGATTATTTGCTGAAATATGTTTTCTGATATTTGGGTTTTTTATTCTTGGTTTTGGTTCAAAATTCCCAGATTTTTAGGTGTTTTGGTTAATAGTTATTTACAAAAAGTGTGTTAAAATTAATCCAAACATTTAGAAATTATTTCAGGCTTTAAACTACATTTTAATATATATAATGAAAATCTAGAATTATTCAACTGTTAAAATTCGGACCATCTCGGACCTAAATTCGGATCACATCTCGGATCTTTTTCAGACCAATTCGTACCAAACTTAACCTATTTCGGACCAAATCTCGGACCCATCCGATATTCGGTTGATATGAAATTGTGTTAAAACATTTTTCGGGTGCCTAAAATTGCTTGTTCTTCATTTTTCACATTTTTGAAAACCAACTCGGACCATCCGAAATTCGGATCATCAACCGAATTCAGATCACCAGAGTTGCATTTATTCTAAGTTCCCATATGAGATACTATTGTTCGTCTGGATTTCGATCCACCCGAGTTTTCTTTCATCCGAGTTACATTTCACCAGACTTACTGTCTTTCATCCGAAATTCATCCATCCGAGTTCTGTTCATCCGAGATACTGTTCATCCGTGTTATTGTTCACCCGAATTCGGCTCATCCGAAATTCGGTACCTGTTCAGCGGAAATTCTGTTTCCCCTTCAAAAGATCTTCATTTTTAATCAGCACTATTCATCATCTCTCGAGAAGCACTTGTTCTTGGATTAGAGAACATACCGCCTGTTCTCTATCCAGATGAGTTTGAACAATGGAAGCAACGGTTTCTGAAATTCCTTGGCATGCAATCCATGGGAAATCTGCTACTTCAATCTTTAACCATAGGACCGGTTGTCTATCACCGGGAATTACCTGCAAGGCCAGATGCTGATCCTCCAGTCCCAGCATCAATGACTATTCGTGAACCCTCAACTAAAGTAGAGAGGGATAGACAACAAGCTCATAAAAGGGCAGAGTATTTCATCTACCATGCTCTCCCTACTGAAATCCTGGTTGGAGTTAACAACAAGTTGTCAGCCAAAGAGATGTGGGATGAATTAGAGATGCAAATGCTTGGGGCGGATTTAGATGACAAGCCAAAAGTCGAGGAAGCTAAGGCCAAATTCACTGAGTTTCGGGCCAAAGATGGGGAATCTCTTCAAGGTACCTTCACGAGGTTCTGTGCAGTTATGAATGAGCTGAACAAGCTGCACATTAAAAAGGATAAAGATGATATCAATATCCAGTTCCTTTCCTCTTTGGCTCAAGGATGGCAAATCGCAAGTCGAGCTGCCAAACGTGTTCTGGATATTCCAAATGTCTCGATTAACGTGGTTTCCATAGAACTTAAGAAGTATCAAGGAGATGTTGATCAGCATAAACAGATGGTGAACATGTTGGCTTCCCTGTTATTATCATCCAACTCAGGCACCAAACCCGCTGACTCTTCAGCCCTGCTCTCCAGCAACACAATCCCCATTGAACTTCCACCGAACCCATCTCTAACGCATCACTACAGTCAACGTTCATCATCGTCTCAATGCAGATACGTATCAACACCGCATGAGCCATATGACGAAGAAGAGGCAACCATACAAGAACAAATTGCCTTGTGGTCAAATCGTCTTCAACTAAGACATTTTTCTCAAAACAAGACAAACAACCAACTTCGTTATGACACTGGCCCTCGAAGGTATCCTGAGGACAGAAGGGATGAGAGGTGATATGAGAGGAAAGATGATTGGAGACGAGATGATAGAAACGATAGGGGATGTGATGACTGGAATCGCAATGATCGGGATGATAGGAGGTTTGATGAGAGGAGAGATGACCGAAGAGATAGACGTGATGAAAGAAGAGACTATCGAGATCATCGACGTTATGAAAGGCGTGATGATCGAAGAGACAATAGGAGAGATTACAATCGTCAGGATGATAGATGTGATGATAGCCGCGAACCCCGCCGAGCTGACAAAAGGCCGGCTGAGAGAAGTAAGGATAGGCCTAGAGCTGATGAGCCTAAGGCAAATGATGAGCGTCTGTGCTACAAATGTGGGAAACCGGGCCACTTTTCTCGGGAATGTAAAAATCAGTTTGAGCGGGATATCGGGTATTATCAGAGGAAGCTGGAAGCTCTGAAGAAACGATCTGATGCTATGGCCCTCGTTGCTCAAGAAGACTATTGGGGTGACGTTGACTCTGACGAGGAAGAGGATAGGGGCAGGAATTGCTACATGGTTGACCGCATTGGGCTGGCTGATTATACAACTACTTCCAATTCAGAATCAGACACGACTGTCAAGGGGGAGACAAAGCAAGATCCAACAGCCTGTCTGATGGCCAAGTCCAGGGATTCTGAATGCTCCACGTCAGATTCAGAGGCACATGAGGTACATTCCTTTTACATTCACGAGTCTGTAAATAATTTATCTGTACAAAATGAATGTAACTTGCACACACAAATACTTGAGCTAGAAGCTAGGTTTAATGCTGAAAAAGAAAAGTGTGTCAAGGCTGAACACCAAGCCCAATCCTTAAAAGAAAATCTAATGTATATGAAAAGAAGTGGCAAAACAATCATGAGGTGATAAAGAAAATGATAAGTGAAAAAGTAGATGTTGAGGATAGGAATACTTACTTTGAGAGTTGGATGGATAAAATCTGAGACGTCCTTGATAATTTGATGATATAATTGTAGCAATCACCAGGATCGACAAACAACCCAATGAGTATCATAATAATTGAAATTGAGTACTTAAATCAGAATTAAGCAAATCTACACTAAAGCAATGAAAGTAAATGTCTACAGTGTTTAAGTCTAGCTATTACATCATCATAATTGTTTAAAAGTAACAAATTCCCAGCCCCAAAGCTACATCGTCCATGTACCAATTAGCTTCTAAGGTCACCGAGATAAGAATTTGATTGCTTAAGATGAAGGTCCAGCTACACTTTTGCCTTTGCCTGAAACAATGTGAGTCAATAGTAAGCTAAATGCTTAGTGAGATAACAGATTATGCATACAACAAATATTTCTTTACAAACAATGCTTAACCATGGGCAGTGTAAGCCCCATGTATGTGTGTACAGGCAGTGAAAGCCTCAATGTGTGTGAAAACCATGCAGTGCAAGCATGGGTTGGCAGTTCAATATGCTGATCGGGGATGTGCCGAACCTGATGGGATACGAGTGGGATGATCAGTCCCCGACAGTGGCCTGCTGTCAGCCCCAGTCCAGGTCGCATCAGATTATGAAGTAATGATCATGCAGTGCAAGCATGATGTAAATAGATTCACTTTCAAATGAACGCAAGCTACATGTGTGTTTCATGTCAAGTACGAGTGTGCATCATAACAACAAATCATTTCATGAGTGCCAAATGAAGTATATGAACAACGTGAACATGCCATTGAATGTATAAACATGAATGCAAAAACAATAAATGTTCGAATGATAATCTGTTACTCACAGTGATTGGTATAGTGTGACTTGTCTCTGAATCAATGTGTGTTTTGATAACACCACAATGATCTGTAATGTAAGTGTAATAGTGAATTTGTGTCAGTAATTGCTTAAAAATTGTATTCTGTAATATTAAATGTAATTGGGTTCTGATTTCGGACCACATCCGGATTCGGATGGTCCGAATTGTAATTGGTCCGAATTTGGGTCTCTGGTCCGAATTTGGTGGATCCGAAATGGGTGATCCGGATTTGGTCTTGATCCGAAATTGACTAGGTCCGAAATGGGTATGGGATCCGAAATATGCTAGTGTCCGAATTCACTGTGGATCCGAAATTATGTTGGTCCGAAATAGGTGATCCGAATTCGGATGGATCATCATCCGAGTTCATACTTAGAAATTTTTCTAATATTTTCCAGAATTATGTTTTTGACCATTTTTGCATGTTTTTGAGTCTATTACTGTAAATGTGAACTTATATGCTATCATTTAACTTATATCATCATATTTGTACACCAAAACAACCCATTTGTGTCCATTTTTCTACATGTCTCGAAGAACACACACACTAAAACACACACTTAATTTCCAAAATCATACTTAAACTTCGAATCTGATTCTGAATTTTTGTATACAACAACATACATGCTTGACTTAAAGATTGCAACCATAAATTCCATCATGCATTAACAATTGCTACTTTAATCTTAGAAATCGGTTCACTTTAAAACGAACCAAAAACATCATAAATTCGAAAGATTGAATGATATTTACCTCGAATCGTATGTTGCAACTGTTATAGTTCCTAACTTGCAACTTGTTTCCAGATTTTGCACTTGAAATTTGTTGAATTCTTGTGTTTTCTTGGATGGAGCCGAGAGGAAGAGAGAGTAGAGAGAGAAACCGGTTTTAGAGAGAGAGTGTAGTGAGAGAGTGAAGTGTGAAAAATGAAAGGGTTCTCCCTTTTTATCTCTATTTTGGCTCAATTGCATATTGTACCCTTCAACTTCGTATTTTCTACTTTAACTGATATAATGATCAAAATAACTTAAATTGTAGTAATAATTCATTAATACCATCATTAAGTCCAAATACTTGTAAATTACATATAATTAAAAATTGGGATGTTACAGCATGGGCTCCACCACGCCTATACTTCGTCCGCGAAGTCATGCTGCGCTAAACAAACTTGGGTACTTAGTCTTCATGTCCTCTTCTGATTCCCAAGTGTGATTAGCTCCCCGATGATGCTTCCACTTGACCAGCACCATCCTGATCTCTTTGTTCCGTAGCGTTTTGACTTTTGTCTCCAAAATGCATTCCGGTTCATCAACGAACCTTAGGCGTTCGTCAACCTTAATGTCCGAGTGATCAGTCCATGGTTCCCTCTCGGGCACCAGACTCTTTCTTAAGTATCCTACGTGGAAGACCGGGTGAACTCCTGATAACTCTTCCGGCAAGTCCAAGTGATAGGACTGATTCCCAATTCTTTCTAGTATCTTGAAGGGTCCTATGAATCGAGGCGATAGCTTTCCTCGCTTTACGAATCTTGTAACTCCCTTCATCGGAGAAACTTTTAAGTATACCCAAACTCTGCCGTAAACTCCTTTCAGTCCAGTTCCATCGTCTTGCATTAATGGCAACTGAATCCTGACATTTTCGTCTTTTACATTCTCCTCCTTTAAGGCCTGCAACTGAGCAGCCCTTACATCGTCTATGATAGTGGACGTCAGTATTGTGGAAGTCAAGGCATAGCAGTATGCCTTGCAGTACGCTTTCCTGCTTAGGGCATCGGCCACTACGTTGGCCTTCGCTGGATGATAGAGAATCTCACAGTCGTAATCTTTTATCAGCTCCATTGACCTTCTTTGCCTCATATTCAAGTCCTTCTGACTGAATATGTACTTTAAACTCTTGTGATCGGTGTAGAGCTGACACTTGGTTTCGTACAAATAGTGTCTCCATAACTTGAGAGCGAAGGTCACAGCAGTTAGCTCTAGATCATGAGTAGAGTAATCTTTCTCATGTGGTTTGAGTTGTCTAGAAGCATAAGCTATGACGTTTCCTCTTTGCATTAGTACCGCACCCAAACCCGTGCCTGATGCATCTGTATAGACAACAAATTCTTCGTTCCCTTCAGGCAGGGCTAACACCGGTGCTTCACTTAGCAATTTCTTCAATTCATCAAAGGCTACTTGCTGTTCTTCTTTCCAAAAGAAAGTAGCATTCTTGCGAGTAAGCTTTGTTAGCGGAACGGCGATCTTTGAGAAGTCTTTGATGAATCGGCGGTAGTAACCAGCCAATCCCAGAAAACTGCGAATTTCTGAGGCGTTGCGGGGTGATTCCCAGTTCTGGATAGCTTCGATCTTTGCAGGATCAACAGCAATCCCAGCACCAGATATCACGTGCCCCAAGAATTGGATCTGAATTGATTGTTTAAGAGGTACAAGTTAATAAAATAATTTATGATTGAGTATAAGGATCATGAAATTGTTTCAAACGTTGAGACGTACCTGCCTCAACCAGAACTCACACTTCGAGAATTTGGCATAAAGTCGCTCTTTGCGTAGCAAGTTGCATGATCCTCTTCGGTTTTTGAATAAATGAGAATGTCATCGATGAACACGATGACCGATTTGTCGAGCATTGGCCGGCAGACTCGATTCATGAGATCCATGAAAGCAGCCGGCGCATTTGTGAGACCAAACGGCATTACCAGAAACTCGTAGTGTCCGTAACGAGTTATGAAAGCCGTCTTTGGAATGTCATCAGGGTGTACTTTGAGTTGGTGATAACCCGAACGAAGATCAATCTTTGAGAAGTAGCTTGCGCCTTGTAACTGGTCGAAGAGATCATCAATCCGGGGCAATGGATACTTGTTCTTGATTGTGACTTTGTTGAGTTCCCGGTAGTCGATGCACATACGTAATGTGCCATCCTTCTTCTTGACGAATAGAACAGGAGCGCCCCAAGGAGATGAACTTGGGCGGATAAAGCCTTTGTCAAGTAGCTCCTGTAACTGCTTCATCATTTCCTGCATTTTTGCAGGAGCTAAACGGTACGGAGCCTTTGCTATTGGAACAGCTCCAGGAATGAGGTCAATGCGGAATTCCCACTTGGCGATCAGGTGGCAATCCCGAGATATCTTCTGGAAAGACATCTGGATATTCAGAAACAACGGGAACGGTAGAAGGAGATTGAACTTCAGCCTTTGCATCGACAGCGTAGGCTAAGTAAGCTGAACAACCCTTGGCAACGTGCTTTCGGGCTTTTGCAATTGAAATAAGGCATAAGTCGCCTTTGTGTCTATCACCATAAATGCATATGTCTCGGCCCTCGGGAGTGGTAATCTTGATCATTCTTTTCTTGCAAACGATTTGGGCCTCGTTATGAACTAACCAGTCCATGCCTACTATGTTATCGAATTCTCCGAACTCCATAGGGATCAGATCTATATTGAATACTACGTCTTCTACCAATAATGTACAATTCCTATACACTTTGTCTGCTTTTACTAACATATTGCTAGCAGTCTCTATGTCAAGTACAAATTGCAGTTTGGAAGTTGGCATGTTAAATTGACGAGCAAATGTAGTGGAGACAAACGAACGATTTGCTCCGGAATCAAACAAGATACGTGCAGGAATTGAGTTAACATAGAACGTACCAGTGACCACCTCCGGGTCATCCTTTGCTTCTTCAGCTGTGATTTGGAATGCCCTTGTTGGAGCCCTTTGAGATTGATCCCTGCGAGCCGTGGAAGCTACATAAGATCTTGCTGTTGATTGTTGAGCATTCTGATCTCGTGGGGGTTTCGGGCAGTCCCTTGAGAAATGGCCAAGTCTGTGGCAGTTGTAGCATGCATCATCTTTTCGTGGACAATGCTCCCAGTGATGGCCTTTCTGCCCACAGCAGAAACAGTACATGTCTTGAGTCTTGCACTCCCCAGAGTGCGCTTTTCTGCATCGTCTGCAGTCTCTCATTTCTGAACTGGCCGAAAAGGCTCTTCCCTTCTTGGGTGATGATGACTGTTGATGGGATTGAGGAGAGAATCGGGAAGATCCAGACTCCCGCTGCCTTTTTGGTGGCGACGGTTGAGTCGGTGTTGCGGCTGCTGAACCGATGACATAACCTGATAATAAGACGATCTGCTCCACATTCCGAGCAGCCTCAAGTAAACCGGCAAAAGTTGTATACCGAACCCCACTCATGGTTCGGCGAATTTCATAGTCTAGTCCGGCCTCAAACCGGGCTATCTTCCTCTCTTCTGTGTCTACTTGATGGGGTGCGAACAGACTCAATCGAGTGAACTCAACGGCATATTGTGTAACCGTTTTCGTTCCTTGAGTCAGATTCAGGAACTTTGCCTCGAGACGTCGCTTCTCGTCGGCTGGACAGTACTGTTGAGAAAACACTCCTTAAACTCGCTCCATGACATGTGTGACACTACCTCCATCGTCAACACATGTGTCATTGCGTCCCACCACATAACAGCGTCCCTTGCAAACATAGCGGTTGCAAAGCGGACCATGTCTTTGTCAGCGCAGTCGCTGATTCTGAAAGTTCTCTCCGTGGTGGTGATCCATTCCAATGCAGTAACGGCGTCTCCAGTCCCATCAAAAGTAACCGCTCCGTTACTTTTGAAGTCCTTAAACCTACAGCCCCTTGATCTGTTGGAAGACCCAGTATCATCTTGCCTTTCTCCCTGGTCGTCCTGTTGTTGCCCCTTGTTCTTTCGCTTATCGGCCTTTCGTTTTGCCTCGACCTCATCTCTGGCCCTTAATTGGTCAGCAAATGACTGAGCCTGCTCCGCCATTCGTTTGGATTGTAGCTCATTGTTTTGTTCCATGAGAGCTTGCATCATCTGGAACATTTGCTGAGGAGTCATATCGTCTCCTGACATGTTCTGAAATATAACAACTTATACTTAGAACATTTATTTGTAAGTCCTAAGTATTTACAGTTACCCTTTGTGTTTCCTCGTGTGCATGTCAATCCTATCTTAGTTCAAATCATTACTTAGAAGTTCATTCTAATATCATAACCTAAGTTTGAGTCCAAGTCCTCGCGGACACTTGAAACCTCAAACTAATGCTCTGATACCAAACTGAGACGTCCTTGATAAATTAATGATATAATTGTAGCAATCACCAGGATCGACAAACAACCCAATGAGTATCATAATAATTGAAATTGAGTACTTAAATCAGAATTAAGCAAATCCACACTAAAGCAATGAAAGTAAATGTCTACAGTGTTTAAGTCTAGCTATTACATCATCATAATTGTTTAAAAGTAACAAATTCCCAGCCCCAAAGCTACATCGTCCATGTACCAATTAGCTTCTAAGGTCACCGAGATAAGAATTTGATTGCTTAAGATGAAGGTCCAGCTACACTTTTGCCTTTGCCTGAAACAATGTGAGTCAATAGTAAGCTAAATGCTTAGTGAGATAACAGATTATGCATACAACAAATATTTCTTTACAAACAATGCTTAACCATGGGCAGTGTAAGCCCCATGTATGTGTGTACAGGCAGTGAAAGCCTCAATGTGTGTGAAAACCATGCAGTGCAAGCATGGGTTGGCAGTTCAATATGCTGATCGGGGATGTGCCGAACCTGATGGGATACGAGTGGGATGATCAGTCCCCGACAGTGGCCTGCTGTCAGCCCCAGTCCAGGTCGCATCAGATTATGAAGTAATGATCATGCAGTGCAAGCATGATGTAAATAGATGCACTTTCAAATGAACGCAAGCTACATGTGTGTTACATGTCAAGTACGAGTGTGCATCATAACAACAAATCATTTCATGAGTGCCAAATGAAGTATATGAACAACGTGAACATGCCATTGAATGTATAAACATGAATGCAAAAACAATAAATGTTCGAATGACAATCTGTTACTCACAGTGATTGGTTTTGTGACTTGATCCTGAATCAATGTGTGTTTTGATAACACCACAATGATCTGTAAAGTAAGTGTAATAGTGATTTTGTGTCAGTAATTGCTTAAAAATTGAATTCTAAAAATTAAGTGTAAATGGGTCTGAATTCGGACCACATCCGAATTCGGATGGTCCGAATTTGGTGGATCCGAAATGGGTGATCCGGATTTGGTCTTGATCCGAAATTGACTAGGTCCGAAATGGGTATGGGATCCGAAATATGCTAGTGTCCGAATTCACTGTGGATCCGAAATTATGTTGGTCCGAAATAGGTGATCCGAATTCGGATGGATCATCATCCGAGTTCATACTTAGAAATTTTTCTAATATTTTCCAGAATTATGTTTTTGACCATTTTTGCATGTTTTTGAGTCTATTACTGTAAATGTGAACTTATATGCTATCATTTAACTTATATCATCATATTTGTACACCAAAACAACCCATTTGTGTCCATTTTTCTACATGTCTCGAAGAACACACACACTAAAACACACACTTAATTTCCAAAATCATACTTAAACTTCGAATCTGATTCTGAATTTTTGTATACAACAACATACATGCTTGACTTAAAGATTGCAACCATAAAGTCCATCATGCATTAACAATTGCTACTTTAATCTTAGAAATCGGTTCACTTTAAAACGAACCAAAAACATCATAAATTCGAAAGATTGAATGATATTTACCTCGAATCGTATGTTGCAACTGTTATAGTTCCTAACTTGCAACTTGTTTCCAGATTTTGCACTTGAAATTTGTTGAATTCTTGTGTTTTCTTGGATGGAGCCGAGAGGAAGAGAGAGTAGAGAGAGAAACCGGTTTTAGAGAGAGAGTGTAGTGAGAGAGTGAAGTGTGAAAAATGAAAGGGTTCTCCCTTTTTATCTCTATTTTGGCTCAATTGCATATTGTACCCTTCAACTTCGTATTTTCTACTTTAACTGATATAATGATCAAAATAACTTAAATTGTAGTAATAATTCATTAATACCATCATTAAGTCCAAATACTTGTAAATTACATATAATTAAAAATTGGGATGTTACAAAATCACTGACAAAAAGAACTCTTTAAAATTTGAAATATCTTTTCTTGCAAAACGCTTAGAGTCTGTAAGCATGGAAAACATAGACAATTTGAAAAAAATACAAAATGATAGAATAAGAGAGAATAGGCTTGTACTCACGAATAAATACCCTAGATTTGGTATCAGAGCCTAAGGTTATAGAGAATACCATGTTTTTCATTTGGAAAACTTTTTAACTATAACCAACCACTCGAAACGTTATTTTCAAAATATATTTTACATTAACTAGTTTAACTAAGTCAGTTATAGTATTATTGTTTCTTAATTAACCAAAGCTTGGCCACCTTTGCTTAATTAATAAACGATAATGCATGACTTGAAGTGGTTACACTAGGAGTATGTTTAAAAACCATTTTTTTCACTACAACTACTTTTATAAAATTGCATTATGTGTGCATGTGTGATCATTGCATGTTACCCCAAAGAACCCGAACTACTAATAGAAGTTTCTAAGCCTATACTATTACCTTGAAAACATATATTCACGAGTCGATATAACCAAATGGATGGTGTCTAGGATAGTCGTATCTCGGTACGCGAGACCCTTATGCTTATGCCTTAGAAGTAAGATGGTACAAGGATACTTACTTTATGCAAACGATAGATACATACTTAGCAACAAACGTGTATTTTTTTTAGCACCATGTCGCGCTCGTCATCATCCCGTACTTCTTCCTCGGCTGACACATCGGGCTACATTACTGGTCGCCCAAATAACAACCCGCGGATTTCTGAGGAAGAAGAAGATCCTTCCGAGCATGAACAGGAGGAGTCCAGTGAGTATACCCCAAGTCCGGATCCGCGAGCGTCACCCGTGACCCTACTACCCCGGCCAGCACCAGCGTACCCCCCACCAGCACTTCGTGGACCCCGCATCCGAGCGACAGCAAGAAAGAGTGTCCCGATACCTGCTAGGGCAGCGATGAGAGTACCACCCACTGAGACTGCTGGAGCATCCCAGCCGGTCGTGGGAACGCCAGCAGGTAACATGCCTAGTGTGGCATGGGAGCAGGCAAGGAGGTTACATGCCTTGGACTTATCTGTTAGGGACTGTAGGAATGGATTGGTGTATCAGCAGCACGGAATGACGAACATGACTGAGGTAGTTGATGATGTGCTCACTGCGGTCACGCGATCTAGTAGGACTGCGGACGAGGCCCAGATGGCCACTAGGATACAGACGGTTTACCTTTGCCTGACTGTGGGGATTATGTGCATCATGTTTGTGGTCCTTTTGGCGATCATATGGGCATGGACTTAGAGCTGGCAGCCATGATTACTTTTGAAGAAAAGGCATCTCATCCTTATTATTATTTTGAAACAAACTTATGAAACAATTATTTTGAAGGATGTAATGCTATGTTTAGCAATTTATGAATTTTAAATTTCCAATGTACTATTTAAATTTCAATCGAGAACCTTGGTTTTGATCGTGAAATGTATTGCTATTATTTTCTTATAAATCATGCGTTTTAAGTTGTGTTTTGGATAAATATAAATTGTACAATTATTTCAACGGAAAGATATTTATAAAGTTTATACATATAGCAAACTCTAAACCGATATTGTAATTTGGATGCCAGAAACATGCCTCCCCGAAGGAGTACACGTAACTCTGGAGATGAATCCAATCTGGATCAGCTGATAGGGCAGCACATCCGAAATGCTATTCCTAGCATAGTAACCCAACTGACTGCCGGAACTAACACTGGACTAGTTGGAGGTCAAGGTATAAACAACCGACCTAATGCTGGAGCAACTGGCACTCTAAATAATGAGAGATCATACAAGGCTTTCGTGTCTTGTAAGCCGAAGGAGTTTTATGGGACGGAAGGAGCGACCGGGCTGATTACATGGATTGAGCACATTGAGGTCGTACTGAACATTAGTCAATGTGCGGAGGACTGTAAAGTCAAATTCTCAACTGCAAGGTTCCAAGATCGGGCTCTAACATGGTGGAATCTACAAGTTCGCAACCGTGGACGTGAAGCAGCTAATCAAATTCCATCAGGAGGAGTTCACTGGTCTCCTAACCAAGGAATTCTGTCCAAGAAGTGAAATCCAGAAACTCGAAGCTGAATTCTGGAATCATACCATGATAGGGAAGGAGATTGATAAATACACCCACCGTTTCCATGATTTAGAAAGATTAGTCCCTCACATGGTTACCCCAGAAGAAAAGCGGATTGAGCGCTACATTCATGGATTGGCTCCAGAGATTAGAGGAATGGTTATGGCTGCACGACCTGCAACAATTCAGAGTGTTGTGGATCTGGCCACAAGTTTGACAAATAATGCAATCAGAGCGGGAACACTAGGAAGGATAGAGACTGGCAAAAGGAAGGCGGAGAACCAAAAAGGGAAAGGGCATGGACAAAGCTCGGGGAAGAGTCAGAAGTTGGGGGCCAATTATGGGGTCAAAGTGCTGGAGACAAAGCAGTATCAAGGTGGACTTCCGAAGTGCACCAAATGCAACTATGATCATGAAGGGAAATGTGCTTATTGCACAAACTGCAAGAAGATAGGTCACCCAACAAAGTATTGCAAAGCTGGGAACGACGGGAAGAAGGATGAAAGCAAGGAGGGAAAAAGGGCTTGCTACGAATGTAGAAGCCAAGAGCACTTCAGAAATAAATGCCCTAAGCTGAATAAGAACCCTGGCGACAACCGAAACCCGGACAGACAAGCTAGAGGAAGAGCCTTTGCACTAGGAGCTGAGGAGGCAAGGCAGGACCCACACGTGGTGACTGCTACATTCCTCTTAAACGATCACTATGCATCCATATTATTTGATTCAGGGGCAGATAGAAGTTTTATTTCGACAGACTTTAGGCCCATGATTAATGTGAATGCTATGAACTTAAGTGATCCTTATGTGATTGAGATTGCTAATGGACAAGAAACCAAGGTCGATATTATTTTAAATGTTTGTAGCTTGAATCTAGATGATAAGATATTCAATATTGACCTTATTCCGATCGAACTAGGAAGTTTTGATGTGGTCGTAGGAATGGATTGGTTATCCAAACATAGGGCAGAAATTTGTTGTTCTGAGAAGATCATCAAATTACCTCTTGAGAATGGAGAAACCTTTATTTTACAAGGGGATAAGCCGAATAGGAATTTAAAAATCGTATCGTGTATGAAGATACGAAAATTCCTTAAAAAGAAGTGTTGTGCTTTCCTAGCACATGTGGTGGATAAGGGGATGAAAGAGAAGTAGATTCAAGAGATTCCAATAGTAAAGGAATATCCTAAAGTCTTTCCGGAAGATTTACCCGGATTACCCCCTTTGAGACAAGTCGAATTCCATATCGATTTGGTTCCAGGAGCGGCACCTGTGGCCAAATCACCCTACCATTTAGCACCTGCGGAAATGAAAGAGTTGTCAGATCAACTGTAAGAACTCCTCGACAAAGGATTTATCCAACCTAGCTCTTCACCTTGGGGATGCCCGGTCCTATTCGTCAAGAAGAAGGATGGTTCTTTCCGAATGTGCATAGACTACAGGGAGTTAAACAAGCTAACAATTAAGAATTGATACCCCTTACCTCGAATAGATGACTTGTTTGATCAGCTGCAAGGAGCAACATATTTCTCAAAAATAGATCTTCGATCTGGATACCATCAATTGAGAGTTCAAGAGGAGGATACTCCGAAGACAGCTTTCCGAACGCGGTACGGGCATTTTGAGTTTCTTGTTATGGCCTTTGGATTAACCAATGCACCGGCGGCGTTCATGGATCTAATGAACAGAGTCTGTAGACCTTATTTGGATAAATTTGTCATTGTCTTTATTGACGACATTTTGATCTACTCAAAAAGTAAGGGAGCTCACAAACATCATTTGAGGTTAATCCTGGAGTTACTCAAAAAGGAAGCGTTGTATGCCAAGTACTCTAAGTGCGACTTCTGGATGAGGGAAGTGCAATTTCTTGGTCATATAGTGAATGAGAAGGGAATTCAGGTAGACCCTGCCAAATTTGAAGCAATCAAGAAATGGGAAGCACCGAGAACCCCTAGAGAGATCCGTCAATTTTTGGGTTTAGCAGGCTACTACCGTCGATTTATTGAGAACTTCTCAAAAATTGCTAAACCATTAACAATGCTAACTCAGAAGGAGCAGAAATTCACATGGGGAGGATCGCAAGAAGAAGCATTCCTGCTTCTAAAGAAGAAGTTGTGTAACGGTCCAATTTTGGCATTACTTGAAGGAACCGATGGCTTTGTTGTTTATTGTGATGCTTCACATCAAGGGTTAGGGTGTGTCCTGATGCAGAAAAACAAGGTCATAGCTTATGCCTCAAGACAACTTAAAGTCCACGAAAAGAATTATACAACCCATGATCTAGAGCTGGGAGCAGTTGTCTTTGCACTCAAAATTTGGAGACATTACTTGTATGGTACTAAGTGCACGATTTACACTGACCATAAAAGTCTCCAACATATTCTAGATCAGAAACTTCTCAATATGAGGCAAAGGAGATGGGTAGAGTTACTCAGTGATTACGAATGTGAAATTCGGTACCACCCGGGCAAGGCCAATGTGGTAGTCGATGCGCTAAGTAGAAAGGTAAGAATGAAGCCCACAAAAGTCCGAGCGTTAGGAATGTTGGTACAGGAAAACATTCGACGGACAAAATGGATAGAATTGATCAGCGATTTCGACTGCGATGTAAAAAGCCACACAGGAAGAGTTGGAATGGTGGCTACCATAACAAGTGGGATCTCGAATGATAAGTCGACATGACCTCCGGCAGGAAGAATAGTCGTACAAACAGATCTCCACACTCGAGTTCGTGGAGCCCAAAAAGAAGCACTTTTGGCAGAAAAGGTGAAGGCCGAAGGATCACATAATTTTGAGCAAATATTGGAAATATGATAGCTTCTTTATGTTCTAACATTCGTGCCAATACATTATCCTCATTCTGTTCCGGATTGTAATCCCTAATAAAAAATATAGCTCCATGAGCAAAAGCTCCTGTCATGATGAATCCTACAATGTATTGGTGATGAGTATATAACGCAGCTTTCTATGTCGGATGGCGTGCTTTACTTTAACGACCGGGTTTGGATTCCAAAAGTTCACAACAACCTAAGAGAGTTAATCTTAGTAGAAGCGCAAAAATCCCGATACTCGATTCATCCAGGAGCAGATAAGATGTATAAGGATTTGAAAGAATCCTATTGGTGGCCTGGAATGAAGAAGGACATTGCCTAATTCATCGGGAGATGCTTGACTTGTGCTAAAGTCAAGGCTGAACATCAGAAACCCTCGGGACTACTGCAACAACCTGAAATTCCCGTGTGGAAATGGGAAAAGGTGAATATGGACTTTGTCACGCAGTTGCCACGGACGACAAGATGGTATGATGCAATTTGGGTTATCGTAGATCGGTTAACGAAGTCTGCTCATTTTATACCTATTCGAAACAGCTATAAGGTGAAGAAGCTTGCATAGATTTACATCAACGAGATTGTGACTCGACATGGAGTCCCAATTACTATCATTTCGGATCGGGATGGCCGGCTTACATCACGAGTATGGCGTTCACTACAAAAAGCTCTGGGAACTAGAATTGATCTGAGTACTGCTTACCATCCCCAGACTGACGGGCAAAGTGAACGAACGATCCAAACATTGGAGGACATGCTGAGGGCATGTGTTATGGATTTTAGTGGAAATTGGGATGCACACCTACCTTTGGTAGAATTTTCGTACAACAACAGTTATCACACTAGTATCAAGTGTGCACCCTACGAGGCTCTCTATGGACGAAAGTGTCGTTCACCCCTGAGTTGGTTAGAAATCAGAGACAAGCAGATAACCGCATCTGAAATTATCCAAGAAACAACAGAGAAGATCTCGATTATTCGGGATAGACTTCGAGCAGCGATGGATCGCCAGAAGAGTTTTGCCGATAAACGCAGAAAACCGCTCGCCTTTCGAGTAGGAGACAAAGTTTTGTTGAAGGTATCACCATGGAATGGGGAGATACGGTTTGGAATCAAAGGCAAACTAAGTCCCAGGTACATCGGGCCATACAAGATCTTGAAAAAGATCGGCCCCGTAGCTTACAAGTTGGAACTACCCGCAGAACTGGGCAATATTCACAATGTATTCCACGTATCAAACCTTAAGAAATGGGTGGAAGATGATCCTCTTGTTATTCCAAGCAAGGAAGTCAAAGTGAATGAATAGTTACTTTTCCAAGAGGAACCGGTAAAGATCCTCGATAGAGAAGTCAAGAAACTTAAACGAAGAAAAATTCCTATCATAAAGGTCAATTGGAATGCAAAACGTGGACCCGAATACACGTGGGAACGAGAAGACTCTATGAGACGCAAGTACCCCCATCTATTTATAGACATCAAGCAAGACAAACAATAACCAGAATTTCGGGACGAAATTCAATTAACGGGGGGAGACTATAGCAACTGTCAATTTTGCGTTTCAGGTTAAACACAGACCCATCTATTCAAGTTACCTTTTCATTACCCAATTGATTTCTTAGACTTAGAAATAGAAACCTAAGTTGCAAACAATTAAGAAATTTCGTTAATTTACTTAGTTTTCTGCGTTCGGCGTAGAATTTTCTGATAATTTTCATACAATGTCAGAAAATATAATTAATGGATAGACATAACATGCTAATAATGATTCTAAATACAAAGACACATAATGTTGAATTCACTTAGTAATTAAAGCAAAAATAAGTAACAAAGTTAATCAAAGATTTTGAAGAAAGACATCCGTATTGTGCCAATTTAACTAAAATAGCAACAAACTTATAAAAGTTTACATAAATAATAATAAATAAGAGAAACATAAATTTGAAACATAAAAATTTTATAAATATAAATTACACATGCTAAAAAGTTACTTATGTCACAAACTAGTAAGAAAATGAGCATAAACTTTACTCTTTATGCACAAACAAGCAACCAACTCTTAAATACATATATTTACAACTTTATAAAAAAAATAAATAAATCTAAATTTCACCCTTTAAGGGCCAGCCAAGAGAAAAAAAAGAAAAAAAAAGAAAAGAAAAAGTGTGATTTTATCTATAAAAATCACTTCAACACTCCATCTCATCATCATTTTCAATCCACTCCTTCTCTCTCTTGTTTCTCTCACTAAAACTCAGATTTTTCTATCAAAAATCTACTAAAAATCCAGCCATTAACACCTTCATTTGAACTCTTCAAGTGTGAATCAAAAGGTACAAACATGTGTTCATGCATCTAGCATGAACACTACACTCAAACTTCATCTTTTTACAAGTTTTCTTGTTATTTCTCTTACTTTTTCTTTCATTTTTCTTCAAGAACGATTTTGTTACTTGATGTTTGTAGATTAACCATGAACACATGTTAAATGTTGTAAAAGATGGTAATCCATGATCAAACCTAAGTCAAGAAACAAGAAAGCTCTTGAAAAGCTCAAAAATGGGCATGCATGGTAGCTTTATGGTTCAAACACTATAAATCCCATACTCTTTTGAGTTATTTATGGGGTAAATGTGTTTTGAAGATACCTAACACCATTGCATTTTCAAAACTTGAGTTTAATCATCAATAAAATCGGATTCATAAGCATGCACATCAAGTTTTGTCAATAACTTGTATGCTGTTTGCCTGAAGATTTATGAGCAGATTATGACCCAACTTCAAATGGTCATAACTTGTTCATTCTTGACCCAAATGGGGTGATTCTTCTTCTGAAATTTAAGTTTATGAGTTAACTAACTAACCCAAGTGGTCTCATTCAAAAATAATGTGTATTCGGTTCTACACGAATTTTAAAAACAAGTATACAGAATCATAAATCTGGACCAAAAGTTGGGTTGACTTTAAACACCATATCTCACACATGCAAGCTTAGATTTAGTTGATTCTTTTTCTGGAAGCTAGTTTTATGGGTTAACCTTTGAACCCAAGTGGAATCATTCAAAATGATTAAGTTAATAGCCTCCTACTGTCCAGACAAGAAAGGTGTGCAGACAGCACAACCTTCTTGACACATATTTTTGTACGAATTTTAAAAATACTAAATCTTCTTAATAAATTCTGAAATAATTATACAAAACATATAAGACATGGAAATAAAACCTGTAAAATTTTCAGATCCAGAAAGTGGCAAAAAGTTAACTTTTTAGATCTCTAGCTAAAATATACCCAAAAATCTGTCCAGAAAAGTAAATATTCTTGTTTTGTCTTTACATGTATTAATCATTGTACCTTTTGTTATAATGTAAGACAAACCCAAATTATTCTATTATATCCATATTGGTTATATAATAGATGTTTTACTTATAAGTTACTTAAATCATCACATGTTATTTTACAAACAAATGATCAAAATCAAAATAGTTAATTCTAACAACATTTGGCAATTGAATAGATTTATGAGAAATTAGACTTAAACATGCCTATTTAGACAAGGAACTTACCTATAATCGTTTGCGTATTTTAGGAGGTAACTAGTGATTACATTCGAAGCTCGATTCAATCGCATTGGACTATTGTGAGTATTCACGGCCCCTTTTTACTATAGTACGTTTTGGGGTGAAAAACATGTTACTATTCATTTGAACCCTTAATGCACTTTCAAACTCGTTTATGACAATGCATGCAGACATTTGTTATACCAACTTGTTATACATTCGAATATGATTACGATGCATGCAAACACTTGTTATACAAACGTGATACATTTTATGCAATATGGTTGTTCTTACCAAACTTGATACATATGAACTCATACATTCGTTCATTCATTTTGGCACATTGGTACGGATACAATTGTAGTCTTGTATGAGTGACAAACTAAACATTATGTAAGTCCACACGACAAACACACTACTCAGTTAACTCATTTTGATGAGCCGGATGATTCTTATGGATATCGATATTTGGTTGACGACCCACTCATGCAGTACTAGTGAGTGCATAATTATCATACATACATTTATGTGATTTTCACATTGTGGCATTCAAAGTCAACATTCTAGGTTTGAGTAGTGGCTCAGTACATATACATTGTGTACAACATTACCATGTGCTACAAAGACAAACATTTAACAACCATGACATATTGCAAATACATTGCGTTTTGAAATTGCTTATTTCACACAAAACCCGTGAACTGACCAACTATTTTATAGCTGACCCGTTTTTATGACATGCTTTTCAGGAAAATAATCGTAAGTGGTACGTTGAAGCGTGATTGCATTCAAGTCGTGTGCTCATATAGATTTTAATTTATTTGCAAATCAAACGCTATTACTTATGTTTTTGGGTTGTAATCTTCAAACATATTTACTTTTGATGTATGGTGGTTGCTTTTGGAAACAATTTTATTATGGTATGAATCTTGAGACTTATGCAATGATCACATTCACTGTTACATCGCGGGGTGTGACACTAGATGATGAATTTCTAAAACGGGGTCAAACTGAACAAACTATTCATCTAAACCAACCCAAAGAGACTAGGTTTTGTCATTCCAAACAAGGTATTGATTTTATAAATCCTAAGAATTTGTAAAAGGTTCAAAAAGTTTTACCTCTTTTTTATGATATAAGATATATGGGTGCTGGGCTTATGTCTTTTGTTTACCAAACATCGGAAGAAGTTTTAACCCAAGAGGATGAGAAACAAAGTGAAAACAAAGAGAAAGAAATGCCTTTTAAGTATGATGAACTAAATGAGAGTTATCCCTATAGAGTACCTACTCTAGAGGAGGACTTCTTGTCTAGCTATTCATCAGCTGAAATGAACACAGAACCTGTCAAACCAATCCCTCATCTTTACATTCCTACAAAAGTTATTCAACATAAAATAAAACTTTTAGAAAATGAATTAAAATCAACTCAAAAGAAAGCTCTTGATTATCAAGAAGCTCTTCTCAAGAGTGAGGAAAAATTGGCAAGTCAAAGTTTTCAATAAAATGTAGAATTAATCATCTACAAAGAAAAGTTTGACATGGTTTCAGAAAGTGTAATTTATCATTTAAAAGATAAAGTTTCTCATCCTACAAGAGTCCATCTCACATCATCTGAAAAAAGTAAAGCCAAGGTTGAAGTTTCTTCTGTCAGTTGTAAAGGTGAGTGCTCCAAATCATCCAATACTGAGGTTTCAAAGAAGACTCAGAGTCAATCTAAGTCTTCCAAGAAACCGACTCACCAAGGAAATTTTTCAAAGTCTAAGTCTTCCATACGTACTGACTCTCATTGTTTTGTTCCTACAGATCATGTGAGAAAAGTGCCAAAAACAACCATGCAATACTTTTCGAGTTTTTTGTGAAGAAGGCTGTAATGCCAGATGAATTTGTTTCTAGAGATTGGTTGCATGTATTCTCTGAAATAATGTTTGTAATTATGTACTGAATTTTGTTTCTTGTTTAAAGTATTCATTTGGTGATTTGTTTAAATTATGTCCAACTCATTTTAGATGCCAAGTACCCTGAAATGAATGCTTTCGTGCCTTATCCTATTAAAAGAATTCGGAAAAAGAAAATAAAAAATATTGCATCATCGGCCACACAAAAACCTAAGACTTGTACTTTTCCTAGGCCCAAACCCAAAGCAAATGTAAAACAAGTTTCAAAAAGTCCAAAATCGAAGGTAATTTCATCGCCTAAGGTTCCAAAGCCTGTTAAATCCAAACATAAATGGATTCCAAAACGCTCTGTATTTAGTCCACACATAACTGCTAAATGTGTTCCTAAGACTGTTCATGTGCCATATGTAAGGTCCACCCTCTTCGGATCTATCAAGGCGTGACGGCGTCAAACGAGTGCGGAATCCTCGTTTAACGCTAACGGATCGATCACACGGGAACACGGAGCCAAACACGATGCTATCCGAACACGTATCGACCCCACACGATGTATTGCTCCTCTTTGAAACTTTGAAACTCTCTAAGTTCGTCTGAATATGCTCTCAGGAATTCTGAAAGTTAATTCACCAAGTGTTAATGTATTTGCAAAGATAAGTTTATGATATAACCCTTAAGTTCGTGCATGGCCCAAGCCCACGAACTTATAAGTTAAAGCCCATTCAGATAAGTTTGTATGAACTTATCAAGGCTAAGTTCGTACGAACTTATGAGCCCTAAGTTCGTAGTCTATGTCTCATGAACTTATTATCATAAGTTCATAGCCCTATGAACTTATCGTCATACGTTCATAGTCTCATGAACTTATCACCATAAGTTTATATCTCATGAACTTATCTTACAATCATGAACTTAACATGCAAATATGAACACAATACACAATAATCAACTTAAGATATAAATATGAACAAACAATAATGACTTGTATTAATAAAGCCGTATCTATTACAAAAACTAGACTGCTATCATCAAACCAGGTGTACCAACAGACTCTCCCTTGACGATATCTTCTAGTTGATATTATTAATATATAGAAATAGGCTTATTTAGACTACAACCTGCATGTAAATCCTGCTCTATGCAAACTTTAACCACCCTCTGATATTTTCTTCCTTGTGAACTTCCAGCCTTCGTGAAAGAAAATTGGCTGCTCATGAAGTTTCTGCAGATCACCCTGAGAGAGGTTTACCAGATGCAGGGGATCATATACTTTCAAAATGACATTCTCATCATTATCTTCCATTACTGCCTCTTCTGTCTCATTATCAACATACCACCACTTCAAGTTACTCAAAACATCTTGTGGCATACTCTTTAATGGGACCTTCTACAGATACTTAACGGGTTTGTAGTACATCTTGATCCTTGGCGTACCGGTTAAAGGATCTATTCTGGTTTCATCCATGACACTTTTTCCTACCCTTGGTGTCAGCCTTTCAAACCTTCCAGACAGACCTTCCCTTCTGATAATCTTTGTAATCACTTCAACGTAGGGGTCGTCTCCTAGGTTTATGAGCTCCTTCCAGGCCAACTTCTTTACCTCACACTTTGGCAATGAGTTGAAGTCTTTGAGCCTTCTTCTCAAGTACTGAAGCCCGTCCCTTCTTTTTAGAATGAAAAGCTGCAGTTGCCTATCGAAGAACCAGCTCAGAATTCCGCCTGTTAGCTTTCCTGGATTTGGCAGCCTCATCTTTTTCTTCACTGCCAAGTCAGTCTTCTACTTTTCTTTTCAAAACCACAAACTCCTCTTCTCTTCTTTGGTAAGCTCCCTATCAGGAATATCTGATTCTGAATCGACATCTAAAGCAGATTTAAGCATTTCCATGTCTATCATGCTCAGATCTTCATTCACATATAGCTTTGTGATAGGTTGCTTCTGGAGAACCACCTCATCAGCTTCATCAATTTCATCCATAACAATATCATCATCAGACATCCAATCAGCTATATCCTCGGGAATAAACTCACATTCCTCAAGATCTTCCTGATCAATATAGTCTTCAAACTCGAATCTTATCTCATTCTCTTCCAACTCTGTCACACCCTGCTACCTTGGTTGGTAGCGAGTCGTGACGAGTGCGGAAGCGTAACCATAATTATAACGAACGACCACTATATGGACGTTTTCGAAATATTTCATCAATAAAATTTAAACTGTAATAATGTTTTACAAAATGAAAGAAATGAAGTTCGCGTAATACAGAGATTTTAATACATAATTAATGCGTCCAAAAATAATGCAGTCAAATCTCCGTTAGTTTCGAAATATGCATGCGACTCCATGAAATGCGGAAGCTTGAAAGTTGGTGTATCCGAAGGCACACTTGCCTTAAATACCTGAAAATACATGCTAAAATACGTCAACAAAAATTGTTGGTGAGTTCATAGGTTTACACGAAAAGACCAGTTGTATGGACATTATTAGATACGTTGAATTTATAAAAATCATAAATTCCATGAGATGTATTACGTAAACCATCATGTTACCGAAGCTTAATTAGAATAAGTTTTGCCCCGAGCAGTATTCCCATACGTAATACCGTGAGTTGAATATATATGCACCCGCTGTTAGCTAAACCACTAACCCGAGTGGGGGACATGACTCCCAATAGATCTATTCACAATATATTCGCGCTTGCAAACAAATGCAACTAACGATTTCATGATATAAGGGCGGAGATTCTCATACGTAATACATAATAGAATCGAGAAGTTTTCGTGTCCATATAAAAACGAAGCATGTATTTCATCCCAAAGCATAACAATGTGAAAAATGGGACTATGAAGACTCACCGGAATTGCGATGGCAAAATATGCGCAAAAAATGCAATGTGCGTTGTTTGATGGGTGATGAAACCGGAGGTGTTTAACCGAGTCCTAAATGATAATAAGGACTTAATATCACTAATATATGATAATAGGTATATTTATAGATTTTTATGTCTTAAATCACCCAACATTACAAGTTTATAAATAAGATCTGCTTAAAACGTCAAGTTTATATATATATATATATAATTTTCCAGCTTTTTCGGAGGTTTTTCGGCCTACTTTGAGGCTGTTTTTGACCAAGCTCCAAAATGTTTTAGACTTTGGTTTTCTAGGACATTAAACTACTATATACAAAGGATTTTTAGAATCAAGAACGGCCATTTTTCGAGTTGTTTAGGTTGGTGAAAAAGCTTGTTAAAAACGCTATGTTGGCCATTTTTGAGCTGTCAATCTTTCGTTTTCCCAAATAATTTCTGGAGGTCTTAAACTTCAAAATAAATTATGAAAAATTACAGATCTATAGTTAAGACATAGATCTAACTTTTGAGACAAGAATCAACTCATTTCGTTGAGTTATGAATTAGTTATGATTTTCAAAGTCGATATAAATTTTCTGCCAAAAATCCGTAGTTTATAAACTTAAAACAACTTATGATTCTTGTTGTTTATTCAAAGACTACTTGTATAAAAGTTATAAAAGTTATATAACACATATATAACACATGTTTTCATAATATTAACATGTTTATAATGTGTTCATATATTCATATGCACATTTAAAGAAACAACATAAAAATAAAAAACTAGAAACTTATAAACTTGAGTTTTTATGTAACTTGTTGTTGTTGGTGATTATATATATTATGCAAGACTTATATAAACATAAATTTATGATGAAATAAGTTAGTATTTACTTACTTTGAAGTATTTGGATTATGATTTTCAGTAGAAATTGAAATTCTTGCAAGATATGCACCAAAACCCTTGAAGAACACCAAGAACACTTGAAGAAAATATGAAGAACAAAGTTGCAAGTTCTTGGCCTTGCACTAGGCCCTTTGGCCGATTTTTCTATAGAGAATGAGAGGGTGTTTATTCTTTGAAGGTGTGAATGAAATGAGGAAATGAGTCCTCTATTTATAGAAGAGTTTTAGTCTTGCAAATGATGATGATAAAGGTGGTGTCTAATACTTTACCAACATGTTGGAAAAGTAGAAAAAGTGAATAATTCTTTTCAATATTTTTATAAAAAGTCAAAGGGACACAAAAGTGTGTTCCCTTGTGTTGTTGGCTGATTTCTAAGTATTAAAATGATGTATTTTGTTTTTTTTTTTGTATAAAAGTATTTAGAAATGTATTCTTGTATTTCCCTTTTCTTGTAATTTCAAAAATACTTATGGATGCATTGTTTTAATGAATTGTTTTAGTCTTGCATAATTAATGTTAAGTAATTGTATTGGTGTATGATTAGTGTCACTAATCATAATTTAATTATATACTTAGTTGAATTAATCCCTCATATCGTAATTCGATCGGATTAATTGATTTCCCGATTCATCGCACCGATGAATTTGATTCGAATTGAGTTGAATTTCTTCATGAACCTTGTTAATCACTTTGGTTAATTTCTAATGACCACTTATTAGGTTATAATTGGCCATTAAATACTAATTAAGTCGTTGTTGCTAACCTGGTTCAATGCCGGATGTTACAGTCTCCCCCTGTTAAGGGAATTTCGTCCCGAAATTTTATCCTGTTTCCTCAGGGGTATTGTTACTTAAGAGTAGATGAGAGTATCTTTGCTTAAACTAGCCTTTGCATGCCTAAGTGGATTGTGGTCCATGTCTAGAATTCCATCTGACCTTGAGGATGGGTATACAACTGTGCTTCAATCCTTTGACCTTACGGTCCAAGATTCAACCGGCCTTTTGGTGAAGCGAAGTTTATCAGTTAGCTGGATCTCTTCCAAGGGGGTAACAAGTGTCTCCTCTAACAAACACTTCTTCATATTTGATACATGGAAGGTATTGTGCATGCTACTAAGCTCTGGTGGTAACTCTAAACGATAAGCTACGAATCCAATTCCCCTTAAGACTTTGCATTTGCCAATGTATCGAGGGTTTAGTTTTTCCTTATTTTCCTAATCGTATCACACCCTTCCATGGCGAGAGTTTCATTGGTACTCGTTCTCCTAATTAGAATTCAAGGGATTTTCTTCCTACATCTGCATAACTTTCTGACAATTGCGGGCAACTTTTAGTCAGTTCCGCAATCGTACTATCCTTTCGGTAATTTTGTGAATGATCTTAACGCCAATGATCTGGCCGTTTCCCACTTCTTCCCAATAAATCGGTGATCGACACTTTTGCCCGTAGAGGGCTTCAAACGAAGCAGCTCAATACTTGAGTGATAGCTATTGTAGTACGATAATTTCACTAAGGTAATTGAGTATCCATTACATAGGCCCTTCATGTGTGTTCTAGGGTTTCGATCATTCTATTATTCTGACCATCGGTCTGAGGGTGATATGTGGTACTTCATGTCTTAGTTTGTATCCAAAGCTTGAAGTAATAATTGCCAAAAACTTAGATGTAGATCTGCTATCCATTCCTGAAATGATTATAATAGGCACTACGTGTCCGGAGACAACTTCCTTGAGGTACGTTTGGACTAGCTTATTCATCCTGATGTTCTTCTTGATTGGTAGGAATGCGTGGATTTTGTTAGGTTGTCGACTATTGCCCAAATGGTTTCTGATGGTTTATCTTAACTTTGGAGCGTGTTAGGAATTTTCTGACCGATTTGGCAATGTCATTCTTCATGATAGGCCACCCGTATAGTTTCTTAAGGTCATGATACATTTTATTGGATCTGGGGTAAACGACATATCTTAATTTGTGTCCTTCATCCATAGCCAGCTTTCTTATTCCACCAAACAGAGTAATCAGATTCTATTCATGAGATACCGATTTTTATTAGCCCTTATTCTAAACTATTTATCCACTTGTACTCTTAACGGCTTAGCTCCTTAGTTTTCCTCAGGTGATAACGAATTTTCACGGTTGCCATTACTTATTAGTTCCATCCAACGGTACTACTTCATATTCGACTCTTTCTGGTTCAAGACGTGTTGGAGGCTCTTAGGGTCCGTGAGTGTAATACACTTCTTACCGTACAACTAATGTCTTCAAGTCTTAAGGGTAAAGACTACTGTTCCAAGATCTAGATCATGCGTTGTGTAATTCACCTCGTGACCCTTAAGTTTTCATGAAGTATAAGCTATGACCTTATCTTTCTATATAAGCCCATTGTGTGAAGCGTCACAGTAATCTATAAATTTCTCGTTCCTCTTAAGTATGGACAAAATAGGTGCGCTGCACAGTTTGTGCTTTAATAACTGGAATGATGTCTCCTGATCCTTGCTCCAATCATACTTAATGTCTTTTCGGTTCAGTTTTGTTAGAGTTCTGGTGGTCTTTGAGAAAATTGCTTATAATAAGTGGCAAGTCTTAAGGACTGTCGTATCTCTATGGGGGTTCTAAGAGTTGACCAATTCCTGATAGCCTTGATCTTTGCGGGGTCGACTTGGATTCCTTTACTATTGTTCACGTGACCGAGGGATTTCACCTATCCTAACCAAAAGTCAAATTTAGAAAGCTTAGCATATAGTTGTTCTTTCTCCGATAATTCCAGAATCAGTCTTAAATGTTGCTCATGCTCCTTCTCGTTTCGTGAGTAGATTAAAAGTCATTCATGAATACAATCACGAATTTGTCAAAATAAGGTTTGCACACCCGATGAGGTCCATGAGTACCGTTGGGGACACTGGTTAATCCAAACGGCATTAATAGGAATTTATGATGACCGAAACGGAATCTGAAAGCTGTCTTTGGAATTTCTTTCTTGTGAACTCTAACCTGATGATAACCAGACCTAAGGACGATCTTCGAATAGAAGCTTAATTCTTGGAGTTTTGTCAAACAAGTCATTGATCCTTGGAAGTGGGTATTGGTTCTTTTAGCTTATTTAATTTCTCGGTAATTGATGCACATCCCGAAAGTTCCATCCTTCTCCATTATGAACAAAACTAGAGCTCCTCCAAAGCCAGGAACTCGGTTTGATAGGCCCTTTATCTAAGAGCTCCTATACTTGGTTGGACGATTCTTACACTATTGATGGGGCTAATCGGCATGGTGCTCGAGCCACTGGTACCGCACCTGATACTAGGCCTATTTTTGAATTTGACTTGCCTCGATGTTGGGAGTTCAGGTAAGTGTTCTGGAAAAAAACTTTGGGGTAACCATAAATAATAAGAATATTTTCGAGCCGCTTTCCCTTTGGCTCCCTCTCTATCAACACTTCAGGGTCCTAATGCTAGAGATGATGCTTACTTTGGTATTTCTTGCTTTGCGTTGGACGGTAAGGACCTTCTTATTGGCTAAAGGTATATGAACTATGTTCTTGTTGCATACTATTTCCACACGATTTTCGATAGCCAATCCATGCCTATGACCACGTAAACACTTCCCAGTTTGATGGGTATCATGTCTGTTTCAAAGAGTCAGCCTACTAATTCTAAGGAGCATCCTCGACTTATATTATTTGTCTTAAGCGTCTCACTGTCATCAACCTCAATAGCATAAGTAGCACTTACTGGAATTTATCAGCTTCGTGAACTTAGTGGATATAAAGCTCCTATCAGCACCAGTATCAAATGCATAAGTGGTATCTAATGGGGTAAGAGGATAAGTCTACGGGTTTGAAATTTCTTAGGCAGATAGTCACAGCTTTATCTATTCCTACGCAGAGTTGTAGTTAAAACTTAATTCCTCATAAAAGTTCTTGATACTTAATCTTTGTATGTGATATGGTCAAAATTTTCTGATAAATTCTTAAGCCTTATTTACCCTAAGATATATCAGTTAGTAAAGCCTAGAGAAATACTATAAAGACATGCCTCCGGGGTTTCCTCGTACTCCAGAGCGTTAAGTTGTTGGCTTAGTTCTGCAGTGTGGGCTTTGTGCTCCGCTAGGTGCTGTCACAATCGTCGATTCCGTCTTGTTAAATCGCCTGGGTATTCTGGTTGGCCTAAGGTTTATTGGTGGTTTGCATTGCCTCCTGCTTAATCCTTGCAATGATCTCACCGACCTCTTGGTGGATTTTGTCGAAATTGGAGGTCGTGTCTGGCGGCCCTTGCCACCAACAGGGGCATCGTTTGTTACATAGGTTTCTAGGTAAGTGTCGGCACTTGAGAGGAAGATGGTGTTCTGACTTCAAACTGGATTTGGATCCCCTCTTCGTTTCTCCACTGTTGGAGAGTGTGAGGCATCCATCCCCACTGTCCTATGCTTGCCCGTTACTACTGCAGCGGGCTTGGCTGATGGGCAGGTACCGGGATAGACTCCCGTTGTGCTAGTCACACCCTTTCCCTAGGGGTGAATTTCGATATGTTATTGTCATCAGGGTCCATATATGTGTTCACAGTTCTTGAAGAAAGTTTAGTTTTTGTAACAGTTATAGTCTAGGTACTAATGCAACCTAGTTCACTATAACTATGGCTCTGATACCAATCTGTCACACCCTGCTACCTTGGTTGGTAGCGAGTCGTGACGAGTGCGGAAGCGTAACCATAATTATAACGAACGACCACTATATGGACGTTTTCGAAATATTTCATCAATAAAATTTAAACTGTAATAATGTTTTACAAAATGAAAGAAATGAAGTTCGCGTAATACAGAGATTTTAATACATAATTAATGCGTCCAAAAATAATGCAGTCAAATCTCCGTTAGTTTCGAAATATGCATGCGACTCCATGAAATGCGGAAGCTTGAAAGTTGGTGCATCCGAAGGCACACTTGCCTTAAATACCTGAAAATACATGCTAAAATACGTCAACAAAAATTGTTGGTGAGTTCATAGGTTTACACGAAAAGACCAGTTGTATGGACATTATTAGATACGTTGAATTTATAAAAATCATAAATTCCATGAGATGTATTACGTAAACCATCATGTTACCGAAGCTTAATTAGAATAAGTTTTGCCCCGAGCAGTATTCCCATACGTAATACCGTGAGTTGAATATATATGCACCCACTGTTAGCTAAACCACTAACCCGAGTGGGGGACATGACTCCCAATAGATCTATTCACAATATATTCGCGCTTGCAAACAAATGCAACTAACGATTTCATGATATAAGGGCGGAAATCACATATGTAATACATAATAGAATCGAGAAGTTTTTGTGTCCATATAAAAACGAAGCATGTATTTCATCCCAAAACATAATAATGTGAAAAATGGGACTATGAAGACTCACCGGAATTGCGATGGCAAAATATGCGCAAAAATGCAAATGTGCGTTGTTTGATGGGTGATGAAACCGGAGTGTTTAACCGAGTCCTAAATGATAATAAGGACTTAATATCACTAATATATGATAATAGGTATATTTATAGATTTTTATGTCTTAAATCACCCAACATTACAAGTTTATAAATAAGATTTGCTTAAAACGTCAAGTTTATATATATATAATTTTCCAGCTTTTTCGGAGGTTTTTCGGCCTACTTTGAGGCTGTTTTTGACCAAGCTCCAAAATGTTTTAGACTTTGGTTTTCTAGGATATTAACCTACTATATACAAAGGATTTTTAGAATCAAGAACGGCCATTTTTTGAGTTGTTTAGGTTGGTGAAAAATCTTGTTAAAAACGCTATGTTGGCCATTTTTGAGCTGTCAATCTTTCGGTTTCCCAAATAATTTCTGGAGGTCTTAAACTTCAAAATAAATTATGAAAAATTACAGATCTATAGTTAAGACATAGATCTAACTTTTGAGACAAGAATCAACTCATTTCGTTGAGTTATGAATTAGTTATGATTTTTCAAAGTCGATATAAATTTTCTGCCGAAAATCCGTAGTTTATAAACTTAAAACAACTTATGATTCTTGTTGTTTATTCAACGACTACTTGTATAAAAGTTATAAAAGTTATATAACACATATATAACACATGTTTTCATAATATTAACATGTTTATAATGTGTTCATATATTCATATGCACATTTAAAGAAACAACATAAAAATAAAAACTAGAAACTTATAAACTTGAGTTTTTATGTAACTTGTTGTTGTTGGTGATTATATATATTATGCAAGACTTATATAAACATAAATGTATGATGAAATAAGTTAGTATTTACTTACTTTGAAGTATTTGGATTATGATTTTGAGTAAAAATTGAAATTCTTGCAAGATATGCACCAAAACCCTTGAAGAACACCAAGAACACTTGAAGAAAATATGAAGAACAAAGTTGCAAGTTCTTGGCCTTGCACTAGGCCCTTTGGCCGATTTTTCTATAGAGAATGAGAGGGTGTTTATGCTTTGAAGGTGTGAATGAAATGAGAAATTGAGTCCTCTATTTATAGAAGAGTTTTAGTCTTGCAAATGATGATGATAAAGGTGGTGTCTAATACTTTACCAACATGTTGGAAAAGTAGAAAAAGTGAATAATTCTTTTCAATATTTTTATAAAAAGTCAAAGGGACACAAAAGTGTGTTCCCTTGTGTTGTTGGCTGATTTCTAAGTATTAAAATGATGTATTTTGTTTTTTTTTTTTTGTATAAAAGTATTTAGAAATGTATTCTTGTATTTCCCTTTTCTTGTAATTTCAAAAATACTTATGGATGCAT
>JAANYP010000483.1:0-21496 GCA_020465985.1 Centrapalus pauciflorus
TTCGTTATGTAATTCATCTTCCTCAGGTGCAGGTGAGCCATGCGTCTGTGCCACAGTACGGACTCCGTCTCTGAAGCTTTTGATAGTAAGCAGATCGGACCCATCGAAGTATCTGGCTTGTTCATGTCGAGCATGTACAAGTCATTCTTCCTTGGCGCCCGCATCAATATCCAATCTTCAGGTATTTTGAATCCAGGCTTTAGCACTAACGCCTCAGTGTCAGTAAATAACACCGAGTTCTTCTTATCACAGATTTGAGAAAACTAATGAGATTATGAACCAGTTTATCAACGTGATAAACTTGATCCAAAGTAATCGTCCCATTAGTGACTTCTCCAGTTCCAGTGATATTTCCATCCTTGTTACCCGCGAATGATATAAATCCCCTATTAGCCCCCTTGAAGTCTGTGAGAAGACTTCTTTCCCCCGTCATGTGCCTGGAGCAACCACTGTCGACGAACCACTTGTTGTTTGGACCGGTAGTTATCTCCTGCACATGAAAGAAAATAGGTTAGTTATCACGGGGAACCCAAGCCATGACTGACTTGGTAATACCATTCTCGTCCACATACGTGAACTCTTTCAAGTACCCATCTCGCCGTTCAGGTGACTTGGGCCTTTGAACTGAATTCTGTTGTGGTGCCGAGTGATTTAAGTTCACTCTTTGCCTTGGTGTAGGCATTTGTTGTGGAGCTCTAGAATAATTTCTATTAAATGCCATTTCTGACTGTGATCCTTGAGCTCTTGCCGGTGCATACTGTCTAACTGGAGTATGAGACCTAACTGGAGTGTGTGACCTGCTAGGTGTGGTGCTCCTATAGACTAGCTGTGGTGCTGACCTAGATTGATTTGTGACACGATTCGGTGAGTTTGTCCTAATCACTTCCTTTGGTCCAACCTTAACCGGTGTGTTTTTCACAACTTGTTTGGGTGCGGCCTGCACAGTTTTCTCGGTAGGTTGAGAACTACTGCTGCTTGCCACACTGGGTGAGGGCTTAACAGGTGTTGGGTTCACTGTCTTAGGGGTAACATCTGCTTTCCTAAGTGGACAGTGAGAAGCAACATGCCCTTTCTCGTGACATCTAAAGCAAGACATCTTATCCATGGACTTTTTGGTTGTTCCCTTAGATCTAGGTGTCTCACTAGTGTCTACAGCCTTTGGTACATCTACAGTGTCTGTCTCTTCGACCTGGTCAGCCCATGAAATTTTTTGTTTTCCTGCAGGTGTTTCACTGGAGGAAGACACAAATTTCACTTTCTTGACCTTGACGGTTGAGTCAACCACCTTAGGTGTATTATCAACTGTAGGCTCAGGTGTCGGTTCAGGTAGGTCCTCTAAGTCTACTGACTTGTCAGTTTTCTCCTGAGGCTGAGGCACATAGTTCGCATTGAATGGTGGATGAATTTCGTGAAAACCTAGACCTACAGGCTTCTTAGACTGTCGTTGGGCATCTAAGACTTTTCCTAGGTTTAGGCTCGAATTCCTAAACTTTTCCAGCTTGCTATTTGCCTCTGCTACCTTAACCTTGGTCTCGGCTAGCTCTATGTCCTTGTCCTTCAGACTTTTGGTTAAGGCCTCTACGTGCTCATACATTAGTTCTATCCTAACACACTGCTCGCTGAGTTTGTCTTTTAGAACCACCACGTCTTGAGCATCAGCCTTAAGCTTTTCTTTTAAATCTTGCTTTATATCATTTAGGCTAGCGTTTTCTATTTTTAAGTTATCATTTTGAGCAGATATGGTTTTATGTGATTCTAAGACTAGATTTAACCTATCATTAGAAGTAGCACACAAAGCACATAATTCTGAAAATAGAGAATAAGAAAGACTAACCTTAGAGTTATCAGATTCCACGTTGGCCATCTGAGCAGCAAACTCCAGCACGGTCTGATCATTCGCCTTCTCTACCCACATCGGACTGCTGTCCCTTGTGGTCTGCTCGTCTTCTTCACAACCATTCTACGTAACTTCAGCCATGAAAGCTCTAGCATTGGACTCAGGATGTGAACTCCAGTCATAGGTACCATCTAGCTGTCTGTCAGAGGTGACATTGGATAGTAGACCCGCTAGATTGGCTTGACCAGATGAGGAACTCGGAAGGTATCTTTGTTGGGACTGATTTTGGAATTGTCCCTGATGTTGGCTCTGTCCCTGGTATGTGTCTACCTTTGGCCTCTGGCACTCCCTTGCGAAGTGTCCTAGTCCTTGACAGTTATAGCATTTCACCTTGGACTTATCAAACCCGATCCCCTTGTTATTCAACTGCAAATTCCTTCCAGTTCTCTTAATGAATCTTTTAACCCTCTGGGTCACCATGGCCAGTTGCCATTTAAGATCCATTTCCTCTAAGTCATCAGGGTCGACCTGATCGTAATCTTCATCCCAAAGAGCCGGATCATTGATCTTCCCTTGAACACAATTTCCATAAGCGGCCACAAACGAAGCAAGTAGATTCAGATGCTCTTCCGCTGACTTTGCGCTCATGGGCATCTTCGAATAGCTCTGACTGGTCGATGCCTGTTGGACTTGAGGTTGCGGTTCTTCCGATCTTCCTAACCCTAAGAACGCGCGATTCAGTGAGTCTTCGGACTCTGGTGGCGATGACGTTTCTCCGGTGAAAAACGCTGTAGCACTCTTCGGTTCAGCTGTCACTGATGATTTAGATGTCTTTCCAAAATACATAGCCGGATTCTGGACTTGCTCGTAATCAGTCTCAGCCTTAATCATCTCGAAGTGATATGCCCTCAACGTTCCCACAATGTCATCAAGTGATTGAGCATAATATTTGTCCTCATTCAGCTTAATCATTGCCACGTACATAGCCCATTTGGCTGGTAGGGCATCAAGAAGCTTGTTGTTCTTGTCAGTGTCCGAATACTCAATTCCATGACTTTCAAGTTCCGTTATCAGATGATAGAACCTTGTGATAATATCATCCAACTGTTCATCCTTAATTGCCTTGAAAATCGCAAACTGTTGGGTCAACAGCTCTGTACGCTTTCTACGCACCCGAGGATTACCTTCACACCTTTTCTGGAGAGACTCCCAAAGTTCCTTCGACGTCCTTTGAGTCCGAAATGTGTGTAAAATATCTTGAGGTAAAGCCATACGGATTATGGAGAAAGCTTTGTTTTCAGCTTCAAATAGTTTCTTGTCATCCTCTTTCATCATCTGATATGACAAGACCTTTTGACGGCCTTCAACTTCAGATACTGGCGGAATGTACCCTTCATCTATGCACACCCACATGCGCATATCATTGAATCGTACAAAATCTGTAAATCTGTCCTTCCACCAGTAATAGTCCTCAACTTTCATCAGCTTTGGCGGTGCATTTGCCTTCCCAACTTCGTGATCCATCTCAAGGAATTTCTGAAGATTTGACATCTTTTCTGAAACAAATTGAATTTGAACTTAATTAATTTAATTCGAAACTGATTTAGACTAACTTATTCGAATCTAGATAGATTCGAAATTAATTAATATTAAATCTGTTGAGATTAAATTCGATTAAGTCTTAAAAGTCAATTAGATTCGAAATTATGTCAGATTCGAACAACTCCTTAGATTCGATGGTCCTTAGATTCGCAAGGCTCAGCAGATTCGAATGTCAGCAGAATCGAAGCACAGAATCGAAACAGTAACAGACTCGAAATAAACTCGAAACAACACAGACTCGAGATCCAATTCGAATGAAGTAACAGATTCGAAACAAAGTAGACTCGAAACTCACTGAAATTGACTCGAAAGGAGCGTATTTAGGTTAGACTCGAGACTAAAGTGAAACCCTAATTACCCCTATAGATTCGAGCGCCGCAAACTCGAAAAACGGCTAACACGTTGATTTTTTTGACGTTTTACAGATTAAACCACTATTTTTCAAACGAAAGATAATGATTTCGATCAAAAACGTGAAAAACAACAAAGTGTTTCCCGAATATGAATTTGCTAAGCTCAAAAACACGTTTTTGAGAGCAAAACCGTCCAACTAGCGTCAAGAAACCTAGAATGTATCTGATGAACACGAAGAACACCAAGAACACTCCGTAGGCTTTGATACCACTTGTAAGGTCTACGACTGCAAGATCTATCTAGACGCGGATCCGTGAACGAGTGCGGAATCCTCGTTGACGGTTAGACGGACAACTCTCAACCAACGGAACACGGAGACTATTAGACGCTGAACGAACGACACACGAACGATCCTACGTACTAATTCTCTCCTAAACGGCACTCACCTAGCTGATAAACTCGAGATCGCCTCTTGCTTAATTCCTCACGAATTCTGCAAAAAGTCTGATAATATTTCGAGTCTATCCCTAATTATAGACCCTGATTCGAGTCTGATGTGGGCCAAACTCGAATCTGGCCCAAGGCCCATTCGAGTCTGTCCATATTGACAGTCTCGAATCTAGCCTTCTTTCGAATCTATGGTTACATTCGAATCTATCACAGATTCGAATGTCAACCCATATATAATTCGAATCTAGCCTTTTATATAAACAACTAAGTGTTGAACCTTACGTTATACTTATGATTGAATTTATCTTTGTACTTTATGTTTGAACTTCTTGTAATACGTTACATCAATTTCAAACATACAAACACTAATAAATATCAACCATATATAAACATATATATCACACACTTGCTAAAATCACAATGTAGGATCACTTAGACTGCTGTCGTCACACAGGATGTACCAACAATTATTTAGAATACGTTCTAGAACCTGATTCTATTAAAATAAACATAAAACTTTATTCTTTAAACAATGATATTAACAAATAAAAAAAAAACTAAAATGATAATTAGAAATAACTAAATAAGTTAAGAATATTAGTCAAATATAGACAATACATGATAATGTAAAAGAATACACATAAAAATATATTGTATAATTGATGTGAAGTAAATATGAAGTTATAACGAGTTTGTATATGTAATATTATTATATAGGTATCACATTACTAAAGTGAAAATTTCAGATAAAAAACAATAAACTATAACATTTTGAAAAATGGTTAATATTGAAAAAACCACATCTAAACTATTTTTGTGTTATTCAAATGTGCATATTTGACTTGTTTGACCGGTTACCAAACATATAACATTAGTTTTTTCACTTGATTAATGTTGTAAATCCCATCATATTTTAGTGATTAAATCCTAGAACTTTTAATTTTATCAGTTGTATTTTACCGGCTAATTCGGTAGCCGGTCAAAGTTATATATTTTTGAATAAGTCAAACATAGTTTAGGGACTTAAAAAGTTGGAAAAAAAAAGTTTAAGAACTTAATTGAAAAAATGAGAAAAGTTGATTGAGTTTTTTCAATATTAACTCTTTGAACGACTATACCTTCAAACTTTATAAAAAATAAGTAATTAAGTTTTTAAACAAATTTCAAGATTGAATCCTTGAACTTTAAAATAATAATCGATTAAGTCCTTAAATTATTTTTTAAACGGTTAAGTTCTCAAATTTCATAAAAATAAATGAATAAGTCTCTAGATATTTTTTGAGTGATTAAATAATTAATACAAAAAAATTTATTGATATTATTTTAATACTTTTATAAGAAGTTATTGATATTATATTAATAATAAAATGATCTAATAAATGCTTTAATATATCACTAAAATAATAATAATAGATTATTTATATATTGTGAAATGTAAACATTTAATGGTGCTTGTTTGAACACTGTTTTTTAAATGTAAAGTGTTAAAGTACAATACCAACACACATTTTTAAATTATCGACCGTTCTTATCCATATGATATTTAGTTTTCTATTTCAAAATTATACATTATTACATAGAATTCGGTTTTTCAACCGGACTCTATGTAAAAATGTATTATATTGGATTGAAAAACTAAAGTACATGTATCATACAGATAATTAAATTAAAGATATCATATTGGAATGAAAATTAAAATACATGGCAAAAGGGTTTGGCAGATGTGGTTTTTTGTGGGGGTTGGGCTTAGAGGTATACAAAAAATTTGGTTATCCGATTTCGTTTCAAAACCATTTACACCAAAACTGATTTTTTTTATTGCCAGGCCGAATTTTATCTGAACTGGTTTTTGAACGGGATTTGATTTTTTGGGTAGACCAGATTTTTTACCAGATAATTAACCGGTTATAAAAAACCGGATTAAAACCGGTAAAAACCCGATTTTGGAATACATTAATTTTATAATTTTAAATATTTTGTATATTTATAATCAAATATAATATAAAACATGTTAAATTTGTTTAAAACTATATTTGTTTGAAGTTTTATAATCTTAATTATAGTTATAAGCTTATAATTTGTAAGTTAGAAATGTATAAATTACAATGTATAATTCATAAAATAATTTAAAAGACCCAATTTTTATTAAAAAATAAAAGTTCAAATGAAAGATTTATCAAATAGATAATAAAAAAGTGGGCAAACCCAACGTGAAAGCCTAAAATAAAAAGATATTAAAAAACCATATTTTTTAAACTGATTTTCTTATATCCGAAACCGGTTACATAAAGTACATTTTATTGGGATCAAAACCGATTATTAAAAAAACTGGTTTTTTTTTGACAAAAAAAAAAACCAGATCAGTTAAAATTCGGTCATTATGCATCTCTAGTGAAGCTTTTTCTGGACCGTTGTAAAATTGATTGGGGGCCCATTACTTTTTTTATAATTACATTCATTTCGAGAAATAGACAATACAAACACCAATCCGATTCTTGTACGTTTAGCTTTTATACATACATATACACCTGAATAGAATCTCATACACATAAACTTAACCTAACATATATATCCATTCATTCATTACTTACTTGAACCAAATTATAAAAATAATAAACAAATAAAGGATTCGGTTTAATATTTTGGTTGACCATTCCTAAAACACCCAAAATAAAGTTGACCACCAACTTATAACACCAAAAAATTGAGGCTAATGAGACCAAACAAGGCCTGCAATTTGGTCAAAACAACAAAGGTCATCTTGAAATTATGCCCTCGAAATCAAAATCGCATCGATGCTTGGTATGTTTGACCTACAGAAATAGATAGGAGTCCAGGCAAACTATACAAGAATTGAGACTGTTATCTTGTTTAAAGTGTTTTAACTTGCTGAGAGCGAGTGTAAACAACTAAATACTGTCTTAGAAAAACACATAAACCAAAAATATCGATCCATCAACGTACATTGAGCATTCAAGGCGAATGAATGCCGCAGCTGTGCGCGAAAATGATATTGGTCTATGATGAAATATGGCAACATACTTAGGGGTTGTTTGTTTAGTTCTTAATGGAACTATTAAGAAGTCATTCAAAGATAAAATTGCCTCTTAATGATTCTATTAAAAGGTAAACAAACATAGCTTTAGGGAGGATGAGCTAAAAAATAAATCAATGGGAGAAAATCCAATCCAATCATGTCGTACTTGAAAAAACGACGTAGAACACGAACTACCTCTCAAAAATTAAGAACAAAATACTAATGATGAGATTCGACCCTATCCAAGTTGCTAAACAATTGAAGACAAAAATCCATTAAAAACCCAATGGATAGCAACCATAAAATGCCAAATGGTGAACTTGACATGCTACCCAATGTGCCAGAATGAGAATGATTTGGTGCTACAAACCATCTTTAAATAGAAAAACTGATTGATCGATTGATGAAAAAGTCCAGAAAAATAGAAAAACTAAGCTCAAATAAAAAAAAAAAAAAAAAAAAAAAAAAAACCAAATATTAGAAACAAACAGTTTGTTTGATGAATTGTTTACACTTTACAATAAAACTAAGTGACCTCTATGTTTCATCCTCTGCAGCCCCCAATGCCAGAATATACTATCCGCTTTGAGTAAAGGACATTTATGGTCCTTGTGGTTTGATGGTTTACTCGGATTCAGTCCATTAACCTTAATAAGGTCAAATTTCATCCCTATTTTGCTATTTTGTGCACTTTTAGTCCCTCGTCCGTTAAATTTAACGACACAACCGTTAAATTTTTAAGAATGACATTTTTATCCTTTTTATTGAAACCCTTTTAGTCCCTATGGTTTTATTATTTACCCATTTATAGTCCAACATTTATTTTAGGGTAAATTACAATTTTCGTCCCCGTGCTTATATCGAAATTATGGTTACAGTCCTTTTTAAGATAAAATTACAATTACAGTACTTATAGTTGGCGTTTTGTTATGTTTTTGGTCCCTTTATCCAAATTTTTTTAAAAAATGACAATTTTACCCTTTCACTTTATTTCAATTTTGGTCCCTCATCAAAATATTCTTTTATATTTCATTTCTTTAATGATTTATTATTCTTTTTATTACTTATTTAATATATTTTATTTATTATTACTATTAAAATTTAAATGAAGCAATAAATTATTTAACATGTTTTATTTTCATTATTTATTTGACATTAGTATTACTAGTATTATCATTATTTTATTATAGTTTAAGTATTTACATGAATAAGTAGTAGTAATTGAAAATAAATTGTATATGACTAAATTTAATATATTGTATTGTTGTTAATTATTGTTATTAATATTGTTAATATTGTTCTTACATATAAAATTTAAACGTATATTGAACTATATTTATATATTTAGTTTTTAAAAGGTAAAGTTTTTAACTATTTATCATATAACTTATTTATATTTTGTCTCTACTTTATATTACTTTATATAAATACTTATAAATTTGGTCATAGTTTTGTCCAAATTTATACATATATGTATTAATTTATACATTTAATTTTAATTTTAATTTTTTCTATTTTTATAAACATTATACGTTCAATGTAATTTTAACTTAAAAATATATATTATTTAACGTGTAATCCATTCTAATTTATTATTTCATAAAGTTAATATTCATATAAATTACAAATGTTCAATGTATTAATCCAATATGCATAACAAAACTACACACAAATTTATAACAAAAATTAATAAATTAATTTAATTTACACATATACTATGTCAAATAAATAATAATAAAATAAAAGTAATTAAAGTGATATAAAAAAGAAAGTAAATAGTTAGGGACCAAAAGTGAAACATAATTATAAGGGCAAAATGGTCATTTTTAAAAAATGATTGGTCAAAGGACTAAAAGCATAACAAAACAACAACCATATATACTGGAATTGTAATTTCGACGTAAAAAGGATCATAACCATAATTTATATATAACCACAGAGACGAAAATTGTAATTTACCCTTTATTTTATTTTATTTTATCTTTATAATTATATTATTTATAGATATACTTAATTCATTATAAACACACTTATTTTATTTATAAATATACTTATGTTTTAATATTTTATTTACATTTCTATTGTTCGTATGTTATTTAAAATTTAACTTTTATTTTAATTAAAATTATATTTTTTCTTTACTAATTTATTTAAAGATAATCTTCTTTATTAATTTTAATTTTTATAATATTATTGTTAACATTTATATATGTAATTTTGCTAGTTGTGTTTAAGTAAATATAATATCGTCGATATTTTTCCTCTCCAAAGTCACTATATCTTCAAGTATCTTCCAACCTAATCAATTATCGACACATAAATTATATACATATGTGAATATACTTGAAGAAATAATGACATTGGAAGATACTTGAAGATATATATATACACACACACACACACACCTTTTAGTCCCTATGGGTAAATTTATTTACACATAAATTATATACATACATACATATATACATACATACATACATACATACATACATACATACATATATATATATATATATATATATATATATATATATATATATATATATATATATATATCCAAGACATAAATTATATAATATACACATATACATTATGTGTATTAAATTATATACACCTAAATTTATGTGTATTAAATTATATACATACATACATACATATATATATATATATATATATATATATATCCATCACATATTATATAATTTATGTGTCGATAATTAACAAGATTGGAAGATACTTGAAGAAATAGTGAGTTTGGAGAGGAAAAATATCGACGATATTATATTTACTTAAACACAACTAACAAAATTACATATATAAATGTCAACAATAATATTACAAAAATTAAAATTAATAAAGAAGATTAACTTTAAATAAATTAGTAAAGAAAAAATATAATTTTAATTAAAATAAAAGTTAAATTTTAAATAAAATACGAACAATAGTAAATTTAAATAAAATATTAAAACATAAGTATATTTATAAATAAAATAAGAGTGTTTATAATGAATTAAGTATATCTATAAATAATATAATTATAAAGATAAAATAAAATAAAATAAATGTTGGACTATAAATGGGTAAATAATAAAACCATAGGGACTAAAAGCGTCTCAATGAAAAGGGTAAAAATGTCATTCTTAAAAATTAACGGTTGTGTCGTCAAGTTTAACGGACGAGGGACTAAAAGGGTAAAAAATTAGCAAAATATGGATGAAATTTGACCTTATTAGGGTTAATGGACTGTATCTGGGTAAATCATCAAACCATAAGGACCAAAAATGTCCTTTACTCATCCGCTTTTGTTTTGGGAAGTGATTTGTACACAACAAAACAAATTTATATAAAGTGACAATCTTACCCCTACTAACACTTTTATCATCATTGCATTTTACCCCCTAAAAGTAAGGATAAAATAGTCATTTTATATAAACTTGTTGTGTAAGATAAATTTTTGTTTTTACAAATCACTCACATTTTTAGTAAAGCATGTACCCAATGACACGTAGTCTATAAAAAGGGTTAAAGTCATAGAATAGTTGTGTACTTTTTAAAATGTATCGATATGGTACGTGTACTATTTTAATTATTCATATTACACGTGTACTTTCTGAATCGTTCAAATTTGACACGTGTACTATATTTTTTCATACCAATATGATACCTTTGGTAACCGGTTACTAGCTATACCTGTTAAGAGTGAAATTTCTCTTTTTATTAATATTCAAATTTCCATAATTCAAGCATCAAATACACTCTCTCGTCCTTGTGATGACCTGGTAGGAGAAATCACACTGCATAGCCAACTTCAAACACCAACAGACCTCTATAGAAATCTCCAATGACGATCTCCACCGTCCAGATCGTAGAACTATATGTTGCAAAGCTTCTCCTCATAATTTTACACAGATCCAACGGTGAACAAGTTCGTACTGACGATTCTCCCACAACTGCGCAAAGCTAGACGAAATAACCGGTCATAAAAAGTAAAGGTATCATATTAACAATATAAAAAGTACACGTACTATATCGATACACCTTAAAAAGTACACTGCTATTGTACGGCTTTAGCCCTCTATAAAAATAATTGGTAAAATGATACTTAACAAATAGAGTAAAGGACATTTTTGATCCTTGTGGTTTGGTGGTTTACCCGGATTCAGTCCCTTAACCATAATAAGGTCAAATTTCATCCCTATTTTGCTAATTTTGTGCCCTTTTAGTCTCTCGTCCGTTAAACTTAACGACACAACCGTTAAATTTGTAAGAATGACATTTTTACCATTTTTATTGAGACGCTTTTAGTCCCTATGGTTTTATTATTTACCCATTTACAGTCCAACATTTATTTTATTTTGTCTTTATAATTAAATTATTGAGTAAATGACATTTTTGGTCCTTGTGGTTTGATGGTTTACCCGGATTCAGTCCTTTAACCATAATAAGGTCAAATTTCATCCCTATTTTGCTAATTTTGTGCCCTTTTAGTCCCTCGTCCGTTAAACTTAACGACACAACCGTTAAATTTGTAAGAATGACATTTTTACCTTTTTCTTTGAGACGCTTTTAGTCCCTATGGTTTTATTATTTACCCATTTATAGTCCAACATTTATTTTATTTTATTTTATCTTTATAATTATATTATTTATAGATTTACTTAATTTATTATAAACACACTTATTTTATTTATAAATATACTTATATTTTAATATTTTATTTACATTTACATTTGTTCGTATTTTATTTTAAAATTTAACTTTTACTTTAATTTAAATATATATTTCTTTACTAATTTATTTAAAGTTCATCTTCTTTATTAATTTTAATTTTTATAATATTATTGTTGACATTTATATATGTAATTTTGTTTGTTGTGTTTAAGTAGATTTAATATCATCGACATTTTTCTTCTCCAAAGTCACTATTTCTTCAAATATCTTCCAACCTAATCAATTATCGACACATAAATTATATTACATATGTGAATATACTTGAAAAAAATAATGACATTGGAAGATACTTGAAAATATTTTTATACACACACACACACACACACACACACACACACACACACATATATATATATATATATAGAATATGGTTCAAGGGAGTACCACTACTTATACAGCGCACCAGAAGCTACCACCTTTAAAAAACTTTTTTTTAAAATTTATTATTACATAAACATGTTTTAATTAACATTATGAAGATTATATGTAAATTTCACATATATTCACATCTTCTAGCTCCTAAAAAATTATGTGAACGCACACTTACATAATTTTGCATATATGTGGTGCGTGATTTCATGCACTTAGAGTGTTCGAATTTGCGTGAAATTCACATATGATCTGTGTAATGTTAATTAAAACATGTTTCTGAAAAAAAAATTCAAAAAAATAATTTTTTGAGTGATACCTTCGGGTGCGCTGTGTAGTAGGTAGTACTCAGTTGAACATATATATATCCAAGGCATAAATTACATAATATACACATAAACCTTATGTGTATTAAATTATATACACATAAATTATATACATATATATATATATATATATATATATATATATATGTGTGTATATCCAACACATATAATATAATTTATGTGTTGATAATTGATTAGGTTGGAAGATACTTGAAAAAATAGTGACCTTGGAAAGGAAAAATATCGACGATATTATATTTACTTAAACACAACTAACAAAATTACCTATATAAATGTCAACAATAATATTATAAAAAATTAAAGTTAATAAAGAAGATGAACTTTAAATATATTAGTAAAGAAATATATATTTAAATAAAATAAAATTTAAATTTTAAATAAAATACGAACAATAGTAAATGTAAATAAAATATTAAAACATAACTATATTTATAAATAAAATAAGTGTGTTTATAATGAATTAGGTATATCTATAAATAATATAATTATAAAGATAAAATAAAAAAAATAAATGTTGGACTATAAATGGGTAAATAATAAAACCATAGGAACTAAAAGCGTCTCAAGGAAAAGGGTAAAAATGTCATTCTTACAACTTTAACGGTTGTGTCGTTAAGTTTAACGGACGAGGGACTAAAAAGGCACAAAATTAGCAAAATAGGGATGAAATTTGACCTTATTATGGTTAAAGGACTGAATCCGGGTAAACCATCAAACCACAAGGACCAAAAATGTCCTTTACTCTAAATTATTTATAGATATACTTAATTTATTACAAACACACTTATTTTATTAATAAATATAGTTATGTTTTAATATTTTATTTACATTTACTATTGTTCGTATTTTATTTAAAATTCAACTTTTATTTTAATTTAAATATATATTTCTTTACTGCTTTATTTAAAGTTCATCTTCTTTATTAATTTTAATTTTTATAATATTATTGTTGACATTTATATATGTAATTTTGTTAGTTGTGTTTAAGTAAATATAATATCGTCGATATTTTTCCTCTCCAAAGTCACTATTTCTTCAAGTATCTTCCAACCTAATCAATTATCAACACATAAATTATATTATATGTGTTGGATATATATATATATATATGTATGTATATAATTTATGTGTATATAATTTAATACACATAATGTTTATGTGTATATTATATAATTTATGTCTTGGATATATATATATATATATATATATATATATATATATATATATATATATATATATATATATATATATAGACACACACACACGACACACACACACACACAGATAATATGTGAATTTCACGCAAATTCGAACACTTTAAGTGAATGAAATCACGCACCACATATATGCAAAATTATGTAAGTGTGCGTTCACATCATTTTTTTAGGAGCTAGAATATGTGAATATATGTGAAATTTGGATATAATCTTCATAATGTTAATTAAAACATGTTTATGATATAAAAAATTAAAATTTTTTTTAAAGGTGGTAGCTTCTGGTGCACTGTATAAGTAGTGGTACTCCCTCGAACCATATTCTACACACACACACATATATATATATATATATATATATATATATATATGTGTGTGTGTGTGTGTGTGTGTGTGTGTGTGTAATATTTTCAAGTATATTCACATATGTATATAATTTATGTGTCGATAATTGATTAGGTTGGAAGATATTTGAAGAAATAGTGACTTTGGAGAGGAAAAATATCGACGATATTATATCTACTTAAACACAACTAACAAATTTACATATATAAATGTCAACAATAATATTATAAAAATTAAAATTTATAAAGAAGATGAAATTTAAATAAATTAGTAAAGAAAATATATAATTTTAATTAAAATAAATTTTAAATTTTAAATAAAATACGAACAATAGTAAATGTAAATAAAATATTAAAATATAAGTATATTTATAAATAAAATAAGTGTGTTTATAATAAATTAAGTATATCTATAAATAATATAATTATAAAAAAATAAAATAAAATAAATGTTGGACTATTAATGGGTAAATAATAAAACCATAGAGACTAAAAGCGTCTCAGTGAAAAGGGTAAAAATGTCATTCCTACAAATTTAACGGTTGTGTCGTTAAGTTTAACGGACGAGGGACTAAAAGGGTACAATATTAGCAAAATAGGGATGATATTTGACCTTATTATGGTTAAGGGAGTGAATCCGGGTAAACCATCAACCACAAGGACCAAAAATGTCCTTTACTCTAACAAATATGTATTTTTGTGTTTACATACATTTATACTATGTATTTTTTTATACCTATTTAGTATTCAAATTTTTAAAAATGTTTAATTTAGAAAGTTAAACAACCTTTAAAATGAAATACATCCTTTTTAAGGTTGTACACATTTTAACTATTTAATTTGAATATTTTTTAAAGTTAAGTAATAGATGTGTAATAAAAATACATATTATCTAAATCTAAATACATTGATGCGATATATATATATATATATATATATATATATATATATATATATATATATATATATATATATATATATATATATATATATATATATATATATATATATATATATATATATATATATATATATAGATTTGGGTTCAAATGAGTACCACTAGTTTTGCGGAGTACCGGAGGTACCTCGCTTAAAATTATTTTTTTTGAATTTTTTTTTTCATAATCATGTTTAAATTAATAATATAAGACTACTTGCAAAAAATCACACATAAACACACACTATAACTATGTGAAACGTGCAAGTTCACATGAACTGCACTGTTGTGAACGTATGTTCACAGCTAAGCATGTTCACATGAATTTTTCCACGTTCACATGACTTTTAAGAGGCTACGAAGTGTGAATGCGTGTAATTCTTTTACAAATATGCTTATATTATTTGTATCTAAATGAATATGAAAAAAATTTAAAAAAAAAAACTTTTTTTCGGAGCATGTTCACATCTTAAACCCGTGTGTTCACAGGTACTCACGGTACTCTGCATTTTTAGGTACTCACACGAACCATATTCTATATATATATATATATATATATATATATATATATATATATATATATATATATATATATATATATATATATATATATATAGAGATGGTATCATTGCAGAACCTAAATTTAGTGTAGAACTGTAGAACCAATATCGTCCATAGATTAGAATAATCTAATGGTCTTGATTAAAAGAGTTAAGTTTGGAATTAGTGAAAAAAAGATTGGTAATAGTGATATTTTAATTCTTGGAGGGGTAAAAAAGGAAAAGATTGGAAATAGCAAAAAGATTGACATTAGCAAAATAAATATCTTTTTTCTTTAAATTAAAATAACATTAATATTATTAATTTTTAAATCAAAAAAATTATACCATAAAAACGAGAATTTTATACTCTTTAAAACGAGACCGGTCATGATATATTTTTTTCGAAAAAATTTTACGTGTTTATTTTTCGTAAAAAAAAATTACCCAGACCACGATGCAATATATCATGGTGAGATAATGAGATCATTCGATATCGAATGAACACTTTGATATCGTATATTTAACGTCAATGCAACACTGCATATACGCTCATTATTAACAGAGCTAAAATAATAGTCACAATTAGTAGTCAAAGTTGGTGGATTTAACGAGAACGGTTATGATATATATTTTTTATTTTTCGTAAAAAAAATTTTACCCAGACCACGATGCAATATATCATGGTGAGATCATGAGATCATTCGATATCGAATGAACACTTTGATACCGTATATTTAACGTCGATGCAACACTGCATATACGTTCATTATTAACAGAGATAAATAATAGTCAAAATTAGTAGTCAAAGTTGGTGGATTTAACGAGAACGGTCATGAATATATTTTTTTGAAAAAAAATTTACGTGTTTATTTTTCGTAAATTTTTTTTACCCATACGACCATTCGATGTCGAATGAACACTTTGATATCGTATATTTAACGTCGATGCAACACTGCATGTCCATTATATATTAAAAGAGTAAAAAAAAAAGTCAAAGTGGACAGTCAAACTTGGTAGGCTGCTATTAATTCAATGTTAATTGTATAATTACCATCTTATCCCTAGTGTAATATTATAATCTAATGGTTTAGATTGGTTCTATGGTTCTGCACTAAATTAAGGTTCTGCAATGATCCCAACCCTATATATATATATATATATATATATATATATATATATATATATATATATATATATATATATATATATATATATATATATAATAAAATACGTAGATTCTAAATGTCTTTTTTTTTAAAAAAAATATTAGTTTATATATTCGTAATAGGTTCTTTGCTCCTCTGTAAAATTCATGATATCCTTTCATATTTGATCTTTTCATGTAAACTTTTTTGTGGGTGACGGTTTGGTCTTTACACCATTTAGGAGCTGTAGCGCACCAAAGCCGAGCCGACACCTCATAGGCGGCATGGCTGATAGTCTGCAAAATATGCTATATTACCCCCTTAAAGTTTGGTCAACTGTAACGTACAACCCTTTTAGTTTGTAAAGGAGTACTCTATCCCCTATGATAAATTCATTTATGTATGTGACAATTGAGTCCCCTTTAAATTTAAAACATGTGGTACTACTCCTTTGACTTCTATTGTCAAATCCATTTAATTCCCTATTGCTTGCTACTCTTTATAATTAATATCATTCATTCATAACCCCCCTTCTTTGACAATTATTCTCACTTCTAGGTAGGTTACTGGTATTCCACGGATTTTTGTTGGTTCATTTTCCCTCTTTAATCGAAGAACTCGAGACCCGTAAAGAATAAGCGATGGACCTTTCTTTATACGTGTTTCGTTTTTTTTACTATTATTATTTAGAGAAATCAATTTTTGATTGATAGAATAAGTGGTGCGATGAGTAACAACATGTTAGGATTGAGTTCCCTTTTTGACCCGTAACATAGATTTTGATAACTAAATTATGAAGTATAAATAACAATCTAATATTTCAATAATAAGATTTAAAGATTTTAAATAGTAAAACACATTTTCATCATGCTTCATTGAACTTTAAACTTGTAACAGAAACCACATTTTTAGTAAGAAACAATATTTGAATACAAAAATATATATATGTGAAAACTAATTAATAAAAGAAATGAAAGTAGTTTAAGTAATGAATGAATGAGAACCCTAGAAAATTAAAAGCCAAAAACATGAAATGGGGACCAACCAACAAACAAACACCCATCAAGAATCTTAAAATAAAAGGGGCAGTAGCAGTAGCAGTATTTAATGGGTGGAGTCCATGGTTTTCTTTAAGTGGTTTTACCCATTCATTGCTTACACATGTATGTCTTTCTTATTCTTTAAGTGCCCTTCACATGTCTTGTTTTGTTTTTTCAAGATTAAAAAAAAAAAGTCTAGTCAAACACACCCTTTCCTTTGACTTTTTACCCAAATCCCCTCAATTTTTACCACACTATCTTTTTACCCTTTTGATTAAACATGTGTAGTGTATGTAGGGTAGTAGATGTAGCAGCCTATACATATAGACTTGACATTTACCCTTTTTACCCTTGTACCACACATCTATTATATATATTCTATATAACATAAATACATAATAACACCAATGGAATTGGAATGAATTGAAAGATCAGATTTTTATTGATGAAAATGGTTTAACAAAAAGAAAAGAAACCCCCCCAAAAGTATAACCACTAATCCAGTACACCTAGCAAAGGCCTATCTTCTTCCTTTTTTTGTATATATATCTTCTTCATCTTCACATGTATATATACACACATATCTAGAACAAGCCATGGGAGCCCACTTACAATTTACATTGGTACATGCTATCTCAAGACACCATAGGCAAGAAGGGAAGATAGGCTTCTTATGATCAAAAGGGGGGTAAAATGGGAATTTCTAAAAAAAAAAGCTACCATATTTGATGAGAAAAGAATAATGGGTATTGAAAATGGCTGCTAAAGATTTCATAAGAGCAATGATGGTTGTGGGGGTGAGGGTGAATGAATGAATTGCTTTAACAACTGCAAAGTACAAAGGTTAAGGTAAAGTTTTACTAATCTAACCCTCTTGGGTTCCCATCATAGCAAAATAGGCTTCGAATTCGGCTCTTAACAATGGAATTACTGTGTTTTGATGTAGGAGTAACGCAGCAGCAGCAGCAGATGTTCGCTAAGGGATACGATAAGAAGAAAATTACCATAAAACGAGAGGCGGGGTTCAAAATTTAGCAGCTGCAGCCAATAATTGTTGGTTTCCTTCAGAAGCTGTAATGGCGGACAGAGGACTCCAACACTTCGCGACATGGACATACCAACTCCTTTAATCGGTTGCCCTTTTTGTAAATCTTGATTGTTGGTACGATCCTGACATTCTCGACACTTGCAATTGTTGGGCTTTCTTCGATATCCACCTTTCCATTATCAAAACAAATAATTGAACAAATGAATTGTACGAACCCTCGATTTGTTGACAGCAAATGTAAGAATCACATTTCTACATGTGCATATAAATATGTGCATGTGCTTATGCTTAGCCTTTTATAAAAATAGAAACTTCTGTAACATTTTGTGAGTAATATCATCAGCTAAACATAGAAAGAAGGTTTTCTGTTTGTACCTTGACAAAATTCATAGACGGATATCGAGCGCATAAGGTGTCAAGAAACGGAGAAATATGTTTGCACTGAAGGTCAGATTTCGTTTCGAATAGAACAACAGAGGCTCCTGCGATTCAAACTTACAAAAATCAGCAAAAACATTTCAAATTTGAGAAAGAATATAATCATGCTATGTGTAAAAAAAAAAAACAAACCAGTCGATGCAATTGCAGCTTTGAACTGTTCAAGACCAGCAATCAACTCAACGTCACCACCAAATTTCATATTATACACTTCTTCCCCGCGGGATTTCTTCAATGCAACTTGGGCGTGAAATAAAGATTCAGCTATATCGTTATTATCTGGAAACTCTCGTCTCAAAACTTCATAATCTCTCACTGATTCAGACCACCGCTCAAGCTGTTACGAAAAAGAAAGAAAATCCCATTCAAAAGTTAAACCAAAAAGGCACATGCACTTGATTTATTAACACGAAAAAAACCAGACACAAATAAAAGTATCCGCAGAATAATCCAAATAACAAAACATGTCCACAGTTGATTCTTCAAAAATGGACCATTTGTCAAGTCTTAAGTTTAAAGTACTTATTTCATTGCAAGGAACCCAACACAGCAACGGATCCGAAATTGTCAATCAGGCATGCAGGATTATTGCACTTTTTTTAACAGAATGCACAATGATAACGACTATATACATTTTACTTTTTTACACTACAAAGCAATATACAGCTTTTCTTTTTCAGGGTGTATGCATTTTCTTTCTGGCAATACAACGAGATAACGCATATTTAACCTAGAAAACAATATAAAATTCTTTTCAGTGAGTGCACTGAGGCAGCTTTTGTAAGTCAAAACCATGGCAATAAATTTGTTTGTGAATATGTAACTCATAGTTAAGAGACCCGCGAACATGGCTTGAGTTCAACAAGCAGGAATTCAAGATTATATTTTTGTAGGAATTCAAGATTATATTTAAAAGGTATAATCGAGTGTGGTTATGTACCTTGCTACATGTGGCGGCTCTTCGAAGAAGTGCTTTTGTATAAGTTGGATGAATGAGAAGTGCTTGATTACAATCATCAAAAGATCTTTCGTACTGCCCAAGCTTAAACCAACAAGCTGCTCGATTGCAGTAGAGAATTGGATTTGAAGGATCAGACCTCAGCCCTTCTGCATAAGCCATACAAGCTTCTGTGAACCTTTCGGATTTGAAAAGATCATTGCCACGAGCTCGAGCTCTAGACAGCAACCTTATGTTTTGTAGTAAAACCGCAACTTCAACGTTTCGAGGCTCAGTTTCTCCTGATTTCTCAATGGAAGTAACCGCATCCTCAAATCTTATAAATTAAAAAAAAAAAGTCATTTTAAATCCTTTTCCCACATGATAAGGCATTCTAAATTGTTGATGCAAACACACAAAAACTCACCTTCCCAATGCCATGTCAATCTGAGCCCGAACGAACAGAAGGTATGTCTCAGAAAGCATCCCGAAAAACTTTACTTGGGAACAAGACGGACTACCATATGCCTCAAATTTAGGCAAATTCGAAAGAATCACATCTGCTTCGTTTAATTGGTTAAGCTTCAATTGTGCTTCGGCTTTGCAGGCATATAGCTAAAAGTTTGATACCATCATAATCAGTTCCGTTACAACAATGCTGATGATCAAAACGAATAATCTTGAAAGAGCTTCGTTTTACCTGAGGACAAGCATCTGCTCCAGACAAGATAGCAGCATCACTTTCCCGTAACACACCAGCCCAGTCTCTGACCCTTCTACAGTCGGTACACTTACTTAAATGCTTCTCGACTCCCTGCAACTTTTGGACCTCTTTCGGGTCTGGTTGGGACCCTAGAAAAAAAAGGTGTTTCCTCGCATTCTCGACCTGTCCTAAACTGTGATTGCTTATATGAATTAGGTTCATTTGCCAGCGAAAAGGTAAAAATTCGAGTAATGTAACTAATTTTAAACCGATCACCATCTTTGATCATGATCAAGAACAGCAGCATAACACCACACCACATGTAAAACAATAATATAAATTTGCCAGCGAAAAGGTAAAAATTCGAGTAACGTAACTAATTTCAAACCGATCACCATCTTTGATCATGATCAAGAACAGC